>JBAWJQ010004549.1:0-93992 GCA_037783105.1 Bactrocera zonata | reverse complement strand
TTCGTCCTCATTATCTGTTGGTTGTTTCCGTTTTGATGGGTTTACTTTTATATTGCAATTTCGGGCAAAGTGACCCGCTTTTCCACAGTTGAAACATCTGCCTGTTGTATTTACTCGCGGTGCAGCAATTGTCTTCAGAGTCTTCAATATTTCTTCCATCAGCGCCGGTTGTTCCATTTCAACTCTTTGTACTTTGTGTGATGGTTTACTTAGTAGGGAAGCTGTTTCCTGTGTGAGGGCGTGCGAAACCGTTTCAGCAAACGTTCTTTTTGGCAATGCATATGTGGCGCGTTTGGTGTCCACATCACGAATTCCATTTATGAAACATTGAATTTTTACCCTCTCAATGTAATCCACAGGTGCATCTGCATTTGCCAAATGAGCCAGTCGTTCTATTTCAGTTGCGAACTCTTGCAATGACTCGTTCATTTTCTGACCCCTATTTTGCAGTTCGATCTGGTATATTTGTTTCCGGTGCTCACTACCATATCGTCTTTCTATCGCACTCATCAATGCCTCATAGTTGTCCCGTTCACAGTCTGGAATAGTCTGAAGGATTTCTGCCGCAGGCCCTTTCAATGATACAAACAAGGACGCCACTTTGTCCGCTGCATTCCAGTTATTGGCCATTGCTGTCTTTTCAAACTGAAGTTTGAAAATTTGAAATGGAATACTTCCATCGAATGTGGGTGCCTTCAATCTTGGATTATTTGTTGATGGTGCAGGGCCATGCAGTTGCAGTTCTCGCATACGATTACTCAGTTGAAGAAATTCTGATCTTAAATTTTCTTCGTCATTTTTTATTGTGCTTAATTCGTCTTCAAATTTTGAAAATTTCTCTTGCACTTGTATATTATTTTCTGTAATCTGTTGTACCAAACGCTTTTCTAACTGCGTATTATTTTCAGTCATTTGTTGTGTAAGACAAGACTTTAACTGCGATGTATTTTCAGCTATTTGCTGTGCCAGACGATTTTCTGTTTGCACTGCATTTTCTGCTATTTGCTGTGCCAGACGATTTTCTGTTTGCACTGCATTTTCTGCGCTATTTGCTTAATAGCCACTAACAACGTGTTCATGTCTACACTTGATGATGTTCGTTGTTCTTCTACTTTCTCTTCTACCTTTGTAGAAGTTTCTGGCCCAACAAATTCGAACTCGTCCACATTAATTCCATCCGCTTCCA
The DNA here is from genome assembly GCA_037783105.1 of Bactrocera zonata. NCBI lineage: Eukaryota > Metazoa > Arthropoda > Insecta > Diptera > Tephritidae > Bactrocera > Bactrocera zonata. Next base: position 92,806 of record JBAWJQ010004549.1, on the reverse strand, counting down.
TTGCTTCACGTAATCGTGCCTGCAGATCCGCCTTTTGCCCGCTTATCGGCAAATTACGCTCCTCCAGTTCCTTTTTTAATTGCTGAATTCTCAATTCTCCGAATTTAACCATCTTGAATTTGGATTATTTGACAATCCCACTTCTGACACCAATGAATTTTTCTGGTTTCATTAATATTGATGTTAACAAGCAAAGAATTCGCTTTCCATTTAATATAATTTACGAATATATTTCATTATTTACAATTATTTTTATACCACAGGAAGTTTTTTCATTTCAACTCAACTCAACACTGAGAAAATAATACCGTTTGGCACACAACCTCAAAGTTTTCTGCTAAAGCATCGATCATCATACGAATTCGATTTGCATTTTCTCCATATTTTACGATTTTTGGTTAAAAATCGATTTGTACCTATTTTTGTAAATACTGCCATTTTGGGCCATCTTTTCATCAAATTTAAATGAAGTTATCCGGATGGGTGAGTACGGGCATTAGCTGTAATTGTGAGCCATTAACTTGAAGCAAAACTGGTTCCATTGCGCACAAATGATTAAATTGTACTATTTACCGAATCTATGGGTATTATGATATGATTCAGAAGCAAACAACAAAATTTACCTTTTTTGTATAAGATTCTAATAAAAACATGGTATTCCTAAAATAGCTTTGTTGCGATTCTGGGGATCGAGTCTCAATCACTGTAGCAATATTACAAAGCATCATTTTCGACGCAAAATGTGGCAAGTTTTGAAAATATCAAGTGTTCAAACAATTCAAATTCAAAACAGATGATTGCAACTTACAAACGAATCAAGAAGCGAAACGGGCAGAGTGCCGATGAAAACATCCAAGAAACGAAACGTGCTGTCCCATATGCCCTAAACATAGCTGTATAAAACTCACCTTATGAGTCACTCACAATTTTTTTTAAGGGAAAAGTGCACTAAATTCCGAGAAATCGTTATACGGTTTTTATTCCTTGCAAAATGCATTTAAAAAATACATAGTTCATACAAAATTTGCTTGAAACGGTAGTTAACACATTAAATATAAGTATGTATGTTTATACAGGCGAGAAAATATCGCAAAGGAACCGTGATGCTGTGAAAGCAAAATGTAAGTCGCTCGACTTCGTATCGACAAAAGGTGTGCGGGATCCTTTCTTGTTCCCTTTCAGTACAAATGGTATGCCGGATGATGATGTGCGTGTGTGTATTAATGAGTAGTGTTCTCTCGCGTGATGAGGTGAATGCGTGCTTTTGGTTATGTGGTGAGTGGTGTATTTCGGTGTGGTGAAGTGATGCGACGTCGCTACTCATTTAACCATCCCGACCCCTTGCGGCCTAAGCTTATGACGCCGTGTATATGTTGCACGGTCGTATGCCGTCACAGGAGTTCTTTGAGAACGCCGGACGTTACCACTGGTGTGAGGAGCCGGTTGTCGCCCGGCGGTCTGGTAGTGCGGTGCAGCAGCGTGTGATGCGCCTGCACACAGGAGCCTGTCGTTGGTCGATGCGCGGCCGGTGTAGTGGTGGTCCGGGGTGCTGCTATTGGGATAGCATAGTTGGCGCTGATCCACGTCCATATTGCTCTTTGAAAGAAATGGTGATATTAGTTATGTATTGTGGAATGTACAACAATATGGACATTTGTGTTTTGATCAAACATTTATGTTAGGTCTTTTGTGGAGTTTTATATTATTCGAGGTTCCGATTTTGTAGGCGGTGTATCTGTTTTAGCGATTTATTAATTGATTAACATTTCGGTTCGTTTTTACGTTTCTTTATCTTCGGCGGTTGGTAGAAAGCATAATTTGACGAGCGGTCTGGTTCGTCGGAGCTGTAATGAAGCTGTTTTATGTGGCCGAGTCGCCCTTCCGTAGAAGGGAGACAATCGTCTTGTATAAGGACGCAGTCTCCAAGCGTTGGTGCCCTTTCTTGAGTTTTCCTTGCTATCTCTTGTGGAGGTAGTTTTCTTCCATCGTCGGCTGAAATCATGATGCAGAATTTTAATTCGCTCACATCTGTTTAATAAGGATAGCGACTCCACGCCTTGCTCAGGTATAGCCAGTAGCCAGAAAATTTTTTTTTGAAAAATTGCGACTGCCTGAAAATAAAAATAATTTTTTACGCTTTTTTTTTGAAATTCCTGATTTTTTTTTAATATTAAAAACAAAAATTTTCACACGATGCTGGCAGGAACGATGAAGGATTATATAAAGAAGGTTCACACAAAATTTCAAGTAAATCGGTTGTATAGAACTTGAGATAATGCCGGTACCGTGTGGAAAAAAGTAGTTTCGAGAAAAACGCGTTTAAAGTTTAGGAGACAATTCTAGTGAACACGGACGCCACCTCACAAAATCGGCTGTATCTCCGAAAATAAGTCGAATTTTGAAAAATCCTCTCAAGGTCATATTTTGGAAAGTCTAAACTTTAAATATATGAAAAAAAATCGAATTTTTCAAAATTCTAGAGTAGAATATCATACCCCCTTAAAACTTATATTACTTACCTGATGAATTTGCACTAATTTTTTAAAGTACACCTTAACTTTTAATAATAATATATTTATATATTTTTTAAATTTTATATACTTTAGATTTGTGTTTATTGTATATTGTAAAAAAATACACCTTAACATTTTATTGTTATATATTTATATATATTTTAAATTTTTTGCACTTGAAATTTATATCCTGGATACAGTCATAAACGCGGAATTCAAATGAAATGAATATGAAACATATTACAAAACGGGAAAAAAGAAACGGTACATTGTTTAGTTGTAACAATACCCGTTATAGAAAATGTAGTTTAAAAAGGGAAACGCGGAATTGATAAATGTGAAGATAATGACAAAACGGACAACAAAAAGAACGGTACTTTGTTTAGTTGTAACAATATCCGCTATAGCAAATGCAGTTTAAAGAGAATTATATACCCTATTTAACATACAAGTAACTTTTAGATTTCCTTTGTGCATTGGCAGCCTTCGGCTGCATTTAAAAAAACCCTGGAGGATCCCACACCAGGGTAAACATTAGTCTATTCGCGTCCCACTTCTTTCTGTATTGGCGGCCTTGGGCCGCGCTTTAAAAAAATAACCCTGGTCGAGCGAATACCCGGGGTGGCTGAAGTACTATCGCGTAATACTCCTTTCTGAGTTGGCGGCCTTCGGCCGCGCTTTAAAAAAATAACCCTGACCGTGCGAATACCCGGGGTGACTGAAGTACTTTCGGGTAGAATTCTTTTCTCCGTTAAAAATAAAAAAATATATTGAGTTTTTATTATAAAGTGGTTAAAGTGGTTATATTATAATATTTTTTGATTACTATGCACTCATATTCAAACAAAATTTAAGTTGTCGTTATAAATCGATGAATTTTGGTTATTATATCTGTCAGCGATTTCCATTTATTTTTTATGATACATTGGTTTGTATTTAAGGTGACAATATATATATTATTTTATTTAAAATATGAGTTTAACCAAAAAATATAACTACTTTATATCCAAAACTCATATTTTAAATATAATAAATAAAATTCAAACCAATGTATCATAAAAAATAAATGGAAATCGCTGACTGATATAATAACCAAAATTTATCGATTTTATATCGAAAACTTAAATTTTGTTTCAATATTGGATATAAAGTGGTTTTATTGCGTTTGCGGTACCTATAACCCAACTTAGACGTTGGCGGCCTGCCCGATCAAAAATCATGATATATCAAGAAAAGGGGCAATGATTTTTAATCCTATTTTTTTATTAATTTTTATTCGTTTGATCAATGTGTAATTATGGCAACACTTAATAGCTGTCAACACAGAGTACTTTTGTTATTGTGCATGTAATAAAATTTGTATAAAATATAAAATGCTTATTTTAAGCAAATGTGTAAACAATTAATAAAAAATAAATATGTAGAAACAATGTAATGAAGTGTAAGTGCATAAAAAGTGCATAATATAAAATAAATAATTATTAGAAATCGAGAAATTGCAAGATAAATTTGTAAATTTTCATTTTTAAATGCAAATATCTCGAAAACTATAAGTTTGCGGCGGCAACAATTATATATTTTCTTAATCTGGAGCATCAGCCCTATCCAACCATACCACTTTTAACCCTGAAATCGTGGGATGCTATACTAAAGCCGACCCAAGAATGTATTTGAATTAAGTGCATATGTATTTGAATAATTTTGGGGACATTATTCTCTGGTTTCGTTTCGGTTTCCTCCTGTCCTTAGTGTTCTTTTACTCCTATTTCCACCTGTGTTTAACCCTTCGTTGCATAACATTGCATATATGCAATGTTAACTTCTCGTTGATCTGGCAGCTACATTGTTTCTTAATTTACAGTTATTTTTTCGCTAAATGAAAATTTTACCTTATCACTCTTTCTGATATATTTAAAATGCAGTGCTAAATTTTTATTATTTATATTAACTATTAAGAATGTATAATAAAATGTAAGTATTTCCAATTAATTTGAGGAGTTTTTTGCCCAAATAACAAATTCGGTCTTCACACGAATTATTTGGAAGAGTCGTAATGTATAATTGCACATGTGCAATACCATGCATTTAAGCCTAAATTTTTACTCATAGGGCGCTTACTTGTAATGATAGCGCACGAATATTAGAAATCTGGTATGAAAGCAAAGATGAGTATTTAGATGATGGTGATGAAGCAAATCTTGAATTAGATATTCATACATCAATACGAATATAACAAAGATTTTAAAGAAGTTAATGTTATAATTAATGTAATATATAATCTCATGAAAATTTATGCACTTGTCAAAAAGAGCCAAAATGAAAGATATAGACAAACAAGATCTAAAAAAGTTTTTACAGATATGTATTGTGATGTCTATTGTCCAAATCCCTATTTCAATTCGAAGATATTGGACGCCAACAGTAGGCATGAAATGAATACAAGACACTTCTTCTTCTTTACTGGCGTAGACACCGCTTACGCGATTATAGCCGAGTCAACAACAGCGCGCCAGTCGTTCCTTCTCTTCGCTACGTGGCGCCAATTGGATATTCCAAGCGAAGCCAGGTCCTTCTCCACTTGGTCCTTCCAACGGAGTGGAGGTCTTCCTCTTCCTCTGCTTCCCGCGGCGGGTACTGCGTCGAATACTTTCAGAGCTGGAGCGTTTTCATCCATCCGGACAACATGACCTAGCCAGCGTAGCCGCTGTCTTTTAATTCGCTGAACTATGTCAATGTCGTCGTATATCTCGTACAGCTCATCGTTCCATCGAATGCGATATTCGCCGTGGCCAACGCGCAAGGGACCATAAATCTTTCGCAGAACCTTTCTCTCGAAAACTCGCAAAGTCGACTCATCCGTTGTTGACATCGTCCAAGCCTCTGCACCATATGGCAGGACGGGAATTATGAGTGACTTATAGAGTTTGGTTTTTGTTTGTCGAGAGAGGACTTTGCTTCTCAATTGCCTACTTAGTCCAAAGTAGCACCTGTTGGCAAGAGTTATCCTGCGTTGACACTATGTCAATGAATAAATTCGAAAAAAAATTTTTATGTGTTGGCAGGTATATCTGGATGCAATTACAACTTCGAAATATATACTGTCTCAGAAAACAACAGCATCAATTGACTTCCTGAGGAAATTGATTTGGTATCAATTCCCAACATAGTTATAAGATTACTAAGGGATATTCCTCCATAAAAGAACTAAAAAGTTTTTTTTTTGATAATTACTACACATCTTTTGGCACCTATGTAAACGTGTAATTTACTCACTGGGAACAGTTCGTCGTATCCGAATTCCCAATTTAAAGCTTCTAGACGAGAAATTATGATGAAGCAAGCACACGAAAAATCTTTTAAATATGCAAATGTGGGCAACTTTCGTACACATATCTGTAGTTTATTGAAACGATTATACAATCGTTACTTTTAATTCCAAGCTAATGTGGCAAAACTTCAGAACTAGCAGTTTAACGGTTTGATGCGAAATTTGGACGGAAAATAAGTTTGGCTTGCCCAAACGTTCTATCAAAGTATAACTAGTTCATGAAGGGGTTTGATTTGCTAGATTCCTTTATAGGCCGGTATTTGCGACATATTGTTGTCAAAAAAGTCTTGCGGTATTTTCGCTAGTTGGCGCTGAAAGCGCGTAGTTCTAGTTTTATTCGTCGCATCGGGTCATGCTATACCTTTTTGGAAAGCGCTAACATGTGTTTGATTGATTGTCGTTTCTTTTAAGTTGTTCGTGAGTTATAGCGTCGCAAACATGGAGCAAAATAAAGAGAAAATACGGCATATTTTACTACTACTACGATAAAGGCACAAATGCATCTCAAGCCGCCAATAAAATTTGTGCAGTTTATGGACCCGATACAGTTTCCATTTGCACCGCACAACGATGGTGTCAACCTTTTCGTTCTGGTGTAGAGGTGGTCGAAGATGCGCCACGCTCCGGAAGGCCTGTGGTCGAAAATTGCGATAAAATCGCTGAATTGGTCGAAAGAGACCGGCATAGTAGTCATCAAACCGTTATAAACCATTTGAAGAAGCTTGGAGTCACTAAGGAGTTCGATGTATGGGTGCCACACAAATTGATTCAATAAAAATACCGCAACACTTTTTTGACAACCCAATATAAGTATAATCCTTATACTTTATTCCTCTAGAAAGTACCAGAGAAGTGGCCCTATCACTGAAAATGAAGTACGGTTGAACCACATGGATCACTGGCCAACATGGGTGGACACTTGAGTCACTTGAAAATTACCAAGTTGGGACGGATATATGTATGTATAAATGTTAGATGCAAAAACGTGAAATTAATTTATGTTTCAGCAAATCAAGAAAATGTTTCAAAAAATTACATGTAGAATAAACTGAAATTTACTGTAAAAGTAATGAGTTTACTTCTGTCCATTTTTATTCAATAAAATAAAGAGCATATTCATTCAGTAACCTCCTTGTAAATTTATTATAGCCCTGATAGACGAGGAAAATTAATGCGCATTGAGCAACGGTAATACGCATTGAAATCTTATGGTGACAGACGGCAGACTTGTGCATTTAGACAGCTGATAATGAAATTTGTTTATTTATTTAAAAAAAGTAAAATAAAAATGAATAAGATAAATTATTAATAGAAACTTTGGTATTTATGGAAAATCAATATAAATTTAACAAAAAATTCGTTTATTATTAACTACGTTAAAAGATAATAGAGTGAAATTAAAAGCAATAATTGATTGTAATGCGGAAAAAGTGTGCGAAAAAGTTAAGAATAATGGAAAAGTCTAAAAATATTAAAATTTGTTTTTGTTAATGTACTTGCACATAATTAAATTATCAATATTAAAACTATTTACATCTGATGCTGTAAACACAAAGAAGGCGGTAGATTTCAAGCGACATCTGTCAAACAATAGCAAACACTCACCATTTTTGGGAAGTGTTGCCTACTCAAATTTGGTAAATTCAGCTAAATGTACGAAATTTTTGTGCATTACTAACTTGCATTAACATGGATCAAATGCGCAAGTTAATTTAAATTAAGCCCGCTGATGCATATTAGCGCTGTCGTCTGTCAGGGCTTTAATGCAATTATTCTCACGGAAATTAATCATCAACGAAGGGTTAATATTCCTTTCCTTTGTTTAGTGACCTCTTGCTCCCGTTTCCTCCTTTGTAGAGTATGTAGGTTTGCATTACGCCCAATTTATGTTTTAATTTTTGGTATTTTTATGATTAGAACGCGCCCGATTTATGTTTTACACTTTGTTTAATATTTATATTTTTGTTGTTTTATATGAGTGAACGAGTGCGAGTACTGGATAACTCTTGTAATTTTTTTGTAAAATTTTGTTTCTTTATTTTATTTAATTATTTTTTCACAAAACTAAGTGGTAATCAATTTTATTATATTTGTTTTGTTTTATATTTGGTGGCCTAGAACCTGCAATTTATGTTTGTGAATTTTTTATTTTTTAATTATATGTACGTATTTTTATGCTTTTTGCGCTGCACTTTCATTTATTTGTTTAATAATTTTATCTTTTTATATATATATGTACTTTTTTTAGCACAATATACATTATATATACATATATATGTATCTATATATATATATATAAATATTATATATATATTTATATGTATGTACTATATTTTCTTTTTGGTCACTGCACTTGCTGCTATCCATCCTAAACCGGTTTTTGGCACATATGTTTTTTGTTGTTTGCTTTTTGATTTGGTTTTGTCACTTGTTATTAACTTTTCGGTTTTTATTACCACACTTTCTCACAAGTAAAAATTTATTTATTTTTCCTCGAAATCTTAATTTTTTTTTTCTTTATTTAGCCACAGTGCCTTTCTTTATGGCTCGAAGGACCATGTACAAAAACTCACCTTTAGGTCACTCACAATTTCTTTTAAAAGGAAAAATTCACAAATTTCGAAAAATCGTTACAAACTTTTATTTTTAGCGAAATCCACTTCAAAATTGCTATTTCAAATCTGTTTAAAAAAGTAGGTTCAAAAGTTAAATATATATTACATATACAGGCGGGTAATTGCGAAAAGGAACCGGGATGCTACGATGCTGCGAAAAGCGGAGGTGTATATCGATCGACGTCGTATCGACAAAAGGTGCGCGAGATCCTTTCTCGTTCCCTTTTGTTCTATTTGGTATGCTGGATGGTGTCATCGTGTTTTGGAGCATGTGCGTGTGTGTGTGGTAATGTAGCGTGATGAGGTGAATGCGTGCTTTTGGTTATGTGGTGTGTTTCAGTGTGGTGAAGTGATGTGAATGTGATGTGACGTCGCTACTCATTTGGCCACTTAGAAATAAAATTAGTTGAGGAATTTGACAGAAATAAGTGTAGGAGAAATTCTACTGACTAAATTAAAATATATTAGGCCCTTTTTGTGTTGTGAAGACTCTGACCCAAAGAAAGTAATTGCTGTTTTCATCAGAATTAGAATTTATTTTGTAACTAAATTTCTGAATAAGAATATACATATCTACAGTCAAACCTGGGTAAGTGAGAACTTGATAATGAGAAAACTCTATAAGGTCCCAAAGCTTCTATTAGCGAGAAACAGAAATATCTGTAAGAGGGAGTAGTCTTTCCTATTAACTCTATTGCTGGAAATGACAGTGAAGACGAGGCACAGATTGCGGAAACAGAAATAAAGATAAATTCAATGAAGCTAGCTTTAAATGCGTTGGAGACCGTCCACCAGTACTTTGAATACGCGGTAGTATTGATCAAACAACAGAGAAAAACATTCAAAATACAAAAACAGAAACCCAAACGAAATTGACGGATTTTTTAAGTGTATATAACTTCTAAATAAAATAAAAATACATATTGCATGAATTTTGGTTTTGTTTTCGTAAGCATCTTGATACCTACCCTTATAAAGTACTAACGTATACAACTATGTATGTCGAAATCTAATGAACGTAAAATAAACACACAATATATAACATATGTATGTAAGTTAACGATAGCCTCCGCATAGATAGTGCAATTACACTGTCCCATAAATTATAAATATAATTAACGTTTTTGATTATTTAAGATTTCGATATGATTTTTCCGTTCTGAATCCAATAATCCATTACTATCAAAACAATATCGCTCGCTCTCACAAGAAGGCATAACAATAACAATCGTAAAGAAAACAGAACGCTTAACGTTCTGCTGGAATTTACTGTCACAGCTAAAATTGTAGTTAACTTTTTGTTCTGGATTCAATCAAGGTGCTGCTTACACTTCAGCTTTAACTTTAAGTAAACAATACCAAAATGTATAAATTAATATTAGTATTTGAGAAATAAAGTTTTGATTTGTATTTGGCAATCTACAAGAACCACACGTGTTCTCATTTCATCCACGCGTTCGCGGATATAAAATATATATATATTTTTTTTTAATTCCCTCGTTGCGGGAATTAATTGGCGCCCAACGTGGGGCACGAGTCAAAAAGTGCCTAGTATAGTAAAATTTATAAAAAGTTGTGTTATCAAAAATTGTGAAGTTAAAATTATAAAAAGGTGGCATTAAAAATAGTTTGACATGAGTTAAAAAAATTGAAGTTAAAGTGCCTACTAAAAAGTTAAGTTAAAATAATATAACTTACACCAAGTCAAGGATAGTAACAATACCTAAGTGAAAAGTTTCACTAAAAAATAACTGTGTGAGTAAGAACAAGCAACGAAGTGCCAATCGCAGGATAATAAAAACAAGAAAATTTGTTTAAATAATTTATTAGAATTGAGGATGGAGTCATGTGTAGAAGTTCACGCAAGTGAGGAAAGTTCTCTGATCGCCATTCACTTGGGAGTGGCCAGAAACGATTCTTTTACATATGACTCAAGCAGCTCACGACTTCCGGTCTTTGACCAAGTATCCCCTGAGTAGCCTAAGAACATCCGTTTTAAAGCGAGCTAAAGTGAGAAGACGAAATATTCCCTACTTAGGGTTGTGCGCTGCGTTTGGGACCCGCCACGTAAAAAAAACACCCCCAATGAAAAACATACGACAGCCTCGGATAAGTGACCTCCCTTTTGATGACGACCATGACAAACGAATTAAGGACTATGATTTGAGGGCATGCATCTGGAATGTCCGGTCCCTTAATTGGGAAGGTGCCGCTGCCCAGCTGGTTGATGGTCTCGTGAAAATAAAGGCTGACATCACCGCCGTCCAAGAAATGCGATGGACGGGACAAGGACAGAGACAAGTAGGTCCTTTTGGCATTTACTATAGTGGCCATATAAAGGAGCGCAAGTTTGGTGTGGGATTCGTGGTGGGAGAGAGACTCCGTCGCCGAGTACTATCATTCACTCCTATAAATGAACGTCTTGCCACAATCCGCATCAAAGCGAGGTTCTTCAACATATCGCTGATTTGCGATCACGCCCCGACGGAAGAGAAGGACGATGTGATCAAAGATGCCTTTTATGAGTGCTTGGAGCGCACTTATGAGAGATACCCCTGCCACGATGTCAAAATCGTGCTTGGCGACTTTAACGTCAGGGTGGGCAAAGAAGGTATCTTTGGCACTACGGTCGGTAAATTCAACCTCCACGAGGAAACATCCCCAAATAGGTTGAGGCTGATCGACTTCGCCGGGGCCCGAAATAAGATTATCTGTAGTACTAGATTCCAGCATAAGAAGATTCATCAAGCTACCTGGCTGTCTCCGGATCGAAAAACCACCAACCAGATCCATCATGTTGTGATAGACGGAAGACACGTCTCCAGTGTTTTAGATGTGCGTGCGCTTTTTGTTTTTTTTTTTTTTGCAGCCAAAATTCGCACCCGCCTCTGTGCAGCAAAAAACGCACGCCAACAAACACAAGGAAGGTTCGACGTCGAGAAGCTGCAATCACAACAGACAGCCGAACGATTTTCTACTCGGCTTGCACTCCTGCTCTCTGAGAGCACTCGTCAACAACTCGGTATAAGGGAACTGTGGGACGGCATTTCAAACTCCTTACGTACAGCTGCAACCGCAACTATTGGTTTTCGGAAAGTGCAAAAGAACAGCTGGTACGACGAGGAGTGCCGTGTTGCAGCGGAGAGAAAACAGGCTGCCTACCTCGCAACGTTACGATCGACCACAACACGTGCGGGATGGGATAGATACCGAAAGTTGAAGAGGGAAGCAAGACGCATTTGTAGACAGAAAAAGAAAGAGGCCGAAATGCGTGAGTACGAACAGCTTGATATGCTGGCCGACAGGGGTAATGCTCGAAAATTCTACGAAAAGATGCGGCGACTTACAGAAGGTTTCAAGACCGTACTACTTACTTATTTACTCTTGTAGAACCCCCAAAGGTTATCTAGTCACCGATGCCCAAAGCATACTTAAATTATGGAGGGAACACTTCTCCAGCCTGCTGAATGGCAGTGAACGTACAACGCCAGGAGAACGCGAACCCGATTCCCCAATCGATGACGATGGAGCAGACGTTCCATTGCCCGACCATGAAGAGGCCATTGCCCGCCTGAAGAACAACAAAGCGGCAGGGGCCGACGGATTGCCGGCCGAGCTATTCAAACACGGCGGCGAAGAACTGATAAGGAGCATGCATCAGCTTCTTTGTAAAACATGGTCGGACGAAAGCATGCCCAACAATTGGAATTTAAGTGTGCTATGCCCAATCCATAAAAAAGGAGACCCCACAATCTGCGCCAACTACCGTGGGATTAGCCCCCTCAACATCGCGTGCAAGGTTCTATCGAGCGTATTGTGTGAAAGATTAAAGCCCACCGTCAACAAACTGATTGGACCTTGTGGCTTTAGACCTGGAAAATCAACAACCGACCAGATATTCACCATGCGCCAAATCTTGGAAAAGACCCGTGAAAGGAGAATCGACACACACCACCTCTTCGTCGATTTCAAAGCTGCTTTCGACAGCCCGAAAAGGAGCTGCCTCTATGCCGCGATGTCTGAATTTGGTATCCCCGCAAAACTAATACGGCTGTGTAAACTGACGCTGAGCAGCACTCAAAGCTCCATCAGGATCGGGAAGGACCTCTCCGAGCCGTTCGATACCAAATGACTCCCTATCGTGCGACTTTTTCAATCTTCTGCTGGAGAAAATTATTCGAGCTGCAGAACTGAATCGAACAGGTACAATCTTTTATAAGAGTGTACAGCTACTAGCGTATGCCGATGATATTGATATCATCGGTCTCAACACCCGCGCCGTTAGTTCTGCTTTCTCCAGACTTAACAAGGAAGCACCGCAAATGGGTCTGGCAGTGAACGAGGGCAAGACGAAATATCTCCTGTCATCAAACAAACAGTCGTCGCACTCGCGACTTGGCTCTCACGTCACTGTTGACAGTCATAACTTTGAAGTTGTAGATAATTTCATCTATCTTGGAACCAGCGTAAACACCACCAACAATGTCAGCCTGGAAATCCAACGCAGGATTACTCTTGCCAACAGGTGCTACTTTGGACTGAGTAGGCAATTGAAAAGTAAAGTCCTCTCTCGACGAACAAAAGCCAAACTCTATAAGTCGCTCATAATTCCCGTCCTGCTATACGGTGCAGAGGCTTGGACGATGACAACAACCGATGAGTCGACCTTAAGAGTTTTCGAGAGAAAGGTTCTGCGAAAGATTTATGGTCCTTTGCGCATTGGCCACGGCGAATATCGCATTCGATGGAATGATGAGCTGTACGAGATATACGACGACATTGACATAGTTCAGCAAATTAAAAGACAGCGGCTACGCTGGCTAAGTCATGTTGTCCGGATGGAGGAAAACACTCCAGCTCTGAAAGTATTCGACGCTGTACCCGCCGCGGGAAGCAAAGGAAGAGGAAGACCTCTACACCGTTGAAAGGACCAAGTGGAGAAGGACCTGGCTTCGCTTGGAATATCCAATTGGCGCCACGTAGCGAAGAGAAGAAACGAGTGGCGCGCAGTTGTTGACTCGGCTATAATCGCGTAAGCTGTGCCTACGCCAGTAAAGAAGAAGAAAAATTTATTAGAAAAATAACAGTGACCAAAAAAAGTGTAGGTGAAAAACTTTCACAAAAAAATAACTAAAAGTAACAGTGACCAAAAAAGTGTAAGTGAAAAACTTCCACTAAAAAAATAACTGTGTGAGTAGGAACAAGCAACGAAGTGACAATCACAGGATAACAAAAACAAGAAATTTTAAAATTTTTTAAATTGATTCAAAAACTAATAATTAATTAAAACATAACTAATCAACAAAATACGAAACTTTAAAAAGTAAAGAGTGACTTAAATTACAAAAATAGCCAAGCAGCAGTGGTAACGACATCAGCGGACGTGTCAACAGCGGCAGCAGCAATCATAGAGGAAACAGCGGTAACAACAGCAGTAGTAACAACAGCATCATTAGCAGGAATTATAACAAAGACAGCGAGAGAATACATTTGTAAGTTTAAATTAAAATTAACTATATTTAGAATATATATTAGAAATGGGAAATAGCCCAAGTATTAAATATAAAAAACTGTCATACTGCGACTTTTGTAAGGGCGATCACGATACTAGGAAATGTCCTAAATTAAAAAAATAAAGAAATAAAGACTATAACTAATGGTTTGTACAACCAATAAATTACATAATGAAAAGCTGCGATTCGCCACCCTCGGGGGGACCCTCCAGTTTCTAACAATTTAAAATTCTCTGCGATTCACCACCCGAGGGATCCTCCAGAGAATTATAAAAAAATTAACCCAACCAATAAATTTTTTTAATGAAATAATAATTAAAGGCTCGACCAGCCATATAACAAAAATATATTGAAACCGCGATTCACCACCGCAAGAGGACCCTCCGGTTTATAATAAAGCTTAATTCTGCGATTCTGAACTCCAGACCCTCCAGAATAAAAAAGCACCCCTTCCTAGAAGGGATAAAATAAAAAATAATTAAGAAAAAAAAAACCAGAAACTGAAAATTAGACAAAATGGCTAACGGTGACGCTTTGACCGTAGACCTAATAACTCGCCTTATTGCTGACAGCAATATAGCATTGCGTGAGGAAGTAGAGCAATTACGCTCACAAATAGTGGACAATACCATTAGTGCAACCGATTTTCTAACACAGACGATAGACGATAATATAGCCTGCCAAGAATCGTTAGATGTAGTTAAAACCGTACCTGAATTTACTGTTAGGATGAATTCATATGTTAGTTGGAGAGAGGCAACGCTTAACGCTATGAGCCTATACGTGAGGGGCAGTAGAAAATACTTTGCCGCACTCACAATACTTAGAAATAAAATAACGCATGATGCAAATGATGCATTAACAAACCATGGAACAGTCCTAAATCTCGATGCAATTCTACCTCGTCTAGACTTTGCATATGCGGACAAACGTCCAATACATATAATTGAACAAGAATTAAGCATCTTAAGGCAGGGTGCAATGTCGGTTGTAGAATACTACAACATCGTCATCAAAAAGTTGACGCTATTACTCGTAATAAACAAAACAATTATGACACACGGAAACAACGCAGACCTGACAAAAGAATTGAACAAAAAGAACAGGGAACATGCCTTAAGAATCTTTATAACAGGACTAAATATCCCACTAAGAGACATAATATTTTCTTTGAACCCAAAAGATTTATCTGACGCTTTCGCAAAGCTCAGGAACTCGAATCAAATAATCAAAGAGCCCGGTTTGCTCGAAACTTCATGTATGACAGAAACAGGGTGAAGCTATCGCACACAAACAATAACTTAAGATTTTCTCAAAGGAACAACCCTCCCAATAACAATACACATTATAATTTTCCCAAACCAACTCCTATGGATATAGATCCATCTATATCCAGACTTTACAATAGAGATTTTAATATGAGGGGACAACAAAGCACTAGCAATTTTATCAACAACAAAGAAATAGCAATTTTAATAAAAATGTAAAACCTATGCAAACGAATGCAAACTTTCAGGCCAATAGGGGAAAAATCAGGAAGCGCATGGGATAAAGCGGCATAGAGAAAGTAATAATAGCTTTCGCCCGCAAGAAAAGAGTCAGAGAATTAATAATATGAACGAGAGCCATTTTTTAGGCGAAGAGGGGACGAACTCCCCTATCTCAAATTACACGACTCAAAATTAAATAAAAACTTAAAAGCTCTAGTTGATATGGGAGCAACCTCATGCTACATTAAGACTGGGGTTTATAACAATAAAAACGAATTAGCCATTTATAAGCGCATAAAAACCGTGAATGGCTAATCAAATTTTACTACTTAATTACCCTATTTGGAGCCGAAGAAACCTTCTATGAAATAGAAGGATTAGAATCGGATCTCCTTTTGGGATACAATTTCCTTAAAAATATTGAGGCACTTATCGATTTGTCCAATGGGAAAATTAATTATAGGGTAAAAAATAACTCAGAAAATGAAAACAGAAGTATGAATATTTATTTTAAAAACAAAACTAAGGAACAAGAAGCTTCCAAAAAACTAGCCGAGAAAAGTATCGGTAATATTAAAAATGAAAGAAATATTAAAATTGTGGAACAAACAATTTGTACTAAAAAAATTTATGTTGGGACAAAAAGATCCTAAAACGCCAGCTGAGGATTTATACCAGCATAATGAAAAAAATAATTATAAAGAAAATATTGTGGAACGAAAAAGTTCTACAAAGCCAGCCGAAGTTCTTACCGGCAAAATGAAACAAAAAAGAATGGTGAAAAACCAAATAAAAATATAAAAATACAATATTTAAACTACTTGGGACAAGAAAATCCTAGGACGCCAGTTGAAGATAATACCGACAATAAAATAAAAAAAAAATACTCCAAAAAAAAAGGTACTAATATTTTATATCATTCAGAAGTGACATTGTGTGACAAGGGGCAGGGGGGTCAAAAGCTTTGTGACATCACATTTCAAAATTTGTGATGTACAAACGTGAAATTTATAGGTAAACAAAAAATATTAAACATTTATAAACACAATCTTTGTTTTTTAATACTTAAGTTGTAATGAAGCTTTTTACTGCCCCTACTTCTTACAAGTATAACTTGCTGAGGTATACTCGCCGTGTCCAGGGTTCGTTACAATAAATTTGTAAACATTGGGGCTCTTCTGCGAATCGTATTTTATTTTATTTCATATTATAATTTTAATCAAAGTTACAAAATTGTCTCCCGCGTTATAGTTTTAGCTTTACAACATTTTAAAGATTTTCCTTTAGATGCAATTTATATAGCTACAAATGCCCCAAGAAGGAGTGCATTTAACAGAGTTGAACGACGCATGGCACCTCTCAGTCGCGAACTTACTGGTGTGCTATTAAATCATGATGATTTTGGGTCACATCTTGATTCAAGTAATCGAACTACTGACTTAGATATAGAAAAACGAAACTTCGAAAGTGCGGGCAATGTGTTGGCTGACATTTGGAGCAAGTTAGTCATTGATAATTTTCCAGTCGTTGCTGAATGTGTTGCACCAACTGTTACTGGACTGGATATTGAACAGGCTATGATGTTGAAAAATAATGCTACTTGGTATGTTAATCATGTACGTGAGTCACAATATTTTTTACAAATAGTTAAATGTGAAACTATTGCATGTTGCGGTGCAAGACGTTCTAGTCTTTGGAAATTATTAAAAGAAGGATTTTTACCACCACCTGTGTTAATTAAACAGATATCAGAAGGTTATGGAGTCACAGGGAGGGGTTAAAAAGTCCTTAAATTCGTGTGACGTAATTTATGGATGGCCCCTAATATAAAGTCCTAAACGAATACTTATTTACATTTTCAGAAAATGATGACAATAATAATTTTAATATTGCTAACAATAGTAAAAGTAGATATTAGGGACTTCACGAGAGAAAATTACGCATTAATACAGGACGAAAATGTAGGTTTATATAATGACTATGGGGAGTGTTTCATATAACTAATTTAACATGTTTTGAAGAGATAATAATATCAGATAAAAATTATTATTATGGTAAAATGAAGTACAATAACTTAGAAGTTAACAAAAATTATTTATTTGATATAAAAAATTTAGAACGGTTACCAGAAATATAACCTTTGGAGACATAATTATAATTTATATAAAATACCCAAAAATAGAACTAACATGTAAGTACTATGATGTAAGAGCCATAGCTCAATTAGATGGTAAGCTTATTATTGACCAGAACATAATATACTGTAATAATAATTTTTTTAAAATTCAGAATTGTAAAACAGAAATTTTACAAACCTATTGTAAACTAAATAAAAAAGCACATGTTTGTCAGAAATTTTAAACAAAAAACAAGGAAAATGTAATAAATTAAAAAAAAAACTTAAAAATTGAAGATAGTATATTAGTTTCAGGAGAAAATATTGTAGATAATCAAACATTAAATGGAACATATTTAATAACATTTGAAAATTATACTGTAATAAATAATCAATCTTATGAAAACATTGAAGTAAAAATTTGGAATTATTTTAAAAATAACAATATAAATAATTTTGAAATTTTAGAATATTTTGAAACAACCAATAAACTGTTGAAATTAGATAATATAAATATTTTAACAGAACGGAACAAGAACATAACAGTACATTCATATTTTTGGTACATAATTTTATTCTTGGGAATAATTTTCATAACTTACTTAATACTAAAATTAAAAAAATCTCGCGCAATTCCCAAACCAATCGAAAATGCTCAATTTCAAGAAATCACTTATAATGCTCTTTTGGATCAAATATATAAATTAACTCAAAATAATAGTGAATCGGGGCGATTCATTTTAGGAAGGGGGGAGTTAACGATAGCCTCCGCATAGAAACCTTACCATAACTGTAAATAAAATTAAATCTTTGCACTTTGCAATTACACTGTCTCATAAATTAAAAATATAATTAACGTTTTTGATTATTTAAGAATTCGATATGATTTTTCCCTTCTGAATCCAATAATCCATTATTATCAAAACAATATCGCTCGCCCTCACAAGAAGGCATAACAATAACAATCGTAAAGAAAACAGAACGCTTAACGTTCTGCTGGAATTTGCTGCCACAGCTAAAATTGTGATTAACTCTTGGTTCTGGATTCAATTAAGCTGATGCTTACACTTTAGCTTTAGCTTTAAGGTAATAATACCAAAATGTATAAACATTAGTATTTGAGAAAAAAAGATTTGATTTGTATTTGGCAATCTACAAGAACCACACGTATTCTCACTTCATCCGCGCGTTCGCGGATGTAAAATATATATATTTTTTTAAATTCCCTCGTTGCGGGAATTAATGTGCATGCTCAAATGCGATTTGATGCGTGTATATAGATAAAATCCGTAATTTAAGAACCGCCTTAACGGTCGAAAACGGATATCAGACTGCTTCAATTTTCGGTAATTTACGGGAAAACCGAAAATTCCGTTATCAAACAAAAAGCAGTTTGGTATAATACATATACAAAAATATATATATATATATACATAAAAAAAAATTCAAAAATTTATATACGTATATGTGGCAACATCGAATGATCATTACGGCGTTAATTTAATCTTCGGCGCAGCACTCCTAAAATACAACTCTACTAACTCCTAAAGGCAACGCTATCATATGTTTTTAATCCCTCATTCCTTTTATACTTATACTAGCTGACCCCGCAGCTGTTGCCCTGCATGAAATTATGTATTTTGAAATGAAACGAAAGTTAATTTTTTTTTGTTTTCAAGGTAACGCAGCTTTATAAACAAAGTTTTTTGGTATCTGTTCCGGTGTACAGAAAAGATAGTTTTCAAGTTCGTGAGCATGCCACGGCCGTGTGAAAAACATAGCATTTACAAATTTATGTCTCACACTATGCGACTATCTTTAGGTCCTGTTGATTATCATCTCAAATGCAAGTTTCACTGGAAACGGAATACGTTTGAAATGGGAAATCGTTAGAACTCATAGGAACTCGTAGAATCAAGCATTTTCCCCTTGTATTCGATAGGTGCGTCACAATCTGTCGGGTTCCATTACACAGTTTCGGCGCATGAAGATTGCGAAACATAAAAACGACGGATCCTACTTTGAGACGCAAATGATGCGGTGGCATACTAAGCCTGTCCAAAGAATTTAGAAATACCACTGGATAATTCACGGCGTCGTCTTCATTGTCAAGACGATCGATCGATTTGTATTAGCGCAAGTCTCCCGGAATTTGACTTTGAATCTTCCTGCATTTAAGGAATCGTAGTTACGATAATTTGGCCAATGTCCGAACATTTGTGATGAGTTCATCTTTCATGAATTGATAAAGGGAAGATGGAATTGATATCGAACCACCGGAAGTATCAACCGAAATTGTACCATTTCCAATTTTTAGCGAAGATGATGTAAAATGTCTTTGGCAATGTCGATGTTTCTATCGAAAAGTATGCGAACTTCATTTTCATTCCAACGTGTTCCAGCAATTGAAATTACTGGCTTACTTCTCTAAAACTTGCACACATCGAACCATTCACAGTAAGCATTGACTCAAATAAAGTTGAACCGCGCACATTAATCAATAGCAACCGAAGGTAGAAACAATCGTCGTTTTTCGGGTGGATTGTGTAAATTCGTCCTAATGCATTAGTTGATAAGACTGAAATACACTCTTCGGCCACTCTCCAAATTAACTGCGAGACCCGCAACAGTTGGAAAACGTTCATGAATTTCAAAATTAAATATCCTACAAAGCGCTTTATTGCAGTTCACGTATTGACCGTCTCGTTCAAGGCCTGGCGGTTATTGGCCTTGTTGCTTTCTTTGATGACGTATTTGCAAACGTATTTTATCGATTTCACCAAACTGCAATAGTAAACGCTGATATGAGTTTTGAATATGAATTAGACAATAATGGTGAATATAGTACGATCCATGTGGTGTCAACTTCGATATTCACTTTTCTAAGTTGAATGCTGAATGTTTTGTTATCTGGTGAGCGACGCCGATAGAGTTGATATCCATCATTTCCAGTTTGTGTTTCCGAAAGAAAAGCACGTGGATATTGTTTCGTGCATTTATTGTCAGACATACAAACCGAAAAGGGATTGTATTGTCGGTAAGGTCCATGCACCATATTGGTTTCCACCACTTCCTATAATACTGGATCCTTCCTCACATCAGGATTTCCGGAGAAATGATTTCATCAATTTGATCTGGTGTAACAATCATCCAAAGATGAATGTGTGCGTGCGGAAAACCTCTATTTTGCCACTCAACAGAGTACATCTAGCACCCAACAGCACCACATATACGTTGCTTCAAGATAAAGTCAATCAAACATCGTAACTGTTGTTTGAAAAATCGTGCTGTGACATCGTGATGATCGCTTGCTGATTAACCGCGATCCATAATTCCGCACGTATGTCACCGCATCTTGGGAGTACTTCTTGCCTTGCCTTGCCTTGGGCTGCCATACTTTGATGGCAAAAAGAACACCGACCGATATTAGGGCGACATCTTGGTGGCTTCGTAACAAATTTCAATCTGCAATTGACCTCTTTGTGTGAAACATACGTAAAGTTTTCACTGAATAATTTTCAATAATTTTTCTTTTGAATAGCCGGAATAAAAAAGCAAGCGACCGAAATTGAACTATTCAAATAATTTACAAATCAAAAAAAAAAAAAAAACAGAAATTGAAAAAAAAATTGTATGGAAAAAATTTACCTTTTGGAATTATCCAATTTTCCGACTTTTCATGAAAAGTATAAGATATTTTTATTTCTAAACCTTCCTTGATCCACAACGAACAACCTCTGAAAATTTCATCAATATTGGTTCAGCCGTTCTCTTAGCGTTACTAACGAACAAACATTCATTCGTTTGTATGAGAAAAAGAAAAGGGCTGTTTTTAGGGGTTTTCCGGCAATTATTCTATTTTTCTCTCCGTAAAAACCATCCTTGAACCTCAACGAACATTTTAAAAAAAGAATTATCAAATTTGGTTCAGTCATATCAAAGTTATGAGCGTACATACAGTTTGGCGATTCATTTTTATTTATATATGTATATAGATAGATATAGATTCTTACTAGTTCTTAAGTTATGTATAACGAATAAGAAATAAATCTCTTCTGCTATTGGACGTCAAACATAACACATCATCTTTACTTGTTCCCGCATCTGGTGACCCCGTAGGTAAATTGAACATACTAATTTCATAGGAATGGCGTTAAACGATAGCCATGTGGTTTCTGGCAACAGGTACTCCGACGTCAATATTGGGGATTTTTCAAATTCAACTCCACGTCTACCACTACCAACAATGGCCGAAGACGACATCGAGGCTTATTTTTATTCGCTGGACTTTTGGCTTAGCGCGTCTTCAATTTCCAACGATAATATTAAATTCGACATCGTCCTTGCATGTGTACCGTCAAACAAGCTGATAAAGCTTCGCTGCACCGACAAGTTTTAAATACAAGTACATTCAGGACAAGATCATTGAGCATTTTTCGGGCAGTCTACAGCAGCGGCTGCAACGTGTTCTTAAAGACATGGTTCTAGGCGTCCGACGCCCCAGCGAGTTATTTAACGACATGAAACGCGCAGCCGGGACGACTCTGAATGACAGCATTTTACACGATCTATGGGTAAGCAGACTTCCTCCGTATGTACAAGCAGCGATTATTGCTACAAACGTCGCTACCGTGGAAAAACTAAAGACCGCTGATTCCATTATTGAAACTATTGGGATGCGACACAACCACGCGCAAGAGGGTCTGGCACTTAATGAAGTTTCGAGCTTGAAACTTGAAATAGCAGAATTGACTAGGCAGGTGCATAAGCTGTTCAATAACAAAGGATTAAATTTTCGTTCGCGGTCTCGATCTAGGTCACGTGGACCTCATGCGTATTTAAGTAAATCAAACAAACCGATTTGCTGGTACCATAACAAATTCGGTGCGAAAGCAACTGTTTTATTGAAAAAACCTTTATAGGGCCGCTCGGCTGCTACTGTTTTAGAGTTAGGCAAACAATCTAAAACCTTCAAGACATACCGTTTACGCATATACGATACGTCAGCAAATTTAAAATTTTTAATAGATACCGGTGCGGACGTTTCCGTTATACCAAAATGCAGCAACACAACCCGAGCTTCTCCTAACGGTATAAAATTGCTTGCCACAAATGGATCGCCGATCTCTGTATTCGGTGAGGCGACTCTGAAACTTAATCTAAATTTACGACGCGAATTTTTGTGGAAGTTATCGCTGATGTTTCTCAAGCAATTATTGGCGCTGACTTTCTGTCTCATTTCGAGCTCTTAGTGGATCTCAAAAATAGATGTCTTCTCGATCGCAAAACCGAATTAAAAACAGTTAGCGAAATTTAAAAAACGTACATATTCAGCATAAAATCTTTTAACGCGAATTCTACTTATTCGAATATTCTCGCAGAGTTCAGCGATATCACACGCTCTCCTCCGCTAAATTCACCAACAAAATCGTCTATAGAATATCCAATTTTTACTACCGGTCAACCCGTCTTCGCACGACCACGCCGTCTTTCACCCGAGAAACTAACCGCGCTAAAGCTGAATTTGATTCGCTGATGAAACTGGGCATTTGTCGCCCTTCCAGTAGTAACTGGGCAAGCCCATTACATATGGTACGTAAGCCTGATGGAACGTGGAGACCATGCGGGAATTATCGTGGACTAAATGCAGTAACAGTTCCTGATCGATATCCGTTGCCATTTTTGCACGATTTCTCAGATATCTTGGTCGGAAAACGCGTGTTTTCTAAAATCGATTTAAAAAAGGCCTTTCACCAAGTGCCCATAAACAAAGAAGACATTTGTAAAACGGCAATAACGATTCCTTTCGGACTCTACGAATTTGCGCATATGACGTTTGGTTTGAGGAATGCAGCACAGACATTCCAAAGACTTATCAACGAAGTTTTTCGTGGTTTAAATTTCGTATTTGTTTATCTTGAAGATGTATGTATTGCATCCAGTTCAGAAGGAGAGCATCAAAACCACTTGCGCCAAGTTTTTTAACGACTCAGGGAGAACAACCTAATTATAAACGTTAGTAAATCGGAAATTGGTGTCTCGGAGCTACGATTCCTCGGGCATTCTATCACTAAAGATGGTACTCGGCCACTCCCGGAACGCGTTGAGGCTCTACGTAATTTTAAACGACCAGTTACCGTTAAAGATTTAAAGCGTTTTTTAGCGATGCTTAATTTCTACCGTCGTTTCATCCCACACGCACTGCAGACACAAGCCTGTCTTTTTGATATGGTTCGTGGTAATAAGCGAAACGATACTACACCACTTACTTGGTTAGCGGAAGCAGCAGACAGTTTTGTTGCATGTAGGAAACAACTGGTCTGTAATGCACAATCCGCTCACCCATCTTACAACGTGGAACTGTCTTTATGGGTAGATGCATCAGATTTCGCTGCTGGCGCAGTATTAAATCAATTCATGGATGGTAGTCTACAACCATTAGGATTTTTCTCTCGCAGATTTACTAGTGCTGAGAAAAGATACAGCACTTACGACAGGGAGCTTACTGCCGCATACCTAGCATTACGACATTTTCAATATATGGTCGAAGGTCACCGTTGTCATATTTACACAGACCATAAGCCGCTGATGTACACATTTCAACAAAAGTTAGATCGAGCTTCTAATCGGCAAATGCGTCAACTTGACTTCATAGCTCAGATCACCACCAACATTCGCCATGTACGCGGCGAAGATAACGTAACAGCAGACCTGCTGTCTCGAATAAACTTAATTTCCGCAGAAAATTTAAACTATTATAATTTGGCTAAGAACCAGTCCAAGGACGAGGAGCTTCGAAATCTTTTAAATGGTAACATAAAACACTCTCTTAACCTACAAAATTTCGCTCTTCCTTTTAGTTCCAGAAGCTTATGCTGCGACACCTCAACTGGCCGTGTTCGACCGTTCATAACCAAAAACTTTAAAGAAACGTTTTTACGGTCAACTCACAATCTTTCACACCCAGGGGGACTACACGATTGGTAACAGAGCGATTTGTTTGGCCTGGTGTCCAGCGAGATAGCAGAAATTTTGCTCGCTGCTGTTTGCAGTGTAAGCGGAATAAAACTATTCGACACAACCGAAGTTTGTTTCAGCGTCAAAAATGTCCAACACTTCGTTTCGCGCACATCCATATCGACTTAGTCGGACCATTTCCACCATCCGAAGGAAACCGCTATAGTCTTACTATCTTGGATAGATTCACACGCTGGCCAGAAGCGTTACCTATACCAGCTATAACAGCTCCAACTGTCGCCAAAGCACTACTAAACGGCTGGATTTCACGGTTTGGTGTACCTGTAACCATCACATCAGACTTGGGACGTCAATTCGAAAGCGCCCTATTTCAACAATTACTACCGCTATTGGGTACACGTCATTTTCGAACCACACCTTACCACCCCCAAGCAAATGGACTCGTCGAAAGATGGCATCGTACTTTAAAAGCAGCACTTCTATGCCATAACACTAGTCAGTCATATAAAGGACCATACAAAATTATTCAACGATTTCCGAAATACTTTTTAGTGAAAGTAAACAACAGCGTTATTAAAGTTTCAATCATTGTATAAACCTACAAGTAACCAATCCTTCATTTTTCACTAACACATACGCAAAAATCTACTACAAATTAGACACTTGGTACGGGTTGTCCCTAAATATTCTACTACAAATTAGGCACTTGGTTCGGGTTGCCCCCAAATATTCTGCTACTAATTAGTCACTTGGTACGGGTTGCCCCCAAATATTCTACTACTAAAACGTTCAAATGCCTCAAATCTGCTATAGTGTGTTGCCGTGTTAGGTTTTAAAATTTATAACTTTAACAATATTTTTATAAAATATTCAAATATTTTTCGATTATTTAAATTCCTAAATATTAAATTTAATCAGTTTTGTCCAAAATATTAATTGTTGTATCAATATATTATTAAATGTTTCCAATTTTATAAAAAAATATTTAATTAATTTTTAATAGGCCCCTTCTTTCCACCACTATTCCTTTGATAGGGTTTTTAATAAGTATTTCGCTGTGGGTGATTTAGAATATTTTGTAAATATTATTTTTTACTTAATAGACTGTTTTGAATATTATTGTTGTTGTTCCTGAATTGTACCTGATTTTTTATATTAATTTTTGTTTTTGTTAAAATTAACACAAGCCGATTGTTATGACTTGTATTGTTAATGTTTACAATGGAATTGTACCCAATTTTTTTATATTTATTTTAGTTTTTGTGTAAATAATTACAAGTTGATTGTTTTGACTTGTGTTGTTAATGTATACATACAATGGAATTGTACCTGATTTTTTTCTATATTTATTTTGATTTTTGTTTAAATAGTTTCCAGTTGATTGTTTTGACATACATATATTGTCAATGTTATATTTTTAATGTAATTAATATTCATGAATTGTATCTGACTTTATATATTTATTTTTGCCTAGTCATATTTTTTATAATAAGTAGATTGATTTAAAGCTGAAAATGGGCCTCCTGGGGAACCGAACACCTAAAAAAAGATCGGTAGCGCGCTTACATTGCAACCTCAGAGGTGGTGAGGAAGAGCAATAAATATCCAATAAACTTTTGTTTCAAAAATATTACTGAAAGTTTTCATTAATGTTTTCCGTTACAAATACTTTTTCACAAAAAAGTTGATCTAGTACATTTCTTTTAATTACATCTCTGTGCCTAAAAAAGGCAGATTTCGATCAGGTGATCTCAGCTGTGAAAAATTCTTGGAAAACAGCTGATTCTTTTGTTACCTGGAGGTTTATACAATGGTTTCAATAGATCGTATAAAACCTGCTTTCATCGCCACTACACAGAGTCTAGGAGGGGAGTATTGTGGCAACCTAGAATGATCATTACGGCGTTAATTTAATCTTCGGCGCAGCACTCCTAAAATACAACTCTACCTAACTCCTAAAGGCAACGCTATCATATGTTTTTAATCCTTCATTCCTTTTATTATTATATTCTTACTTGTTCTTAAGCAGAGATAAAGAGATCCCCAACTCTCCTGTCACTGCAAGTGAGAGAGCAATTGCTAAATGTCAAAACCTACCGAACTTTGACAGTTGACTGGATTGGGTAGGTTTGACGTTTTGCAACTGGAATGACTGGAACGGCCAGATTGAAATTATACCAAAAATATGTGTGAACGGAGATATTTGTTGCCGTCGTTCAAGATCGCTAATAAAAATTTAAAACTATGAAAATCAAATAAAATATGAAATTTAAATATATTTCATGAAACGTTTTGTAATTTAATGCATAATAGAATTAATTTTCTAGTACAAATGATTAAAAACACTTATTAATTGAGAACTAATAGGCCTAATTCGCCTTATTAAGTATTGAAAGATCAAAAGTCAGTTTTTTTTAATATACCATAAAATCATAAAAAAGGAATTAAGTAGTTTCGCCATATATTATAAGTCCAATATATAATAGTTTGAAATCGTAATAAATGTCGGGCATTTTAATTTAAAATGCCCAAAAATTTTTATTTTGTTCGATCTGACCATAATGTAAAATGTTATAAAAAAAAACGCTTTTTTTGAGGCGCTCTCACACTGGAATAAGTTGGGCATCCCATTATTCCTGTTCTTAAGTTATAACGAATAAGAAATAAATCTCTTCTGCTATTGGACGTCAAGCATAACACCAGAGATAAAGAGATGTTTAACTCCTCTCTCACTGGAAGTGAGAGAGCAATTGCTAAACGTCAAAACCACCTAAACTCGATCAACTGTCAAAGTTTAGGTGGTTTTGACGTTTAGCATTTGGAAACGAGCAATGGCCAGATTGAAATCTTACCAAAAAATATATAAACGGAGGGATTTATTGCATCGTTCAAGACCACTTATAAAAAATGTAAAACAATGAAAATTAATGCCCCTATTGCGGTTTTCAACCCAACTGCATTTCAGTCGAAGTTTAAAAATTCGGTATTGCCGACTTCAACTCAATCCGTCAAAAAAAATTGCGGTTGAAGTATGATCGAACTTCAACTTTTTTTTGGTATTGCGGTTTTCAACCCTGTACAAGTGGGGTTGACTAGTATATAAATAAACTTCGACTGCTTAATAGCAGTTGAAGTTCAACATTCGTGCAGTGAAGTACAAAAAAATATTAAAGAAAAATGGAGAACGGGTAAAATAACTATTTTCATTGATGTTAAATTAATTTTAATTAATATTTTTTATAAATTTTAGAAAAAATAAAGTTACAAAAAAAGCAATTCGAAAAATTGGCGGAGTTAATCGTACAGATAAAAGACATCGAAATCTACTCTTGAGTACACCAATTGTCCGCTCCACAATATTCCGGGCCTTTGAGTGTACTGTATTGTAGGGTGCTTGGGGTGAAGAAGCTTCCGCCAAGCGATAAGGCGTCATTAAAAATTTATGCAGAGGATAACCAGCGTCACCTAAGAAATTACATTACTCCAATTATTTAGCAATAAATACGATAAAGTCTTACCCAAGATCCAAGGGTTATTCTGTAAATGCACTTTCAAATCGCTAACATTGAAAACAAAAGAGTCATGATTTGCGCCTGCATGCCTAGCATCCACTTACCGAATAGACATTTTATAATCACAAAGCTAAAAATTTTAAGAAATTATACCATTTTGTTTTTAATATAATTCAGATTTTATACATACAATCATCACGTTTAAACTGTAGTAGCCCTTTCTGTTAAAATAAAGATGTTGTACTTTTTTTCTTGGTGAAATTATGCGAACATGAGTCCCGTCAATGCAACCAACTACTCCCGGGAAAGTACTTTTTGAAGAAAATGAAACTTTTGAAGCGTTTTGCTCCTCCTCAGTCATTTGAATTTTAATCCATTGGGCACAAATACGTTGTTCAATTATATTTAGAACCTCTTTAATTACTAAAGATATCGTAGGTTGCGCCAACTCAATGTTAAAATCATTTTCACTGCATTTTTGATAACCACCGTCAGCAAGGAAACGCAGAGTTGCGCATAATTTTAATATAGGAGGTATGGCCGTTCCTCGCACACGTTTGTGGAAATGTTCCTACATCTCAATCAGTAAAAAACAAAATGCTTCTTTATTTAATCGAAAATAAACAATTGTGAAAAACTATGGCTTACTTTGCATTTGGAAGCTCCAATGGATTTGAGTGATCACGAAGGCTTTTTCGTATACGTAGTACATCAATTTTGCCCCCAATATTTTCGCCATTGTAATATAAATCAAAACTTATATCCATTTTTTATTTATTTTAATGTTTATTCACTTTTTCGCGAGCGACAACTGAATTCAATTATTTAGATGGGTCGTTTAAAAAATGTTAGCTGTTTCACTATATGTCAAATTTCCCTTTCTTAGGTTGGCAACGCCAATCATACTTCGACTGAACTTAGTTGAAGTTCGCAATACCGAAAAAGAGTTTGGTTGATCTGAAGTTGAATTGCCTTAACTTCAATTCGACTAAGTCGGGTTGAAAACCGCAATAGGGGCATAAGTAAATTAGTGATATTTAAAGGTATTTGATGAAACGTTTTGTAATTTGAAGCATCATAGTATTATTTTCAATGGAAAATGAATAAAAAAATTTAATGAATGAGAGCTAACAAGCCTAAGTCCTTGTTTTGGGTATTGAAAGGTCAAAAATCAGTTCTTCTAATATACTTTAAAAAGATTTAAATAGTTTCTCCATACAATAAATAGCCATTACATAGTAATATTTATTCGTACTAAATGTTGGGTGTTTTAATTTAAAATGCCCAAAAATTCTTATTTTGTTCGATCTGGCCATAATGGAAAATGTTATAAAAAACGCTTATTTTGAGGCGCTCTCATACTGGAATAAGTTGAACATCCCTTTATTCCTGCATAACACATCACCTTTACTTGTTCCCTCATACATATATGTATATATTTAAAAATATATATACACGCACACAGAAGTCACATATGAAATAAATACCTATAAGCTTACTATTGTGTTCTAAAAACACACGAATTTTACAAAGAATTCAAGTTCAAGCATTTACTTGCAAAACATTTCCGGCAGTACCCCCTTTTTGTCTTAATAAAGCAATAAGCAGGACTGTATAAACCAGTAAGCAAAGGCTGCAGAAACTTTTTCCCAAAACATTCGGGAGTATTTCAAAAAAGTTTCTGCAAATGGTATCAAAGTATCCTACCCGAAGAATCGATGTCATCTTTGACCAATATTTTTTTCCATCAATAAAAGATAGTGAAAGATGTCTACGGCATGAAGCATCATTGATTGATTACACAATTTCAGGGCCTGAACAGGTAAGGCCGTCAGATTTTGCAAAAGAATTGGAAAATACTAAATTTAAGGAAGCTCTGATATATCTTTTTGCAAAACATTGGTCTAGTGAGGAAATGAAATAATTTTTGGGTAACCTACAGATATTTTTGAATTTTCGAACTTGTCAATCGTATCAAGTTGAAAATTACAAGATCCAATCAAGTGTTGTTGAGAATTTCTGTTGCAACTCACATGAAGAAGCCGATACCAAGATAATCTGTCATGCTTGCAATATCACTGAACAGTCAAATATTGTTATTAGAGCCTCTGATACCGATATTTTAATCATAATGATTGGTAATATGAAACATTTACAAAATTCTCATTCCAATAGTTGGATGCTCAATGGAACTGGAAATAACGAAAGATATATTGACGTCACGAAAATTTATAAGGAGCTTGGTGAATTGTTAGCCAAAAGCTTAATCGGCTTCCATTCATTTACAGGATGTGATTTTAATCTAGCTTTCTATAATAAAGGGAAGAAAAAACCTTTTACGTTACTGAAAAAAATGTTGAATTTCAACAAGCATTTGCGACGCTTGGTGAAGAAAATTTGACAGAGGACCAGTTACCACAGGTATTACTTGCCAGCTTTATAATGCAAAAAAAAATCTATTGATGTTGATGATGGAAGGTATCAACTTTTCGTCAACAATTACAAAGCTTCCGACGTCAATGAAAACTTCAGCATAAAAATACTGAATTTTGATGCAAGCTCAATACCACCGTGTAAGAGTGAACTTTACCAGCAACTTCTAAGAGCACATTATATTTCAACAGTTTGGAAAAATGCTCACAAAAAGCAACCTATGACATTGAACCCATTAGAGTATGGTTGGATTGAGGAAGACGAGAAATTTGTGTTCAAATGGTTCAAAGGAGACCAACTTCCAACTTCTGTGAGTGACTTAATCACCCAAACCCCTGGTAAGTTCATAGTTCTCAATTTCTCATTAACTATTTTCGGATCAATTAACAAATTACTTTCATTTCATAATTTACGTTTTATATTTACAGATTTCGATTCAATGGAGGACGAAGACGAGTCACACCACCATCACATGACTCCGATGATGATGAATGATGATTTAAATTAATAACAGGAATTTTCTTTGTATTTCATGTATGATTCACTCATTTTTTTAATAATTGTATTGGTTTTATTTCTTTTCTTTTAATGTTGTATTGGTTTTAACTCGCTTTTTTTAATGTTGTCTTGGTTAAAAAAAAAAAAGAAAATCAAATAAATATTTGAATGATTATTTGCTAACTGCGTTATACCTAGATAATTGAAATTCTTTCAAAATATATATATTTCTTTAATATCAATACCTTATATGTTTTAGTATATTGTTTCAAGAGAGTACTATAGAATAGAGTGAGTGAAATAATAATCTTTAGGGGAAAAATGAAGGATAGCTACAAACAGTCTATGCATATACCTGACCGGATAGTAATGAAGATTATGCTGTCTGCTGAAGTGTGTACTCAATAAAATCATCTGCCGTGATTAAAATAGGTTTATAAGACCCTAATGAATAAAATATATTAATGGCAGATCTGGTCAAATACTATTAAAATTTTATTTTTTTTCAGCACTTTCAAAACCGTCTGTTGCAATGTTAAACGCGCGATAGTGGTCTGCCATTGTTGTTTTTCGATAATAATAATAATATATTGTAAAATTGCAAAACGGCAGACGTGGTCAAATACATTTAAATTTCACCAAAAATCGATACCTGTCTTACCTGGGCGCCACGTTGGGCTCAGGGAGTCCCCATGTCATGTACAATAAGTATAGGGGCCTCACTGGACAAACCCCTAGGTCTGGTCAAATACATACTGGTAGCTTTTCACTGGCTCTTAGACTATAAAGTTAGCGTTTATAAAGTTTTTATTTATGAATGGAAATTTGGGGATTAAATATATGTAGGCATTTGTACATATGTATGTATATTTTTATAGTTGTAAATGTTATATATTGTATATTTTATTATTTTGCTTTTACTGTGATATGAAGTTATTTGTTAATTTTTGATTTATACGTAGTTATCTGCGAATTATCATCGTTTTTTTTTTTTTTGCATGTAAATACTTTTATAATGGGTAATATAGGCCTACTGGGGAACCGAGTGCCCATAAACAACTTCTGTAACACGCACTTTTGCGTAACTCGCAGGTGGTGTGGAAAATGAGTGTTTTATTTAAAATGCCCAAAAATTAGTTTTTTTCTGATCTGACTACGAAGAAAATGTCATAAAATACGCAAATTCTTAAAACGCTCTCACACAGGATACATTTATAATACCAGGATACCATTATAATATTTTACCCAATGATGAGTATGCAACTTTAGAATAATCTTGCATGAAAAACTCAAAATCGTAAAAAAATATATGACAATTTCAAAAAAAGGGACGATACGTTGGTATAAGTTGGTTGATAGCATTAATCACAAAGTTAGAAAATTTTCTAGATTTCAAATATTCACCAACGACGAGAGTCCTTCGGTTACGAACGTACGATATATTCTTCTTTCACTATTACCATTTACTAGCCATATGGGATGAAGAGATCAGATTGTCAGACTTGTAGACTATATCTCCTCTTTGGAAATAAATAAAAAAAATTTGTTAATGACTCGATTCAACTATAACTTCTATAATATTTGAGTAAAATTAAATTTTGAAGAGTTTTGCTCCTCTAAAGTCAATGGTGTTTTATCTACTGCATACCACATATGTATATAGTCTTCATATGGAAATAACTTATGGATCTGCTATGAACATTATTTAAAAATCATTTAATAGTCAGTACAATTTTGGCTTACTTGGCGATAGAAAGTTCGAATGGATTTGAGTGACCGCGAAGGTTTTTTGTCATCGTAATATAAAACAAAATTAATTTCAATTTTCATATTATTCGCTTTTTTGTGAGCCATATCTATATTAAATTGTTTTAATTTTTCGTTGAAGAATTTTCAGCTGTTTAATTATCTGTCAAATCTTCATTTTTTATACTGATAACACCAATCAAACTTAAACTGAAAATAGTTGAAAATCGTAATACCAAAAAAAAGTTGAACGTCCTAATACCAAATAAAGTGAGGTTTGTTGAAGAATGTTGGGTGTTTTTGTATTACAGAAGACGAGATAAGAAGAATAAGCGGTGAACTCATAACCCATAAATGTTACAAAAACACGCAATTTCATAACTTTAACCGTTCCGATGTGCCCAATACGCCTTTTCGACTTGACATTTTCTTATTTCTTTTAGATCGTAGTTTTTTGTTGATGTTGTTTTTATAAAATGGGCATCGACGACTTTTTTTTTTTTTTAATTACAATTTTACAGTGGCAATATGAATGCTTTTTTTGTAGGTGAAGCATTTAACAACATACCACCAATCAATAGTTATTAATCTTTTGAAGTAATTGGTTATTCCATTTGTGTTCTTCTATTTCTACGCGATACTTATATGCCCTATTGCTAAGCTAATTTCTACGAAAACATCCTAGCCAAAATTACTTGGAGGGGTTAATTGCGTTCTTTAATCGCACCATGTTGGTATTCGACGGGAAACATCCTGAGGCATCTTCCTTTGTGGTTCACTACATTCAGGCTTGCCAATAACGTTCTTTGTCTTTTCCCCAAGTGTTGCCGGCTAGCTACTTAATGAATTGGTAGAAATTCAGTAATTTGGAAAGAATCGAAATCGTATACGGGTGACGGAGAACAGGCTACCAAGTGTAACTCCTAAAATTTTCGTTCAGTTCGTAAATGTGGTAATGTGAATTTAATGGGAGAGAGTGTTAAGCTCCTTGCGGAGAAGAAGCGAGAAAGAACGGTGAGAAAACTGTTTACTTTTGAACACATGCCATGAGTTGCAGGTGACTGCAGGAGTGATTTCTGCGAAAACATCACAACAGGAAATGCTTGGAAAGGAGTTCATTATGCTCCTTACTGGGAGTGTAAGCGTTTCACTATGTAAATGTTCGATGGGAGACATCAAGAGGTATCCTGTCATGGTCCGGAGTGCAGTGTTCTGACAGGTCTGTAGCTTCTTCATCTGCGTTCCACTGCATCCAAGCGACCATATTAGTGCCGCGTAGTTGAGGACCGGTCGGACCGGACCGATTGCCTTGTATGTTGCCAATAACGTTTCTTTGTCTTTTCCTCATGAGCTGCCGAAATACCACCGGGATCTTATATCTTCTACTGAATAAAACCATCTCGGTTTTACTTGGGTTGATGGCCAGACCTCTTCCGACCGCAATTCTTCGAGCCGGAATGAAGCGGGCGATAGCTTCTGCGATTGCCTTGCGAATCGACGTTCGCTAACGGATACGCCCTTAGGAATGGGTAAAGCGTTGAGGGTGTTCTCAGTAAATTCTGTGAAGTCGACACACTTAGCTTTGTTAAAGTTAACGAGGGTGCAATTGTCCACAGGTTAATCAGAATGGGAGTCCTGTTGAATATTTAAGCTTCTATGGACCACGGAGCTCCTCTGTTGGTCACTCGGGTAGAGTGACGGCGCTGTGCAGCAAACTGTGTACAGATTGCACAGCCGTGGAGGCTAGTGTTGCAGTATTGAGTTGTCAATATGGGGCCACGTAACTCGTGGTCCTCTTCCTATGTGTCTTAAGGCCTGAGCAGGTCTTAAGATGGCTCCATCCATTGCATGTGTTGCACCTGACCGAGGTGGAGTTTGGATTTAGCTTTTTGGCGCAAACGCAGCAGAAAAATTCCTCCGGGCCCGCGTTGGACTCAATGCCAGCACGAGTCAGGAGGATACGGAGCAACCCTGCTGCAAGGCGTTGCTCTAATGACGACAAACTTGGATTAATACTCACCGAACGGGCTGGATAAAATCCGGGTCAATTCCAGTGCGTAGAACCGGCTATCGTGGGTATTGGAATTCTATTGCTTGACAACGTCTGCCCATGAGGTGATGGAATTCCCTTTTAGTGGTTGTGACAGTTAAAGGGCCTCAAGTGTCTTCACTACTGGTGAAAGGAGAGTTATCGGACGATTAGACTCCCCTAGACTCGCGGATTTCTTAGGTTTCGGTAGGGGAAACCTCCTCCGACTTTCCACACTTCGTGTATATGAAAAGTGGTCAACGACAGGTTCAGGACCTTGGTTAGGTATTTTACTCCCGTTGACCCTAGAAAATTTCGGCTGCCTGGTGACATTCTAAACCTCTTCATCGCTAAAAGTATTTCGCGCACAGATTTTTAGCATTGTGTGCAGCCGCCGGCTTACACGTCGCCTTCAGGAATTGATAGTTGCCGAAATGTAGAGTGTCTAGAAATGACGTGATTTTGACAGCTCGTGGCGTCCATGTTTGTGTACGAATTTGTGGCAACTTTTGCCAGAGGGTTGAGTAAGGTTTGTTATTTTATCATGTCATATTTAACTTCGGTACAACGCTTGGAAATTGTTCAAGATTATTACGCAAATTTAGGTTCTCCGGTGGCTACTGTAAGAGTTATTCACGCAAAACACGGTTGTCATAATATTCCTTCTGGACCCGCTATTCAACGCATAACTGAAAAATTCGAAAAGTATAATAATCTCCACGACTCAGGCGAGTGTTGAGGACAACCCGAACCAGTCTGTTTAATGTCGTTCTGCACAGTTAGGTCTCTTTGGTTGACAATATGGCAAATTTTGCGATTACATTTAGCTCTGCAATCGTATAAGATGTTGTTGATGCAAGAACTGAAACGGTCAAACCCTTTGAAGCGCTATAGCTTTGCCGATTAGGCTTTGGA
Source organism: Bactrocera zonata (assembly GCA_037783105.1). Lineage (NCBI taxonomy): Eukaryota > Metazoa > Arthropoda > Insecta > Diptera > Tephritidae > Bactrocera > Bactrocera zonata. The sequence continues at coordinate 57,120 of JBAWJQ010004549.1, read as the reverse complement.
AATGATGGAAGCCATTGAATTTAATCATCGAAAAATCATCTTAGATGAGGCCTGATTGGGTTTAATGGCTTCGTCAGCAAACAAAATTGTCTATATTATTTTCTCGGAAGGTAATGATAAGTAAAAGGTTAATCAACCAGTAATGCTGGAGGTGATCGAGACAACATTTTGAGTGTTTTATTTGATTTTAATACTACGACGTTTTTGTTAGTACACCCTGTATATTTTAGAACTCGCAATATTATAGTTACGAAATAGTCTGTTAAAAGCTCAGTATTCTTCAGAAATTGATTCCCCACAAAAACCGTATGGCACGGCTGCAATTTGTTCATTGTCTGTAGTCAATCTAAATTTAAAGAAAGCAAGTACATATGCAAAATTGTATAAGAGTTGCCTTTTATTATTTTCACGAATTTTTTTTGCCAATAAATATATATGTACATGTCTTATTTTATGAGAGTACAGATACACCACACTTAATCTTAATATCTTCGTCCATGATACAAAATATGAAAACTCATCAATGCGAAAGATATGTTAAATTTATGAATGAGAATACGAATAAATCAAATACATTTGATCTTGTATGTAGGTTTGGAATAATTAATGCATCTAGACACCAAAATAGTGAAGTCTCAACGTTAATGTTAAGTGCAGAGTAGACCAAGAAGCAAATAGTCAATGTGCATATATGTTTCTTGATTAAAATAGTTTGATTATGATAACAAATTCTTCGATACTATATATATACTTAATAATAGTATTAAATCAGAAAATGTATGTTTGCACATATGATCACGCCATTAAGGGGTCAGTAGGGTAATCTGACCTGTTTTTTTACATTTTTTTTTTCATAGACATTTTTATTCTACAATAGAACTTTTTTCACATATAATGAGATATTCCGTGGAGTGTATAAACAAATTGTTTCGGAATTTTTCGATGACTTCTGTCGGAGAAATGATTGGGTGAATGAGATGCGTTTTTTCACTGGCGGACACGATTTCTCATGATGTGATAAACATTTCAAAATCTTTAGTGTCTTGGTTCGTTAGATACAGGATGTTCCCCATAGGCAACAGCACTTTTACAAAATTATTGTAAACAAACTAAACACTTTTCCATTACTTATTTTTAATAACTATCTTACCTTTATTTATGTTCTACCCTTGGTTCAACAATAAAACAGCTATTTTAATCTTTTTAAACACTTTTTGCGTAAAGGCCTTTTTTCGCGATTTTGACAATTTCACTCTACGAAAAACGCCTACTGATTGAATTGCATAACTTACAATAGAACAATTCACTGTAAGCTTACACAATACACCAGACTACATGATGCAAAAACCCGCGCGTCAAAAAAATTGAAATAACGGGACTTAGGCAACATCGGGCATGAAAGGGTTAAAAAAAAATTTAGTAAATCGGTTGAGTAGTTCGACCGGAATCATGTCCGCCAGTTTAAAAAAGTGTGTTTTGAGAAAACCGCGTTTAAAGTTTGAATGAGTTTTTGGAATGTCGAGCGGTATTATTATTTTTCGAAACCTTCCAATGGTAAAGTGGGTTTCTAATTCTAAAAAATTTAAAAATGATTACTCTACTGACCCTTTAAATTTTGATTTACTTTTAGGTTTTTTTTTTTCAACTTTAAGGTGTAATCTCATATGATACGCTTAGTTGAGGTATGCACCTTCTTTTATTGCTTTCAAATTTTAGGAATATGTCTTCAAGTGTTGTCTCGTTCAAGGAATAATCTACCACAAGGTCTGTCTGTCCACTTGCGAAAGCTTCCATTTTTTAAAAATATCGGACCATTTAAGATCATCAACGTTATTTATAAAATAGGTAACAATCCCAGCGTGGTTCTCTCGCAACTGACTATTAGAAAATATTTTACACAACTCGGTTGTTATATCTTCAACTACATGAGTTTCCTCAGATTTTAATTTTACTTTCATTGTGAATCCACCACCGAATCGTTTTTTTAAGTCTGGCACATATCCTGAACATTTAAAGTTTCCACCAGCCATTATCGCCAGTCTATTGCACAGCTGTTCGCATTCATCCATGCTGGAAAATCAAATATAAAATATTTCCATTAAAAACTTCAATCTCTAAAAATCAGAACAATTTTGTGAAATTTTGAATTTAGAAAAGTAAATGATAATTAATACTCAGCACAACTGTTGTTGCTGTGTTACAAAAACACGCAATTTCATAACTTTAACCGTTCCGATGTGCCCAATACGCCTTTTCGACTTGACATTTTCTTATTTCTTTTAGATCGTAGTTTTTTGTTGATGTTGTTTTTATAAAATGGGCATCGACGACTTTTTTTTTTTTAATTACAATTTTACAGTGGCCTGCAATATGAATGCTTTTTTTGTAGGTGAAGCATTTAACAACATACCACCAATCAATAGTTATTAATCTTTTGAAGTAATTGGTTATTCCATTTGTGTTCTTCTATTTCTACGCGATACTTATATGCCCTATTGCTAAGCTGATTTCTACGAAAACATCCTAGCCAAAATTACTTGGAGGGGTTAATTGCGTTCTTTAATCGCACCATGTTGGTATTCGACGGGAAACATCCTGAGGCATCTTCCTTTGTGTTTCACTACATTCAGGCTTGCCAATAACGTTCTTTGTCTTTTCCCCAAGTGTTGCCGGCTAGCTACTTAATGAATTGGTAGAAATTCAGTAATTTGGAAAGAATCGAAATCGTATACGGGTGACGGAGAACAGGCTACCAAGTGTAACTCCTAAAATTTTCGTCCAGTTCGTAAATGTGGTAATGTGAATTTAATGGGAGAGAGTGTTAAGCTCCTTGCGGAGAAGAAGCGAGAAAGAACGGTGAGAAAACTGTTTACTTTTGAACACATGCCATGAGTTGCAGGTGACTGCAGGAGTGATTTCTGCGAAAACATCACAACAGGAAATGCTTGGAAAGGAGTTCATTATGCTCCTTACTGGGAGTGTAAGCGTTTCACTATGTAAATGTTCGATGGGAGACATCAAGAGGTATCCTGTCATGGTCCGGAGTGCAGTGTTCTGACAGGTCTGTAGCTTCTTCATCTGCGTTCCACTGCATCCAAGCGACCATATTAGTGCCGCGTAGTTGAGGACCGGTCGGACCGGACCGATTGCCTTGTATGTTGCCAATAACGTTTCTTTGTCTTTTCCTCATGAGCTGCCGAAATACCACCGGGATCTTATATCTTCTACTGAATAAAACCATCTCGGTTTTACTTGGGTTGATGGCCAGACCTCTTCCGACCGCAATTCTTCCAGCCGGGATGAAGCGGGCGATAGCTTCTGCGATTGCCTTGCGAATCGACGTTCGCTAACGGATACGCCCTTAGGAATGGGTAAAGCGTTGAGGGTGTTCTCAGTAAATTCTGTGAAGTCGACACACTTAGCTTTGTTAAAGTTAACGAGGGTGCAATTGTCCACAGGTTAATCAGAATGGGAGTCCTGTTGAATATTTAAGCTTCTATGGACCACGGAGCTCCTCTGTTGGTCACTCGGGTAGAGTGACGGCGCTGTGCGCAAACTGTGTACAGATTGCACAGCCGTGGAGGCTAGTGTTGCAGTATTGAGTTGTCAATATGGGGCCACGTAACTCGTGGTCCTCTCCCTATGTGTCTTAAGGCCTGAGCAGGTCTTAAGATGGCTCCATCCATTGCATGTGTTGCACCTGACCGAGGTGGAGTTTGGATTTAGCTTTTTGGCGCAAAAGCAGCAGAAAAATTCCTCCGGGCCCGCGTTGGACTCAATGCCAGCACGAGTCAGGAGGATACGGAGCAACCCTGCTGCAAGGCGTTGCTCTAATGACGACAAACTTGGATTAATACTCACCGAACGGGCTGGATAAAACCCGGGTCAATTCCAGTGCGTAGAACCGGCTATCATGGGTATTGGAATTCTATTGCTTGACAACGTCTGCCCATGAGATGATGGAATTCCCTTTTAGTAGTTGTGACAGTTAAAGGGCCTCAAGTGTCTTCACTACTGGTGAAAGGAGAGTTATCGGACGATTAGACTCCCCTAGACTCGCGGATTTCTTAGGTTTCGGTAGGGGAAACCTCCTCCGACTTTCCACACTTCGTGTATATGAAAAGTGGTCAACGACAGGTTCAGGACCTTGGTTAGGTATTTTACTCCCGTTGACCCTAGAAAATTTCGGCTGCCTGGTGACATTCTAAACCTCTTCATCGCTAAAAGTATTTCGCGCACAGATTTTTAGCATTGTGTGCAGCCGCCGGCTTACACGTCGCCTTCAGGAATTGATAGTTGCCGAAATGTAGAGTGTCTAGAAATGACGTGATTTTGACAGCTCGTGGCGTCCATGTTTGTGTACGAATTTGTGGCAACTTTTGCCAGAGGGTTGAGTAAGGTTTGTTATTTTATCATGTCATATTTAACTTCGGTACAACGCTTGGAAATTGTTCAAGATTATTACGCAAATTTAGGTTCTCCGGTGGCTACTGTAAGAGTTATTCACGCAAAACACGGTTGTCATAATATTCCTTCTGGACCCGCTATTCAACGCATAACTGAAAAATTCGAAAAGTATAATAATCTCCACGACTCAGGCGAGTGTTGAGGACAACCCGAACCAGTCTGTTTAATGTCGTTCTGCACAGTTAGGTCTCTTTGGTTGACAATATGGCAAATTTTGCGATTACATTTAGCTCTGCAATCGTATAAGATGTTGTTGATGCAAGAACTGAAACGGTCAAACCCTTTGAAGCGCTATAGCTTTGCCGATTAGGCTTTGGAAATGATGGAAGCCATTGAATTTAATCATCGAAAAATCATCTTAGATGAGGCCTGATTGGGTTTAATGGCTTCGTCAGCAAACAAAATTGTCTATATTATTTTCTCGGAAGGTAATGATAAGTAAAAGGTTAATCAACCAGTAATGCTGGAGGTGATCGAGACAACATTTTGAGTGTTTTATTTGATTTTAATACTACGACGTTTTTGTTAGTACACCCTGTATATTTTAGAACTCGCAATATTATAGTTACGAAATAGTCTGTTAAAAGCTCAGTATTCTTCAGAAATTGATTCCCCACAAAAACCGTATGGCACGGCTGCAATTTGTTCATTGTCTGTAGTCAATCTAAATTTAAAGAAAGCAAGTACATATGCAAAATTGTATAAGAGTTGCCTTTTATTATTTTCACGAATTTTTTTTGCCAATAAATATATATGTACATGTCTTATTTTATGAGAGACAGATACACCACACTTAATCTTAATATCTTCGTCCATGATACAAAATATGAAAACTCATCAATGCGAAAGATATGTTAAATTTATGAATGAGAATACGAATAAATCAAATACATTTGATCTTGTATGTAGGTTTGGAATAATTAATGCATCTAGACACCAAAATAGTGAAGTCTCAACGTTAATGTTAAGTGCAGAGTAGACCAAGAAGCAAATAGTCAATGTGCATATATGTTTCTTGATTAAAATAGTTTGATTATGATAACAAATTCTTCGATACTATATATATACTTAATAATAGTATTAAATCAGAAAATGTATGTTTGCACATATGATCACGCCATTAAGGGGTCAGTAGGGTAATCTGACCTGTTTTTTTACATTTTTTTTTTCATAGACATTTTTATTCTACAATAGAACTTTTTTCACATATAATGAGATATTCCGTGGAGTGTATAAACAAATTGTTTCGGAATTTTTCGATGACTTCTGTCGGAGAAATGATTGGGTGAATGAGATGCGTTTTTTCACTGGCGGACACGATTTCTCATGATGTGATAAACATTTCAAAATCTTTAGTGTCTTGGTTCGTTAGATACAGGATGTTCCCCATAGGCAACAGCACTTTTACAAAATTATTGTAAACAAACTAAACACTTTTCCATTACTTATTTTTAATAACTATCTTACCTTTATTTATGTTCTACCCTTGGTTCAACAATAAAACAGCTATTTTAATCTTTTTAAACACTTTTTGCGTAAAGGCCTTTTTTCGCGATTTTGACAATTTCACTCTACGAAAAACGCCTACTGATTGAATTGCATAACTTACAATAGAACAATTCACTGTAAGCTTACACAATACACCAGACTACATGATGCAAAAACCCGCGCGTCAAAAAAATTGAAATAACGGGACTTAGGCAACATCGGGCATGAAAGGGTTAAAAAAAATTTAGTAAATCGGTTGAGTAGTTCGACCGGAATCATGTCCGCCAGTTTAAAAAAGTGTGTTTTGAGAAAACCGCGTTTAAAGTTTGAATGAGTTTTTGGAATGTCGAGCGGTATTATTATTTTTCGAAACCTTCCAATGGTAAAGTGGGTTTCTAATTCTAAAAAATTTAAAAATGATTACTCTACTGACCCTTTAAATTTTGATTTACTTTTAGGTTTTTTTTTTTCAACTTTAAGGTGTAATCTCATATGATACGCTTAGTTGAGGTATGCACCTTCTTTTATTGCTTTCAAATTTTAGGAATATGTCTTCAAGTGTTGTCTCGTTCAAGGAATAATCTACCACAAGGTCTGTCTGTCCACTTGCGAAAGCTTCCATTTTTTTAAAAATATCGGACCATTTAAGATCATCAACGTTATTTATAAAATAGGTAACAATCCCAGCGTGGTTCTCTCGCAACTGACTATTAGAAAATATTTTACACAACTCGGTTGTTATATCTTCAACTACATGAGTTTCCTCAGATTTTAATTTTACTTTCATTGTGAATCCACCACCGAATCGTTTTTTTAAGTCTGGCACATATCCTGAACATTTAAAGTTTCCACCAGCCATTATCGCCAGTCTATTGCACAGCTGTTCGCATTCATCCATGCTGGAAAATCAAATATAAAATATTTCCATTAAAAACTTCAATCTCTAAAAATCAGAACAATTTTGTGAAATTTTGAATTTAGAAAAGTAAATTATAATTAATACTCAGCACAACTGTTGTTGCTGTGTTACAAAAACACGAAATTTCATAACTTTAACCGTTCCGATGTGCCCAATACGCCTTTTCGACTTGACATTTTCTTATTTCTTTTAGATCGTAGTTTTTTGTTGATGTTGTTTTTATAAAATGGGCATCGACGACTTTTTTTTTTTTAATTACAATTTTACAGTGGCCTGCAATATGAATGCTTTTTTTGTAGGTGAAGCATTTAACAACATACCACCAATCAATAGTTATTAATCTTTTGAAGTAATTGGTTATTCCATTTGTGTTCTTCTATTTCTACGCGATACTTATATGCCCTATTGCTAAGCTGATTTCTACGAAAACATCCTAGCCAAAATTACTTGGAGGGGTTAATTGCGTTCTTTAATCGCACCATGTTGGTATTCGACGGGAAACATCCTGAGGCATCTTCCTTTGTGTTTCACTACATTCAGGCTTGCCAATAACGTTCTTTGTCTTTTCCCCAAGTGTTGCCGGCTAGCTACTTAATGAATTGGTAGAAATTCAGTAATTTGGAAAGAATCGAAATCGTATACGGGTGACGGAGAACAGGCTACCAAGTGTAACTCCTAAAATTTTCGTCCAGTTCGTAAATGTGGTAATGTGAATTTAATGGGAGAGAGTGTTAAGCTCCTTGCGGAGAAGAAGCGAGAAAGAACGGTGAGAAAACTGTTTACTTTTGAACACATGCCATGAGTTGCAGGTGACTGCAGGAGTGATTTCTGCGAAAACATCACAACAGGAAATGCTTGGAAAGGAGTTCATTATGCTCCTTACTGGGAGTGTAAGCGTTTCACTATGTAAATGTTCGATGGGAGACATCAAGAGGTATCCTGTCATGGTCCGGAGTGCAGTGTTCTGACAGGTCTGTAGCTTCTTCATCTGCGTTCCACTGCATCCAAGCGACCATATTAGTGCCGCGTAGTTGAGGACCGGTCGGACCGGACCGATTGCCTTGTATGTTGCCAATAACGTTTCTTTGTCTTTTCCTCATGAGCTGCCGAAATACCACCGGGATCTTATATCTTCTACTGAATAAAACCATCTCGGTTTTACTTGGGTTGATGGTCAGACCTCTTCCGACCGCAATTCTTCCAGCCGGGATGAAGCGGGCGATAGCTTCTGCGATTGCCTTGCGAATCGACGTTCGCTAACGGATACGCCCTTAGGAATGGGTAAAGCGTTGAGGGTGTTCTCAGTAAATTCTGTGAAGTCGACACACTTAGCTTTGTTAAAGTTAACGAGGGTGCAATTGTCCACAGGTTAATCAGAATGGGAGTCCTGTTGAATATTTAAGCTTCTATGGACCACGGAGCTCCTCTGTTGGTCACTCGGGTAGAGTGACGGCGCTGTGCGCAAACTGTGTACAGATTGCACAGCCGTGGAGGCTAGTGTTGCAGTATTGAGTTGTCAATATGGGGCCACGTAACTCGTGGTCCTCTCCCTATGTGTCTTAAGGCCTGAGCAGGTCTTAAGATGGCTCCATCCATTGCATGTGTTGCACCTGACCGAGGTGGAGTTTGGATTTAGCTTTTTGGCGCAAACGCAGCAGAAAAATTCCTCCGGGCCCGCGTTGGACTCAATGCCAGCACGAGTCAGGAGGATACGGAGCAACCCTGCTGCAAGGCGTTGCTCTAATGACGACAAACTTGGATTAATACTCACCGAACGGGCTGGATAAAACCCGGGTCAATTCCAGTGCGTAGAACCGGCTATCGTGGGTATTGGAATTCTATTGCTTGACAACGTCTGCCCATGAGGTGATGGAATTCCCTTTTAGTAGTTGTGACAGTTAAAGGGCCTCAAGTGTCTTCACTACTGGTGAAAGGAGAGTTATCGGACGATTAGACTCCCCTAGACTCGCGGATTTCTTAGGTTTCGGTAGGGGAAACCTCCTCCGACTTTCCACACTTCGTGTATATGAAAAGTGGTCAACGACAGGTTCAGGACCTTGGTTAGGTATTTTACTCCCGTTGACCCTAGAAAATTTCGGCTGCCTGGTGACATTCTAAACCTCTTCATCGCTAAAAGTATTTCGCGCACAGATTTTTAGCATTGTGTGCAGCCGCCGGCTTACACGTCGCCTTCAGGAATTGATAGTTGCCGAAATGTAGAGTGTCTAGAAATGACGTGATTTTGACAGCTCGTGGCGTCCATGTTTGTGTACGAATTTGTGGCAACTTTTGCCAGAGGGTTGAGTAAGGTTTGTTATTTTATCATGTCATATTTAACTTCGGTACAACGCTTGGAAATTGTTCAAGATTATTACGCAAATTTAGGTTCTCCGGTGGCTACTGTAAGAGTTATTCACGCAAAACACGGTTGTCATAATATTCCTTCTGGACCCGCTATTCAACGCATAACTGAAAAATTCGAAAAGTATAATAATCTCCACGACTCAGGCGAGTGTTGAGGACAACCCGAACCAGTCTGTTTAATGTCGTTCTGCACAGTTAGGTCTCTTTGGTTGACAATATGGCAAATTTTGCGATTACATTTAGCTCTGCAATCGTATAAGATGTTGTTGATGCAAGAACTGAAACGGTCAAACCCTTTGAAGCGCTATAGCTTTGCCGATTAGGCTTTGGAAATGATGGAAGCCATTGAATTTAATCATCGAAAAATCATCTTAGATGAGGCCTGATTGGGTTTAATGGCTTCGTCAGCAAACAAAATTGTCTATATTATTTTCTCGGAAGGTAATGATAAGTAAAAGGTTAATCAACCAGTAATGCTGGAGGTGATCGAGACAACATTTTGAGTGTTTTATTTGATTTTAATACTACGACGTTTTTGTTAGTACACCCTGTATATTTTAGAACTCGCAATATTATAGTTACGAAATAGTCTGTTAAAAGCTCAGTATTCTTCAGAAATTGATTCCCCACAAAAACCGTATGGCACGGCTGCAATTTGTTCATTGTCTGTAGTCAATCTAAATTTAAAGAAAGCAAGTACATATGCAAAATTGTATAAGAGTTGCCTTTTATTATTTTCACGAATTTTTTTTGCCAATAAATATATATGTACATGTCTTATTTTATGAGAGTACAGATACACCACACTTAATCTTAATATCTTCGTCCATGATACAAAATATGAAAACTCATCAATGCGAAAGATATGTTAAATTTATGAATGAGAATACGATTAAATCAAATACATTTGGTCTTGTATGTAGGTTTGGAATAATTAATGCATCTAGACACCAAAATAGTGAAGTCTCAACGTTAATGTTAAGTGCAGAGTAGACCAAGAAGCAAATAGTCAATGTGCATATATGTTTCTTGATTAAAATAGTTTGATTATGATAACAAATTCTTCGATACTATATATATACTTAATAATAGTATTAAATCAGAAAATGTATGTTTGCACATATGATCACGCCATTAAGGGGTCAGTAGGGTAATCTGACCTGTTTTTTTACATTTTTTTTTTCATAGACATTTTTATTCTACAATAGAACTTTTTTCACATATAATGAGATATTCCGTGGAGTGTATAAACAAATTGTTTCGGAATTTTTCGATGACTTCTGTCGGAGAAATGATTGGGTGAATGAGATGCGTTTTTTCACTGGCGGACACGATTTCTCATGATGTGATAAACATTTCAAAATCTTTAGTGTCTTGGTTCGTTAGATACAGGATGTTCCCCATAGGCAACAGCACTTTTACAAAATTATTGTAAACAAACTAAACACTTTTCCATTACTTATTTTTAATAACTATCTTACCTTTATTTATGTTCTACCCTTGGTTCAACAATAAAACAGCTATTTTAATCTTTTTAAACACTTTTTGCGTAAAGGCCTTTTTTCGCGATTTTGACAATTTCACTCTACGAAAAACGCCTACTGATTGAATTGCATAACTTACAATAGAACAATTCACTGTAAGCTTACACAATACACCAGACTACATGATGCAAAAACCCGCGCGTCAAAAAAATTGAAATAACGGGACTTAGGCAACATCGGGCATGAAAGGGTTAAAAAAAAATTTAGTAAATCGGTTGAGTAGTTCGACCGGAATCATGTCCGCCAGTTTAAAAAAGTGTGTTTTGAGAAAACCGCGTTTAAAGTTTGAATGAGTTTTTGGAATGTCGAGCGGTATTATTATTTTTCGAAACCTTCCAATGGTAAAGTGGGTTTCTAATTCTAAAAAATTTAAAAATGATTACTCTACTGACCCTTTAAATTTTGATTTACTTTTAGGTTTTTTTTTTCAACTTTAAGGTGTAATCTCATATGATACGCTTAGTTGAGGTATGCACCTTCTTTTATTGCTTTCAAATTTTAGGAATATGTCTTCAAGTGTTGTCTCGTTCAAGGAATAATCTACCACAAGGTCTGTCTGTCCACTTGCGAAAGCTTCCATTTTTTTAAAAATATCGGACCATTTAAGATCATCAACGTTATTTATAAAATAGGTAACAATCCCAGCGTGGTTCTCTCGCAACTGACTATTAGAAAATATTTTACACAACTCGGTTGTTATATCTTCAACTACATGAGTTTCCTCAGATTTTAATTTTACTTTCATTGTGAATCCACCACCGAATCGTTTTTTTAAGTCTGGCACATATCCTGAACATTTAAAGTTTCCACCAGCCATTATCGCCAGTCTATTGCACAGCTGTTCGCATTCATCCATGCTGGAAAATCAAATATAAAATATTTCCATTAAAAACTTCAATCTCTAAAAATCAGAACAATTTTGTGAAATTTTGAATTTAGAAAAGTAAATTATAATTAATACTCAGCACAACTGTTGTTGCTGTGTTACAAAAACACGAAATTTCATAACTTTAACCGTTCCGATGTGCCCAATACGCCTTTTCGACTTGACATTTTCTTATTTCTTTTAGATCGTAGTTTTTTGTTGATGTTGTTTTTATAAAATGGGCATCGACGACTTTTTTTTTTTTAATTACAATTTTACAGTGGCCTGCAATATGAATGCTTTTTTTGTAGGTGAAGCATTTAACAACATACCACCAATCAATAGTTATTAATCTTTTGAAGTAATTGGTTATTCCATTTGTGTTCTTCTATTTCTACGCGATACTTATATGCCCTATTGCTAAGCTGATTTCTACGAAAACATCCTAGCCAAAATTACTTGGAGGGGTTAATTGCGTTCTTTAATCGCACCATGTTGGTATTCGACGGGAAACATCCTGAGGCATCTTCCTTTGTGTTTCACTACATTCAGGCTTGCCAATAACGTTCTTTGTCTTTTCCCCAAGTGTTGCCGGCTAGCTACTTAATGAATTGGTAGAAATTCAGTAATTTGGAAAGAATCGAAATCGTATACGGGTGACGGAGAACAGGCTACCAAGTGTAACTCCTAAAATTTTCGTCCAGTTCGTAAATGTGGTAATGTGAATTTAATGGGAGAGAGTGTTAAGCTCCTTGCGGAGAAGAAGCGAGAAAGAACGGTGAGAAAACTGTTTACTTTTGAACACATGCCATGAGTTGCAGGTGACTGCAGGAGTGATTTCTGCGAAAACATCACAACAGGAAATGCTTGGAAAGGAGTTCATTATGCTCCTTACTGGGAGTGTAAGCGTTTCACTATGTAAATGTTCGATGGGAGACATCAAGAGGTATCCTGTCATGGTCCGGAGTGCAGTGTTCTGACAGGTCTGTAGCTTCTTCATCTGCGTTCCACTGCATCCAAGCGACCATATTAGTGCCGCGTAGTTGAGGACCGGTCGGACCGGACCGATTGCCTTGTATGTTGCCAATAACGTTTCTTTGTCTTTTCCTCATGAGCTGCCGAAATACCACCGGGATCTTATATCTTCTACTGAATAAAACCATCTCGGTTTTACTTGGGTTGATGGCCAGACCTCTTCCGACCGCAATTCTTCCAGCCGGGATGAAGCGGGCGATAGCTTCTGCGATTGCCTTGCGAATCGACGTTCGCTAACGGATACGCCCTTAGGAATGGGTAAAGCGTTGAGGGTGTTCTCAGTAAATTCTGTGAAGTCGACACACTTAGCTTTGTTAAAGTTAACGAGGGTGCAATTGTCCACAGGTTAATCAGAATGGGAGTCCTGTTGAATATTTAAGCTTCTATGGACCACGGAGCTCCTCTGTTGGTCACTCGGGTAGAGTGACGGCGCTGTGCGCAAACTGTGTACAGATTGCACAGCCGTGGAGGCTAGTGTTGCAGTATTGAGTTGTCAATATGGGGCCACGTAACTCGTGGTCCTCTCCCTATGTGTCTTAAGGCCTGAGCAGGTCTTAAGATGGCTCCATCCATTGCATGTGTTGCACCTGACCGAGGTGGAGTTTGGATTTAGCTTTTTGGCGCAAACGCAGCAGAAAAATTCCTCCGGGCCCGCGTTGGACTCAATGCCAGCACGAGTCAGGAGGATACGGAGCAACCCTGCTGCAAGGCGTTGCTCTAATGACGACAAACTTGGATTAATACTCACCGAACGGGCTGGATAAAACCCGGGTCAATTCCAGTGCGTAGAACCGGCTATCGTGGGTATTGGAATTCTATTGCTTGACAACGTCTGCCCATGAGGTGATGGAATTCCCTTTTAGTAGTTGTGACAGTTAAAGGGCCTCAAGTGTCTTCACTACTGGTGAAAGGAGAGTTATCGGACGATTAGACTCCCCTAGACTCGCGGATTTCTTAGGTTTCGGTAGGGGAAACCTCCTCCGACTTTCCACACTTCGTGTATATGAAAAGTGGTCAACGACAGGTTCAGGACCTTGGTTAGGTATTTTACTCCCGTTGACCCTAGAAAATTTCGGCTGCCTGGTGACATTCTAAACCTCTTCATCGCTAAAAGTATTTCGCGCACAGATTTTTAGCATTGTGTGCAGCCGCCGGCTTACACGTCGCCTTCAGGAATTGATAGTTGCCGAAATGTAGAGTGTCTAGAAATGACGTGATTTTGACAGCTCGTGGCGTCCATGTTTGTGTACGAATTTGTGGCAACTTTTGCCAGAGGGTTGAGTAAGGTTTGTTATTTTATCATGTCATATTTAACTTCGGTACAACGCTTGGAAATTGTTCAAGATTATTACGCAAATTTAGGTTCTCCGGTGGCTACTGTAAGAGTTATTCACGCAAAACACGGTTGTCATAATATTCCTTCTGGACCCGCTATTCAACGCATAACTGAAAAATTCGAAAAGTATAATAATCTCCACGACTCAGGCGAGTGTTGAGGACAACCCGAACCAGTCTGTTTAATGTCGTTCTGCACAGTTAGGTCTCTTTGGTTGACAATATGGCAAATTTTGCGATTACATTTAGCTCTGCAATCGTATAAGATGTTGTTGATGCAAGAACTGAAACGGTCAAACCCTTTGAAGCGCTATAGCTTTGCCGATTAGGCTTTGGAAATGATGGAAGCCATTGAATTTAATCATCGAAAAATCATCTTAGATGAGGCCTGATTGGGTTTAATGGCTTCGTCAGCAAACAAAATTGTCTATATTATTTTCTCGGAAGGTAATGATAAGTAAAAGGTTAATCAACCAGTAATGCTGGAGGTGATCGAGACAACATTTTGAGTGTTTTATTTGATTTTAATACTACGACGTTTTTGTTAGTACACCCTGTATATTTTAGAACTCGCAATATTATAGTTACGAAATAGTCTGTTAAAAGCTCAGTATTCTTCAGAAATTGATTCCCCACAAAAACCGTATGGCACGGCTGCAATTTGTTCATTGTCTGTAGTCAATCTAAATTTAAAGAAAGCAAGTACATATGCAAAATTGTATAAGAGTTGCCTTTTATTATTTTCACGAATTTTTTTTGCCAATAAATATATATGTACATGTCTTATTTTATGAGAGTACAGATACACCACACTTAATCTTAATATCTTCGTCCATGATACAAAATATGAAAACTCATCAATGCGAAAGATATGTTAAATTTATGAATGAGAATACGATTAAATCAAATACATTTGGTCTTGTATGTAGGTTTGGAATAATTAATGCATCTAGACACCAAAATAGTGAAGTCTCAACGTTAATGTTAAGTGCAGAGTAGACCAAGAAGCAAATAGTCAATGTGCATATATGTTTCTTGATTAAAATAGTTTGATTATGATAACAAATTCTTCGATACTATATATATACTTAATAATAGTATTAAATCAGAAAATGTATGTTTGCACATATGATCACGCCATTAAGGGGTCAGTAGGGTAATCTGACCTGTTTTTTTACATTTTTTTTTCATAGACATTTTTATTCTACAATAGAACTTTTTTCACATATAATGAGATATTCCGTGGAGTGTATAAACAAATTGTTTCGGAATTTTTCGATGACTTCTGTCGGAGAAATGATTGGGTGAATGAGATGCGTTTTTTCACTGGCGGACACGATTTCTCATGATGTGATAAACATTTCAAAATCTTTAGTGTCTTGGTTCGTTAGATACAGGATGTTCCCCATAGGCAACAGCACTTTTACAAAATTATTGTAAACAAACTAAACACTTTTCCATTACTTATTTTTAATAACTATCTTACCTTTATTTATGTTCTACCCTTGGTTCAACAATAAAACAGCTATTTTAATCTTTTTAAACACTTTTTGCGTAAAGGCCTTTTTTCGCGATTTTGACAATTTCACTCTACGAAAAACGCCTACTGATTGAATTGCATAACTTACAATAGAACAATTCACTGTAAGCTTACACAATACACCAGACTACATGATGCAAAAACCCGCGCGTCAAAAAAATTGAAATAACGGGACTTAGGCAACATCGGGCATGAAAGGGTTAAAAAAAAATTTAGTAAATCGGTTGAGTAGTTCGACCGGAATCATGTCCGCCAGTTTAAAAAAGTGTGTTTTGAGAAAACCGCGTTTAAAGTTTGAATGAGTTTTTGGAATGTCGAGCGGTATTATTATTTTTCGAAACCTTCCAATGGTAAAGTGGGTTTCTAATTCTAAAAAATTTAAAAATGATTACTCTACTGACCCTTTAAATTTTGATTTACTTTTAGGTTTTTTTTTTCAACTTTAAGGTGTAATCTCATATGATACGCTTAGTTGAGGTATGCACCTTCTTTTATTGCTTTCAAATTTTAGGAATATGTCTTCAAGTGTTGTCTCGTTCAAGGAATAATCTACCACAAGGTCTGTCTGTCCACTTGCGAAAGCTTCCATTTTTTTAAAAATATCGGACCATTTAAGATCATCAACGTTATTTATAAAATAGGTAACAATCCCAGCGTGGTTCTCTCGCAACTGACTATTAGAAAATATTTTACACAACTCGGTTGTTATATCTTCAACTACATGAGTTTCCTCAGATTTTAATTTTACTTTCATTGTGAATCCACCACCGAATCGTTTTTTTAAGTCTGGCACATATCCTGAACATTTAAAGTTTCCACCAGCCATTATCGCCAGTCTATTGCACAGCTGTTCGCATTCATCCATGCTGGAAAATCAAATATAAAATATTTCCATTAAAAACTTCAATCTCTAAAAATCAGAACAATTTTGTGAAATTTTGAATTTAGAAAAGTAAATTATAATTAATACTCAGCACAACTGTTGTTGCTGTGTTACAAAAACACGAAATTTCATAACTTTAACCGTTCCGATGTGCCCAATACGCCTTTTCGACTTGACATTTTCTTATTTCTTTTAGATCGTAGTTTTTTGTTGATGTTGTTTTTATAAAATGGGCATCGACGACTTTTTTTTTTTTAATTACAATTTTACAGTGGCCTGCAATATGAATGCTTTTTTTGTAGGTGAAGCATTTAACAACATACCACCAATCAATAGTTATTAATCTTTTGAAGTAATTGGTTATTCCATTTGTGTTCTTCTATTTCTACGCGATACTTATATGCCCTATTGCTAAGCTGATTTCTACGAAAACATCCTAGCCAAAATTACTTGGAGGGGTTAATTGCGTTCTTTAATCGCACCATGTTGGTATTCGACGGGAAACATCCTGAGGCATCTTCCTTTGTGTTTCACTACATTCAGGCTTGCCAATAACGTTCTTTGTCTTTTCCCCAAGTGTTGCCGGCTAGCTACTTAATGAATTGGTAGAAATTCAGTAATTTGGAAAGAATCGAAATCGTATACGGGTGACGGAGAACAGGCTACCAAGTGTAACTCCTAAAATTTTCGTCCAGTTCGTAAATGTGGTAATGTGAATTTAATGGGAGAGAGTGTTAAGCTCCTTGCGGAGAAGAAGCGAGAAAGAACGGTGAGAAAACTGTTTACTTTTGAACACATGCCATGAGTTGCAGGTGACTGCAGGAGTGATTTCTGCGAAAACATCACAACAGGAAATGCTTGGAAAGGAGTTCATTATGCTCCTTACTGGGAGTGTAAGCGTTTCACTATGTAAATGTTCGATGGGAGACATCAAGAGGTATCCTGTCATGGTCCGGAGTGCAGTGTTCTGACAGGTCTGTAGCTTCTTCATCTGCGTTCCACTGCATCCAAGCGACCATATTAGTGCCGCGTAGTTGAGGACCGGTCGGACCGGACCGATTGCCTTGTATGTTGCCAATAACGTTTCTTTGTCTTTTCCTCATGAGCTGCCGAAATACCACCGGGATCTTATATCTTCTACTGAATAAAACCATCTCGGTTTTACTTGGGTTGATGGCCAGACCTCTTCCGACCGCAATTCTTCCAGCCGGGATGAAGCGGGCGATAGCTTCTGCGATTGCCTTGCGAATCGACGTTCGCTAACGGATACGCCCTTAGGAATGGGTAAAGCGTTGAGGGTGTTCTCAGTAAATTCTGTGAAGTCGACACACTTAGCTTTGTTAAAGTTAACGAGGGTGCAATTGTCCACAGGTTAATCAGAATGGGAGTCCTGTTGAATATTTAAGCTTCTATGGACCACGGAGCTCCTCTGTTGGTCACTCGGGTAGAGTGACGGCGCTGTGCGCAAACTGTGTACAGATTGCACAGCCGTGGAGGCTAGTGTTGCAGTATTGAGTTGTCAATATGGGGCCACGTAACTCGTGGTCCTCTCCCTATGTGTCTTAAGGCCTGAGCAGGTCTTAAGATGGCTCCATCCATTGCATGTGTTGCACCTGACCGAGGTGGAGTTTGGATTTAGCTTTTTGGCGCAAACGCAGCAGAAAAATTCCTCCGGGCCCGCGTTGGACTCAATGCCAGCACGAGTCAGGAGGATACGGAGCAACCCTGCTGCAAGGCGTTGCTCTAATGACGACAAACTTGGATTAATACTCACCGAACGGGCTGGATAAAACCCGGGTCAATTCCAGTGCGTAGAACCGGCTATCGTGGGTATTGGAATTCTATTGCTTGACAACGTCTGCCCATGAGGTGATGGAATTCCCTTTTAGTAGTTGTGACAGTTAAAGGGCCTCAAGTGTCTTCACTACTGGTGAAAGGAGAGTTATCGGACGATTAGACTCCCCTAGACTCGCGGATTTCTTAGGTTTCGGTAGGGAAACCTCCTCCGACTTTCCACACTTCGTGTATATGAAAAGTGGTCAACGACAGGTTCAGGACCTTGGTTAGGTATTTTACTCCCGTTGACCCTAGAAAATTTCGGCTGCCTGGTGACATTCTAAACCTCTTCATCGCTAAAAGTATTTCGCGCACAGATTTTTAGCATTGTGTGCAGCCGCCGGCTTACACGTCGCCTTCAGGAATTGATAGTTGCCGAAATGTAGAGTGTCTAGAAATGACGTGATTTTGACAGCTCGTGGCGTCCATGTTTGTGTACGAATTTGTGGCAACTTTTGCCAGAGGGTTGAGTAAGGTTTGTTATTTTATCATGTCATATTTAACTTCGGTACAACGCTTGGAAATTGTTCAAGATTATTACGCAAATTTAGGTTCTCCGGTGGCTACTGTAAGAGTTATTCACGCAAAACACGGTTGTCATAATATTCCTTCTGGACCCGCTATTCAACGCATAACTGAAAAATTCGAAAAGTATAATAATCTCCACGACTCAGGCGAGTGTTGAGGACAACCCGAACCAGTCTGTTTAATGTCGTTCTGCACAGTTAGGTCTCTTTGGTTGACAATATGGCAAATTTTGCGATTACATTTAGCTCTGCAATCGTATAAGATGTTGTTGATGCAAGAACTGAAACGGTCAAACCCTTTGAAGCGCTATAGCTTTGCCGATTAGGCTTTGGAAATGATGGAAGCCATTGAATTTAATCATCGAAAAATCATCTTAGATGAGGCCTGATTGGGTTTAATGGCTTCGTCAGCAAACAAAATTGTCTATATTATTTTCTCGGAAGGTAATGATAAGTAAAAGGTTAATCAACCAGTAATGCTGGAGGTGATCGAGACAACATTTTGAGTGTTTTATTTGATTTTAATACTACGACGTTTTTGTTAGTACACCCTGTATATTTTAGAACTCGCAATATTATAGTTACGAAATAGTCTGTTAAAAGCTCAGTATTCTTCAGAAATTGATTCCCCACAAAAACCGTATGGCACGGCTGCAATTTGTTCATTGTCTGTAGTCAATCTAAATTTAAAGAAAGCAAGTACATATGCAAAATTGTATAAGAGTTGCCTTTTATTATTTTCACGAATTTTTTTTGCCAATAAATATATATGTACATGTCTTATTTTATGAGAGTACAGATACACCACACTTAATCTTAATATCTTCGTCCATGATACAAAATATGAAAACTCATCAATGCGAAAGATATGTTAAATTTATGAATGAGAATACGATTAAATCAAATACATTTGATCTTGTATGTAGGTTTGGAATAATTAATGCATCTAGACACCAAAATAGTGAAGTCTCAACGTTAATGTTAAGTGCAGAGTAGACCAAGAAGCAAATAGTCAATGTGCATATATGTTTCTTGATTAAAATAGTTTGATTATGATAACAAATTCTTCGATACTATATATATACTTAATAATAGTATTAAATCAGAAAATGTATGTTTGCACATATGATCACGCCATTAAGGGGTCAGTAGGGTAATCTGACCTGTTTTTTTACATTTTTTTTTCATAGACATTTTTATTCTACAATAGAACTTTTTTCACATATAATGAGATATTCCGTGGAGTGTATAAACAAATTGTTTCGGAATTTTTCGATGACTTCTGTCGGAGAAATGATTGGGTGAATGAGATGCGTTTTTTCACTGGCGGACACGATTTCTCATGATGTGATAAACATTTCAAAATCTTTAGTGTCTTGGTTCGTTAGATACAGGATGTTCCCCATAGGCAACAGCACTTTTACAAAATTATTGTAAACAAACTAAACACTTTTCCATTACTTATTTTTAATAACTATCTTACCTTTATTTATGTTCTACCCTTGGTTCAACAATAAAACAGCTATTTTAATCTTTTTAAACACTTTTTGCGTAAAGGCCTTTTTTCGCGATTTTGACAATTTCACTCTACGAAAAACGCCTACTGATTGAATTGCATAACTTACAATAGAACAATTCACTGTAAGCTTACATAATACACCAGACTACATGATGCAAAAACCCGCGCGTCAAAAAAATTGAAATAACGGGACTTAGGCAACATCGGGCATGAAAGGGTTAAAAAAAAATTTAGTAAATCGGTTGAGTAGTTCGACCGGAATCATGTCCGCCAGTTTAAAAAAGTGTGTTTTGAGAAAACCGCGTTTAAATTTTGAATGAGTTTTTGGAATGTCGAGCGGTATTATTATTTTTCGAAACCTTCCAATGGTAAAGTGGGTTTCTAATTCTAAAAAATTTAAAAATGATTACTCTACTGACCCTTTAAATTTTGATTTACTTTTAGGTTTTTTTTTTCAACTTTAAGGTGTAATCTCATATGATACGCTTAGTTGAGGTATGCACCTTCTTTTATTGCTTTCAAATTTTAGAAATATGTCTTCAAGTGTTGTCTCGTTCAAGGAATAATCTACCACAAGGTCTGTCTGTCCACTTGCGAAAGCTTCCATTTTTTTAAAAATATCGGACCATTTAAGATCATCAACGTTATTTATAAAATAGGTAACAATCCCAGCGTGGTTCTCTCGCAACTGACTATTAGAAAATATTTTACACAACTCGGTTGTTATATCTTCAACTACATGAGTTTCCTCAGATTTTAATTTTACTTTCATTGTGAATCCACCACCGAATCGTTTTTTTAAGTCTGGCACATATCCTGAACATTTAAAGTTTCCACCAGCCATTATCGCCAGTCTATTGCACAGCTGTTCGCATTCATCCATGCTGGAAAATCAAATATAAAATATTTCCATTAAAAACTTCAATCTCTAAAAATCAGAACAATTTTGTGAAATTTTGAATTTAGAAAAGTAAATTATAATTAATACTCAGCACAACTGTTGTTGCTGTGTTATACATTCATATGTATATAACATAAGAAAAGATTTCATGTTATCTTTGTATGCTGGTTCTACGGACCGAAAGTGACCTGTGACCTAACCCCCTTTGTTTTTATCGATACGTAAGTGGAAAGAAGTTTGCACATACAGATGTAATGGAATTATATTGCTGTGAATAGTGAATTTTTCGTAGAGCGTAGTTGTGAACGAGTTTTCTTTTCCCACGACAGCCGCTTCTACGGTCAATGAATAACCGATTTTTATCCAGCGAGGATTGTTTTTTTGCCCTGTTTAAAACGGTAAATAAGTGCGCCAATAATAAATTTGAGCTTACATACATATTTCACATCGACGGATTTGTACGGTGTAAATTCGAGGAAAATATTCAGGTGTTCAACGACAGAATTGCTTAGCCGTGACATTTGCAAACCAATTGTGATTTTCAATGGCGTCACAGAATCTGATTGGATTTTTGTTTTTTTCAAACATACGCAAAAGCATTATTCGAATCAGGTGTTTACTAATGTGACAAAACTTGCAAGTTTTTAATGAGTTCTGAATTAAAGAAAGATTTTAAGAGATAATATTTATCGAATGAATAAAGACGTATTTGGGTGTTAAGTTACGGTTATTACGTTTTGTAAATCTACTTTAAGGGGGGAGTCTGCTTTAGAAGTTTCAAAAATCGATTTTTTTAAATCTCTTTAAAACTATTCTAAGAATATGCCCCCAAAGTTAGAGATGGAAATTCGAAATATTGTCGAAGCTAGAAGGGAAATAGTGACCGAGGGTCTGGCAGATATATGAGCGCTTGGGCAAAAAGCGAAAACTTTGACGCGCGATTTCTCGGTTTTTGATTTTTACGATTATTCTTAATTGGCGGGCATGATAAAAAAAAAAAAAACTAAACGTATGGAATTGGGGCAAAGTTTATTATATTTGACATTAAATTATCTTCTATCTAAACCAAAAAAAAGACTTAGAAAAGTTAAGTTTGAACATATGTTTAAACAAAATAAAGTAAAATATTTTTTGGTCAAAAACCACTTTTTTTCAAATTTAAAATTTTTTTTAGAATTTTACACTTTTTTTTTGAAATTTTCCTAGTTTAACTTGCAATTAACATATATAAATCTCTTTGAATTTTTGGTTTCCGATAGAAATTTCCACCTGCATACTGCTTGCCGTCTGACAAATGCACATGCGAGATGCATCGGGCAATTGCTTCCCTAAGGCAGAATATCAAAGAATTCGTACCCAAAAAATTTTCGGATGATGTTTAAATATATAACTATAAACCCTAGAAATTTCGCATTAATCAATTATTTCTTTCCCAGGCTCCCTCCTTAAATATCCGCATATCTAATTTCAAAACTCAATAATTAAGACATTACGTGTTTTATTCTTATGTTTTCTCCTATTGAAGTAAAGATAAATTAATTCGTAATAATAAAATAACTTGACTTCTTAACTTACATTTCAAATCTGTATGCGACTATCTTCTTGCTTTGTTTCTGACACCCAAAACCGATACAAATTCTGTTTCGAATATCAAACCAATAATATCTGAATTCATTACACCTACTGCTTTTTTTGATTGGTTTTAATTCTGATTCCGAAAACTATCAGATTCCACAACACCCCTGATTGTGTATATTGGAACTGAGAAAAATCTGGACAACTTCTTTTATTTTAGTATCAAACAGGCAGAGAAAAATATTTCGAATATAGTTTTCGAACGCCGCGCTTCTATAACATTAAATCATTAATGAACTTAATAAAAAAAAACATTTAGCTGTTATTAATTAAGAGTAACACAAAGTCCAGCCTAGTTATAGCTGTTATACTGTCGTGACAAGTCCGCCGGATTCCTTAACTTTAAAGTTTAATCGCGTTTTCTTGAAACTACTTTTACTCTGCTTCATCTCAAATTCTAATCAAGTGATTTTTAGTAAGAATATTCTATAAATATCCCTCTATTTTATGAGCCAGGAAAAACTCTATCTACACTCTAATAGAAAATACTAGGACGTGCAAGTTTATGAATAAATAATAGTTTTTATGTGTTTATATACCTGTGTGATGTAAGTACAACAGTATTGCCACGACTTTGATAATCTTTTATACATTTCCACAAAAATCTACGAGACTCTGGATCCACACCTGTTGTTGGTTCATCTAACAAAACAAGCGAAGGGCTGCCGATCTAAAATGTATTGTAATAACAATCCATAAATAGCTTAAAAATAAACTTAACATTTTCATTTACCATTGCAATAGCTGCATTTAATTTACGCTTAGTTCCACCAGAATAACGACAAACTTTAACGTCTTTATATTTTTGAAGATCTAATTGCTCTAGCCAATATAAAACTTCATAATTTGCTTTGGCGGAATCTGAAATACCCCGTAACTTTGCCATATAGAATAATGTTTGATATGCAGTCATAAATTCATTGAGACAGTCGGTTTGTGGACAATAACCAAAACGGTATCGATATTCAGACTCATTTTCCATGATATCAATACCATCAATTTTAATTGTGCCTCCAGTAATAGTTAAATTTGCAGCTATCATTTGGAAAGTAGACGTTTTTCCTGCACCGTTGACACCAAGTAAACCAAAGCATTCCTGCTTTTTTACAATAAAATTTAAACCACGTACTGCGACTTTGTGATTGAAGAACTTATATAAATCATAAACCAATAGTGGATAGAGTTTTTCATTTTTTTCTGGAATGAAAAGTGTCCTTATTATGTAACGTAATACGTAATTATGCAAATTCGGATTTATAACTGTGCCCAAAAAGGTGACATTTGAATTTAAACTGCGCTCGTCGAAGGATTTGGAGAATTATTTTTTTTTAGGTTGGTAGTACTGTCAGTCACATTTCATGTCAAAATATTCATTAGTGTTGGAGATACGTGTCGTTTTGTGAGCTGCTAAAAGTGAGTTATTCGTTTTTTGCGATGTCGATGTTTGTTGAGCAAAGAATTTGCATTAAATTTTGTTTACGGAATCAATTTTCTGCTGCGGAAGCGTTGAGGATGGTGCAGAAAGCCTTTGGTGATGAGGCTATGTCTAAAAAAAAATGTTTACAAGTGGTATAGTGAGTTCTAAGCCGGCCGTGAACGTGTCGAAGACGAAGAGCGTCCAGGGCGACCATCAACCTCAACCGACGAAGCTCACGTTCAACAAGTCAAAGATTTGGTGTTGAAAAACCGTCGATTAACAATTAGAGACCTTGATGATGAAGTTGGTATAACGAAAGGCTCAGCCAATACCATTTTGAAGGATGTTTTGGGCCTCAAGCGCGTCAAATCTCGACTGGTACCGAAAACATTGAATTTTTTGGAAAAAAGGCTTCGCGTTGAAGTGTGTGAAACGATGCTTTCCGACTACCAGGGTGTCATGAAATGCATTATAACTGGCGATGAGACTTGGATCTATGCTTACGATACCGAAACAACCGATCAATCGAGCGAATATCGTGCCAAAAGAGAGTCGAGACCAAAAAAATCGTGCCAAAGTCTCTCAAAAATCAAGGTCATGTTGACAGTTTTCTTCGATTATCGTGGTGTTGTGCATTATGAATTCCTTCCAACCGGTCAAACAGTCAACAAGGAATATTGTTTGAACGTTATGCGTTGTTTGCGCAACGCTATCCGCCTAAAAAGGCCGGAATTAGGGAAAGACAATTCTTGGTTTTTACACCACGATAATGCACCATCCCATACTGCCCTCGTAATTCGTGATCATTTCGCCAAAAACACAACCCATATCGTTCCGCAACCACCGTATTCACCTGATCTGGCGCCGTGCGACTTCTGGCTGTTCACCAAGCTCAAAAGACCGCTCCGGGGAACCGTTTTTATACGATAGAGGAGATTCAAGCCGCAGCGAAGACGGAACTGAAGGCAGTGTTTCGAAGATCGGAAAATCCGTTGGCATAAATGCATTGCATCGGGAGGGGATTACTTTGAAGATGATGAAATTGATTTGGAAGAATAAATAAAGAATTTTCAAATAAATACAATGTCACCTTATTTTTTGGGTACTCATATAAAACTAAAAAAAAGTTACTTCACACATATACAATATTTACCATTTATAATGTCGGTAACTACCGCTTTTTCATTCGTCATTAATTCCTCTTCAATATCAACATTTTCGGTGTTATTCACAGTAACCTGCCGGCACTGATAGCATTTGAACACTCGTTTAATCTGTTCACATTTATATTTGTTCTCTAAAACACTTACAAAGATCACCTACAATTTATAAACTTTCACATACAAAATAAGAAAAAATATTTTCTATGTACTTACCATTACGATAACTGCAATCATTGTAGATTCTAGAAAGAAATAATTAACACTCAGTACTTTCGGTAATCCTATTGTAGCAATAAGTTCATTTCGCCGGGTAAGTAAAAATCGTTCATTGATAATGCGCAACTGGTGATTTAAATTGAAGTCCGGCAATTGCAGTAATAAAAATATTTTCCCTTCATTATACTCCATTGCACGTATGTTGCCAGATGTTATTAAAGGTGCAATTGCTTTTAAATAGTTTAATAATTTTTATGCATCACAATAATAGCGTGTTAGTTAGCTTACCTGACACAATGAGCATAAAAAGCATATAAGTTGAAATTGTTGATATCGAACGGAAAGCGTTTGCCAAACTATATATAATTGGAAGATAACTGCAGCCATAGAAAAAAATTGACGCAATGATAATAAGTTGTTCGGATAAATTATACAATTCGCTCGGCATCAGTACATATTGCAGAAGGCACAAAAGCATACAAACGACGAAATGCTGCGCAGCATCAAAAACAAATGTTGCAAGCCAAAAAATTGTTCGTGGTATGGCTTGTAACTGCTTGAACCCACTTGCATGCTCGTGAAAAGGCAATGCAATATAAAAAAATATGCTGAAAAACAATCCTTAAAATTGGAAAGTATATTAAATTCTATTGTTTATTTCCAAAGGCTACTTACCAATTGGCATTATTACTGCAAAGTATTCCAATCGCGTTGGACTTACATCACTAATGTATCTGATAAAGACAAGATATAGTTAGTTTACTCACGTAATAATTATTGGGATATTCAATTATTTACCTTCTAATGGGAACATACGTGGTCTCAATTCCGGCAGATTCTCCCATTTTCCAACGAGCAACTGTATCATCAACTAAATTTAGTAAAATAACAGAACTGTGGTATATGTTGCCAGAGAAATAAATATTGAAATTATTATTGCCATTTTCTTCTGTGGTTAAATCAATAACACCGATATAGTTTTCCAAAAAATATGCCAAATTTTGATATTGGAGATTTAGCAAAACTAAAAAAATAGTAGCAAATGTATTATTACGCATTTATATATCAGCATAAAACTAATACTTACAATCTGTAATGTTTTCTCCCTTCCTATTTTCAAGACTTTCGACTCGTATGTCATCATATTTCTCAATTTCTGTTTTTAATATATTTAAAATTTCAGTATTGGAACCGTCGACCAATATAATACCGCGCTGTATGGAATTCAGATTTAAAACCAACTTGTCTTCATAAGTGACTAGCGACATGGAATGCATTAATACCAATGCAATTGCAAGACTTAGCATCGGAAGTAAAACCTATATGTTTGATTTTAATTATTAAAAATATATTTCATATTTAACATTATATACAAATATGTGATTAATTTCATTTCAAACTTCTTCAGATAATTCCTTCTTAAATGGAATATACAGTTTTTTCTTAATGCAGTTAATGTGCATTCAAATATATGAGGAAATCGAAAGCAATTTGTTTAGTTAAATTTGTTGGGAACAAATTAAAAATAAGTTTCTTTTAGTTTTAGCCCGCAGTCTTTTTTATTAGGTTTTCTTTTAAAGTAATGCGCTTTTAACATGTGAGAAAAATAAGGACATATCATATTTTATTAAAATAAATTACAGTGCTTCAATAGTGTATATAAATATTAACACATTTAGGGTAATATATTTTTGTTTTAAGGATGTAGTGCAGATCGCCACCGAGTTGGTGCATATTTGGTACGACTGAATGACTTCCGGAGTATGATGGAGTGACACCCATCCTGACGGGCTAATTTTGCAACTGTCCCCATGCCGTTGAAATCCTATCAGAGTACGTCGTTAAGTTAGCGTGCTAGGTGCATGTTGAGACGACTCCTTCTTTGAGCTGGTCGAACCTAAACGCATAGCCTTACATAGGAATGCGACAACCCTCGCCTTGGCCTTGTTACTGGGTGGACAAAGAAGGTATATTTGGTACAACAGACTGTAAATTCAGTCTCCACGAGGAAACATCCCCAAATAGTTCCGTAATATGGTTATCTATAGTACTAGATTCCAGCAAAGGAAATCTCATCAAGCTACCTGACTGTCCCCGGATCAAAAAGCCACCAACCAGATCGATCATGTTTGATAGGCGAAAGACACGGCTCCAGTGTTTTAAATATGCATACGTTTCGAGGACCTCCCATTGACTCGGACCACTATCTCTGTGCAGCAAAAAACGTACGTCAACAACAAACACAAGGAAGGTTCAACGTCCAGAACCTGCATTCACAACAAACAAGCGAACGATTTCCTGCCCGCCTTGCACTCCTGCTCTCTGAGAGCACTTGCAACTCGGTATAAGGGAACTTGAACGTCATTTCAAGCTCCTTACATACAGCTACAAACGAAAGCTGGTAAGATGAGTGTCGTATCGCGGTGGAAAGAAAGCGGCCTACCTCGCAATCAACCGTAACACGTGCGGGATGGGATAGATACCGAGAGTAGAAGAGGGAAGCGAGACGTATTTGCAGACAAAAAAACGAGAGAGGCGTGAGTACGAAGAGATTGACGAGCTAGCTGAAAAGGGTAATGCTCAAAAAATCTTCAAATATATGCGCCCATTAATATAAGTTTTCAAGACCGGAGCATACCTTTATACAACCCTCAAAAGTGATCTAGTGACTGATGTTCAGTACATACTGAAATTATAAAGGGAACACTTCTCCAGTCTGCTGAATGGCAGTGAAAGCATAACACAAGGAGATGGTGAACTCAATTCCTTAATCGATGACAATGGAGCACACGTTCCATTGCCCGAACATGAAGAAGTTCGAATAGCAATTACCACTTTGAAGAACAGAACGGCGGACTGCTGGAGAAAATAATACGAGTTGAATAGAGAATGTATAATCTTAGAGTGTACAACTGCTGGCGTACACCGATGACATCGATATCATTGCCCATATCAACCGCCCCGTTAATTTTGCTTTCGCCAATTTGGATAATGAAGCGAAGCAAATGGGCCTGGTAGTGAACAAGGGCTGGACGAAATATCTCCTGTCAGCAAACAAACAGTCGTCGCATTCGCGAGTTGTCTCCCACATCACTATTGACAGATATAACTTCGAAGTTGTTACCTCCCGGGGGTAGAAGAGGAAGACCTCCACTCCGTTGGAAAGACCAGGTGGAGAAGGACATGGCTATACTTGGAATCTTCAACTGACGCCAAACAGTGGAAAAGAAGAACCACTGGCGAGCTGTTGTAAACTCGGCTATAATCGAAGGATATAACACAAATGACTGAAGAGGAGGGGGAAATTTTAATTTTAGTTAAAAAGTATATTCCTAGAAGTAGTAGATTGTATCAACTCAATATTTTCGAAACACTTCATCAATCCCTTAATTTTAGCTTTGCTGTTTTTTAATTGTAACATGCCTCGTCCAGTTTCAGGTTTTAATTTAGTGTTTTTGTTTATATAAATATATGAAATCTTTAAGAAACGTCCGTAATGCGGAACTTCACTGTACTGGGTATAATTGTTGAGGTTATATAATGGTATGAATGCCAGTAATAATGACCAGGATTGTAAATTCCTAATTTAATCCCGAAAATATTAATTGAAAATAATTTTTAAATTTTGTATTACAAATACTGTACCGAAAAAAGTTTAATAATGAAGAATTAAAAAATGAAAATTTTATATTTAATTCCAACAATTTAATAATAAAAGTTGTATCGTTATATAAGGGACAGGGCACTTGCAACAAACTTTTCACCAATGCGTATTTGATCTCTTGTCTTTAGAACTGTAATCTGGCCCGTTTTTTGAAATTTTTGTTTTCATAGAAATTTTTATTCTACAATAGAACTTTTTCACCTATTATGAGGTATATCGCGGAGTGTATTTTTTAGAAATTTGTTGATGACATCTGTCGGAGAAATGGCTGGGTGAATGAGATGCGTTTTTTTACTGGCGGACACGAATTCTAATGTTTGGATCATCTGAAACACAAAAACCCAATTTATTCTTAAATAGTACGTGTATGGTTATCATCCCTATTAGAATCATGAAAAAATGTTGATGAATAAAAAAGTAATTAACGTTTTTTTTTTATTTTTCATAACATTGTAAATAAATTTTAAAAAATATGAATTGTGAAATTGGGACGATAGTCAGGCGTTTTGTGAAAGTTTTAAAAAAATATTAAGTAAATCGGTTGAGTAGTTCGACCGGAATCATCTCCGCCAGTTTAAAAAAATGAAAAATTGAAAAAAAACACGTTTAATGTTTGAGGTGTGCACTCCGAACGTCGAGCGGTATTATTTTTCAAATTTTTTCAAAACCTTCCAACTGTAAAGTGGATTTCCACATTAATTCTAAGGGTACAAGGGAACAGAAAATGCAAAAAAAAAAAAAAATGATGAAAAATTATCTACCCTTAAAAATAAAAAAAGGCATATTCTAGGTAACTTACCATTAGCAAAGTGTTACCCCATTGACTTTTCATAAATATAAATTTTTTATAAAAAACCGCTTCTGATTGCTCTTTCCAACTTATTTGAGATTTCTGTGGCTCAAACGGTGTGTACGCAGGGGTTTCTTTATCCGATCCTATACCATCCACAACGTCAATTTCAGATAAACAACTATTTAGAATAATTAATTTTAAATACAATTTTAAAAGTTTTACAAAATAAGCCGCATACTTTAGAAAAACATCCTCCAACGAAGCATCAGAGATAGAAATTGAATTAATACCCAACTCCCTCTGCCTATGCTCTAATTGTTGTAGTACTTTACTGTATTCACTCTGGTTTTCGTATGGTAAGCTAATGTGCAGTGCAGGCAGGACTACGGTCTGAATTTTTTAAAAGTAACATAAATAAAACAGTTATAGTTAAAAGCTTAAATATATTCCGAATATAATTACCAAAATTTTTGAGGCAGGCATTTGCTGCTGAATTATTTGCAAAATCTCATCCTTAAATTGATCTCTACTTATGCACAATTTTAGTACATATCCTTGACCAATTTTGCGTTTCAGTTCTAAAGGTGACCCAGAGCAGTGAACACGACCATTAGCTAGTATGGCGATAGTGTCACCTAGCACTTCCGCTTCTTCCATGTGATGCGTAGTTATCAAAATGGCTTTTGATTTCCTCAATTTAAGCAATATGTCCCATAACTCGCGGCGTGATTCGATATCTAATCCAGAAGACGGCTCATCTAAAATTACGACTCTAAAGTACACAAAAAAATAAATAGTATTATATACTAAATTTTAAAACTTTTTAAGGAATATATCACCGAACCGTTTTATAGTACCCACAATATGTAGGAACACTAAGTGAGTATAATAGTCGCTTGGCAACCGTATACCATAATAGGGGCATACATTAAGAATAAACTGTTCGTCAGATAGTTTTTCTTGTCTAAGACTTTTAAAACCAATAACAAGATTTACTATTTGATTTGTAAGTCTCAAAACGTTATATAACGGAAATTATAACTAGTGAAACTTATTCGCCAAAGCAATTAACAAACCTTTTTCATGTTTTATGGACCAAGAAATAGGAGGATTGAGTCATGTGTAGAAGTTCACGTAAGTGGGCAGAGTTTTCTGATAGCCATTCAATTGGGAGTGGTCAGAAACTTTTAAACATGGGATAGAAA
Source organism: Bactrocera zonata (assembly GCA_037783105.1). Classification (NCBI taxonomy): domain Eukaryota; kingdom Metazoa; phylum Arthropoda; class Insecta; order Diptera; family Tephritidae; genus Bactrocera; species Bactrocera zonata. The sequence continues at coordinate 25,804 of JBAWJQ010004549.1, read as the reverse complement.
CCCCTTTTTGATAACGACCATGTCAAACGCATGATAACGACTTGAGGTCATGCACCAGGAATGTTCGATCCTTTAATTGGGAAGATGCCGCTGCCCAGCTGGTTGACTTGGACTGAGGCGTTGTGGCATTTACTACAGTGGCCATATAAAGGAGTGAATGCAAATTTGGTGTGGATTCGTGGTGGGAGAAAGACTCCGTCGCCGAGTACTGTCATTCACTCCGGTGGATGAACGTCACAATTCGCATCAAAGCGAAGTTCTTCAACATATCGCTAATTTGCGCCCACACCCCGACGAAAGAGAAGGACGATTTGACCAAAGATGCCTTCTATGCGCTTGGAGCGCACCAACGAGAGCTGCCACGCCACGATGTCAAAATCGTGCTTGCCGACTTTAACACCAGGGTGAGCAAAGAAGCTGCAATCACAACAAACAGCCGAACGATTTTCTACTCGACTTGTACTCCTGCTCTCTGAGAGAACTCGTCAACAACTCGGTACAAGGGAACTGTGGGACGGCATTTGAAACTCCTTACGTACAACTTAACCGAAACCATTGGTTTTCGGAAAATGCAAAAGAACAACTGGTACGATGAGGGGTACCGTGACGTAGCGGAGATAAAACAAACTGCCTATCTTGCAACGTTACGATTGACCACAACACGTGCGGGATGGGATAGATACCGAGAGTTGAAGAGGGAAGCGAAGACGCATTTGCAGACAGAAAAAGAGAGACTGAAATGCGTAAGTATGGAGAGCTTGAAAAGCTGACCGACAGAGGTAATGCTCGAAAATTCTACGAAAAAAATGCGATGACTAACAGAAGGTTTCAAGACCGGGTCATCTCTTGTAGAACCCCCAGAGATGATCGAGTGACTGATACCCAGTAAATACTTTAATCTTGGAGGGAACACTTCTACAGCCTGCTGAATGGCAGTAAAAGTATAACAGCAGGAAATGGCGAACCCGATTCCATTACCAATGATGATGGAGCCGACGTTCCCTTGTCCGACCATAAAGAAGTTCGAATAGCAATTACCCGGCGTGATGTCTGGTATCCCCACAAAACTAATACGGCTGTGTAAACTAACGTTGAGCAATACCAAAAGCTTCGTCAGAATCGGGAAGGACCTCTCCGAGTCGTACGATACCAACCGAGGTTTCAGACAAGGCGATTCATTTTCGTGCAACTTCTTTAATCTGCTCTTGGAGAAAATAATTCGAGCTGCAGATCTGGTGGTGAACAAGGGCAAGACGAAATATGCCCTGTCACCAAAGAAACAGTTATCGCAATCGCGACGTGGCTTCCAAGTCACTGTTGACAGTCGTAACTTCGAAGTCGTAGATAATTTCGTCTATCTTGGAAGCAATATTAACACCAACAATAATTCTTGAAATCCAAAGCAGAATAACTCTTGCGAACACGCGCTACTTCGTATTCGATGGAAGGATGAGCTGTATAAGATATACGACGACATTGATATAGTTCAGCGAATTAAAACATTCCAGTTCTGAAAGTATTCGACGCAGTACTCGCCGGGCTAGGTCATGCCGTCCGAATGGACGAAAACACTCTAGCTCTGAAAGTTTTCGACGTAATACCCACCGGGGGAAGCAGAAGAAGAGGAAGACCTCTACTCCGTTAGAAAGACCAATTAGGAAAGGCCCTGGTTTCGCTTCGAATCTCCAGTTGGCGGCACATAGCAAAGAGGAGAAACGACTGGCGCGCTGTCGTTATTTCAATGCAATAAGCATTGTCTACGCCAGTAAAGAAGAAGAAGGACCAATAAACAAGGTTAAATTCAGTTGCACCGAAGCTAGAACACCTAGAAGAAGTTAATAACTTGATTTTGATTGTTCAATTTGTATGGCAGCTATATGATATAGCGGTCCGATATGGTACATTTCTTCAAATATTTTACCGTTGCCGCAGAAAATAATCCATGACATACATAGTTGGCAAAGATATAAAATAAAAAAGTCTTTTATGCTAGAATTTTATTTTGATGGGTCAGTTTGTGTGATGAGCCGCTTCTTGAGGAGAGAAGGACGTGTGCAAAATTTCAGATCGATATCTAAAAACTGAGGAACTATTTCGCATATATACAGACAGACGGAAATGGTTAACTCAGATCGTCACGCTTATTATATATACATTATAATATATATTTTATAAGACCTAAGGAATCGTATATCCTCTTATTTCATAAAAAAGGCGAATTGCATGTAAAAAAGGTTCTGCATAAAATGTGATTAAGTTCTTGGAAAATATACATGCGTTTTTTTTTTTATTTTTTGCTCTATTCGGTTCATTACTTTTAATTATTTTAAAGTTGCTCAATTTTCAATCGATTTATGTCAGTGCAAAATTTATAGAATAATCAAAATGGCCGGTCGTACAGAAACTTCGATAGATGGTCGTAAAATTAAAATTAATTGGCATGTGCAGCAAAAATCTTATCGTGAAATTGGTAATATAGAGCAGAGACCTTATTCAAGTGTGCGAAATATTAAAAAAGACTACATCAACACCGGAAATTTAGAGCGTGAGAACAGATCTGGATGCAAAAAAAAAACTCACACTACGTCAGGAACGAGCTGTAATAGCTGCATTGACTCAGAATCCGAAGATTTCAGCAGTAAAGCTGTGTCAAGAGATGCAACAACTGCAACTTAACAAAAACTTTGACCCCCAAACGATACGAACAAAAAAAAAGAGGTTGGAGTTCGCCAAAATTAATGTTAATCAGCCGGAATTTTTCTGGAATAAGGTAATAATTAAGGACGAATCAAAATTTATTTCAGGAAAATTATATAATAGGTTGTCAAAAAAGTATTGCGGTATTTTTATTTAATTTATTGAAATGGTTTACAACGTTTTGATGACTCATGCCCAGCTCTTGACCGATGCTCCGGCGGCTACTATGCCGGTCTCTTTTGACCAATTCAGCGATTTTATCGCAATTTTCGACGACAGGCCTTCCGGAGCGTGGCGCATCTTCGACCACCTCTACACCAGAACGAAAACGTTGAAGCCATCGTTGTGCGGTGGAAATGGAAACTGTATCGAGTCCATAAACTGCACAAATTTTATTGGCGGCTTGAGATGCATTTTTGCTTTTATCGTAGTAGTACTGTAAAATATGCCGTATTTTCTCTATATTTTGCTCCATGTTTGCGACGCTATAACTCACGAACGACTTAAAAGAAACGACAATCAATCAAACACATGTTAGCGCGTGAAATGAGCCTTCCAAAAAGGTATAGCATGACCCGATCCGACGAATAAAACTAGAACTACGCGCTTTCAGCGCCAACTAGCGAAAATACCGCAAGACTTTTTTGACAACCTAATATGTAATTAACACTGTGAAGCATGGCGGAAAGAACGTATTGATTTGCGGGTGTGGGAACTCTCGTTTTAATTGATGGTAAAATGGATAAGGACTCATATTATAAAATCTTAAAGGAAATTTTAGCTCCAAACGGTGAAAAGTTAGGCTTAAGTGGGCAGTCTTGAGAAGACGTCCCAACCTAGTTGGAAGCATACGCCGACATTTAGAAGCAGTTATTCAGGCCAAAGGAGGTTTAACAAAATCTTCTTCTTCTTTACTGGCGTAAACATCGCTTACGCGATTATAGCCGAGTTAACAACAGCGCGCCAGTCTTTTCTTGTTTTCGCTATGTGGCGCCAACTGGAGATTCCGAGCGAAGTCAGGTCCTTCTCCACCTGGTATTTTCAACGGAGTGCTTCCCCCGACGGGTACTGCGTTGACACTTTCAGAGCTGGAGTGTTTTCGTCCATTCGGACAACACGACCTGCCCAGAGTAACGATTGTCTTTTAATTCGCTGAACTATGTCAATGTCTTCGTATATCTTATACAGCTCATCTTTCCATCGAATGCGATATTTGACGTGGCCAACGCGTAAAGGACAATAAATCTTTCGCAGAACATTTTTCTCGTCCGTGCCTCTGCACCATATAGCAGGACGGGAATTAGTGACTTATAGAGTTTTGTTTTTGTTCGTCGAGAGAGGACTTTATTTCTCAATTGCCTACTCAGTCCGAAGTATCACCAGTTGGCAAGAGTTATCCTGCGTTGGATTTCCAGGCTGACATTGTTGGTGGTGTTTACACTGGTTCCAAGACAAACGAAATTATTTACGACTTCAAAATTATGACTGTCAACAGTGACGTGAGAGCCAAGTCGCGAGTGCGACGACTGTTTGTTTGATGACAGACCCATTTGCTTTGCTTCCTGTCCAGTCTGGAGAAAGCAGAACTAACGGCGCGGGTAAATATGTAAAATAGGAAATATCTTCTAGCTTAATATAGGGTGGCGCAAAAGTAATCCTCCTATCAGAAAATGCTATCAATTTTGAAATTGACCTCTAATGTCAGTTCTGTTTTGACATTTGTGTAGTAAACACATGCGAAATTCACGTAAATAACTATTTATTTGACCAATAATCGGTCGGTGACTTTGGCACAACGCGAATTTCGTTGCAGATTTCCTAGCTGTCCGACGCTTAATGGTGAAACACTGCGACGTTTCGCCGCCCCTCTCGAAGAGACTGGCACAACACGAGATGCTGCAGAGAATATTGCCACGCAAAAAGGTGTTCAACGCGAAAAAAATCTGATACACCCAGGTGATTGTCCGACCAGGGTTATTTTTTTGAAGCGCGGCCGAAGGCCGCTCACGCACAAAGAAGTTCAACGCAAAACAAAAATTGATACACGCAAAAAAGAGCCATACGCGAAGAAGTAGCAATACCATAGAGGGTATAACAACCTCTCTAACATCTGATCATATTTGACCGTTTGTAGCTCTTTCGTTATGGTTAGGTAAATAAATTTTAACAATAAGTTAAATTATGAATTAAAACTCTTTTTGTACTATATAATGTTAAATAACTATATATTCTTGATCTGGAGAATCTCTCCTATCCGACCATACTCATTTCATTCCCGAAATCCTGGGACGGTATATTAAAGCCGACCCCGCCGGTTTATGTCAACAAGCCTCAGACTCTTGCAGCTCTTAAAGACAATATCCGTCAGGAATGTGAGGACCTATCGCCGGAAGTTCTGGTCAAAGTGATGGAAAATGCCATAAAAAGGACTCAAATGACTGTGGAGTGGCCATTTACATGATATCATATTATCGACTTGATGTAAAAAAATTGAAAAGACCAAATAAAAATAATCCACAAGCAGAATCAAAGTTTTTCATTTTTTTATAAAAAAAATACAGCCAAAAACATGGAAGGTTATTTTTGCGCCAAAAAGTATTGAAATTGAAACATATGATTATTATTACTTTCGTAAATTAAAAGGGAAATCTGTAATTTTTTGATAAGGACTTAAATTTACGGTGTTCCTAAACTTTTTAGATTCACTGTATCGTTCAAGGACATCAGATTTTCAATTGTAAATTAAAGTTGTTGGATACAACTTATTTTACCGGATTTTCCCAAAATGGGAGAATGCATATTAATGTATTTGCAAAATCCGTTTTTTCTACTTCACGATATTTTTCTCTATAAAATATATGTATATTTACATCCACGAAGTGTTATGTATTGTGTAGTAATCAAAATATTTTTATAACTTACTTTGTATTACCCGCAATCGCTATTCCCAGGGATAACCTTCGTTTCATACCACCGGATAGACAGTTTCCGAATTCTTTTTCCTTATCTTGTAAATTGAGCTTAATTAATAATTCATCTGTAATTATGGCGGCATCATGCTTTGACATTCCTCTAATCTGAATATTTGTTTCAAAATTATTAATTTATTAAATATATATATATTTCTGCAATAATTTATTAACAAAATAGTTTTTAAATAAGTTCGTTAAAAAAAAAATTAAAGAAAATTTGAAAAGGGAAAAAGATACCTGAGCGAAAAAATGTAAATGTTCAGCGCAAGTCATATAAGGCATGAAAACACTCTTCTGTGGGCAATATCCAATTAAATGACGATATGAGCCAACTTCATGCTCTCCACATACCGTTATTTTACCCGAATCTTGAAGTTCGGAACCTAAGAATATAACAACGAATAAAAGAATTAATTGTTGTGAAATATACTTGAGCAAATGTTATTAATAGAGGATTATATAAATGTCGGTAAATTAATTTACATGATTTATAGATGGTAGTTTAATTATCTTTTAGAAAATAGTTTACAATGAACTAGTATATATTATTGGTCTAAATCTCAACGCTAGCCTCAATCTCAATCCTATTCTGTCCGATAGGTTTGAGACTGGTGACCTTTTATAATTAGTGCTACTATTACTTATATCAGTTAAAGAACTTCAAATATGCAATAATTCAATTAATTATAGAAATAAATACAAACTTACCCATAATCATATTCAATGTCGTCGTTTTACCTACTCCATTATGTCCAAGGAGTACAGTAATTTGCTTATTCTTAATTGCTATATTAAGACCATCGGAAATGATTCGCATAGGCTTTTTAAAGGATTTATGAAGGTCTTGAATGATAATGGCATCGGTTCCAATTTTGCTGGTTGTATACTCAGTGCTTGGTTTATTTCTTCTCCATAATGACTATTAATTCAAAACATTCAATAAATTTTAAGTTTGACTAAAATATGAAATTTTTCACCATGATAGGAAGGAGATACGGCCTTTGTAAACTACCTGAGCCAGGAAATACATATGCCAAGTAATTATATAGCATTGCATATATTAAGCACTGGGCTATAAAAATGCAATAAACGGATATCAATGTAAATGAAGATTCTGTTATGTTTATATTAAGTACACTGGGGCCAACTTCACGATCTAAGGTGGTAAACAATTATATTATTAGATTATATGTTTTTGGCGAATAAACACAAATTACACTTATTGGTGAAGATTTGAAAATTTTTAATTCCCTCCATGAATGTTTTCGTGCTAAATATGTTTGCTAATGTTGAAACTTCTGCTTTCGCGAAGTATAGAATATATGGCGCAACCAACATTAAAAGTCCACCAACTTTGGCATGAAATACTGAATATATTTTATTGTTAAATTTATTGTATTCATTAAAAACCGTTAACTTACCTGAGTGAAAAAATACTGATATCAGATACGTGTAAGACATAGCAGAAAGTATGTACAACACAAATAGTACAATTATATATCCGACAGGCACAATTTCACTGAAAGCCTGATATATCCCACCAGCAATTAGCACCACCACGGTAAACAGTGCATACATAAATAATCTGATAACGAAAAAGCTAACACCATTCAAAAAATTCATGGGAGTTGCAATTGTTAAAAATTCCTAAATGAAAGTATTAATTTATAATCAGTAATAAAATACTCAGTTTTGAATATAGGTTTACTACCTTGATACCATTTTGTTTTTCTTCGACCAGAGGTACAAGAAACGTACTAAGCAGTAAAACATTAAAAATAACTGAATATAGGGAACCAAACCAAATAATACGCTGTGAATCAATTGTTTCTTGTGCAATTGTAGGCATTGAAGCGATTTCAAAGTCGAAGTTAATTGCTTTGGGACTGTCTTGAAGTGTTATAAACATTCTATCAATTGTGTGTTGAAGGGTCATAAAACCAGATCGTATGTAGTCATCATCATCTGTAAAGATTATAACCGTTTCTTAATTTTTAATATTGTTGGTTTTTTATTTTGTGGAAAGAAAATATTTGTATGTGCTATCTTGATGAACTCTGTACCTTTTATTCCAGCTACCTCTTCGTCATTAACATAACGCTTCTTAGGTGATATTCTTATACTTGTTGAACTTATCGAATACTTCAATTTCTCGCGTGATGCATCAGTCGGATAATTTAAGAAGTTCACAGCATAACAGTTCCCCTTACAGCTGCGTTCCATTTCAAGAATCATCTCACTTGAGTTACCAAAGAACCTGAGACCTATATATCAAAATACAAATCGTGTGTAGAAAACGTTATAAGGGAAATATTTACATATCTATTTCTATTTAGGGACTATGTCATTACAATATGTTAATAGTACATTTTGACATAAATAGGACCTTGTCATTTAGAGCTATAGAATTCTAAAAAAACAGAACATTCGAAGCTATTTTTTGTAGGTAAAAATATTCTGTTTTGAAACGAACACTGAAATTTGAAACTTTTTTTTTGGAAACTATGGCGTTAGAATTGTGTAAATTACCACTAAGAACAAGACAAGCTTAGTTATAAATAAAAATGTAAATGTCCTTCATTGTAAAGACACTCTTCATATTTTCTTGAAATTTGTAAAAATCAAAGGAGTGGCAATATTTGCAGGTGTTTGGTAGAGTTACTTTTATTTTTATTATTAATACAAAATGGTATAAAGCAAATGTGTACGGATTGCCCTAAAAAAAGTAAGAGAAAACTCTAACAAGAGTAGAAGAGAGTAGCGGCGACTATCTCTTTAGTCTTCTCGAGGTGGTCAAAATGTGAGAGTGCCGGATGGCACCATGGGCGTCATAAGCTCATTAGATGCACTGATGAACGATCGGCCCTCCTATATAAGGAGGGGAGAACGCATTAGTCACATCGACGTGGTGGACGGGTGGGTCGAAGTCTTCAGCTCGGAGAGCAAAACTACTCTGCCACTGAAAACACCGAAGGGCAGAGGGAAATCTCTTTGGTGGACTATGGAACTCTCGGAAATCAAAGCGTCTTTCATACTTTTATTGAAATGGGGCCGTGGGCTAACTGACGACTGGGCCTTGTATAAAACGAGATTTTCAAAATCCAAAAAGTTAAAATGTGCAGGGCCGACGAGTCCTCTAGGTTCAGGCGTATTTTCGCAAAAAACCCCGTTTCTTGCAGGGGCAGCAACCCTTCTCCTACCACTGCAAGACGCGCAGGTGCTAACTGCGAGTCTGCTACCAGACGTAGGAATCGCCGGAGAGACAGAGCAGCAAAAGGTCGGCACCTCAGGATGCAACAAGTCGGTCCGCAAATAGGAAAAGCGGCCAGATAACCCCTCAGGAGCCACCAAGTTAAAAAAAACAAGCAAACAAACAAATATAGTCGGAGGCCTTAAAAAGCATTCGGATGGCGGAGCTGCCCCGCAACTACCCGGTGGAGCTCTTGAGGTCTGAAGAGTAGACGGCTTTTTAAGGCTGCTTAGTAAATGCGCTCTTTGTGGGAGACGGATACACCGGCTCCTTCAACGGCATATACTTCAAAGGAGGTCTGCTACTGGTCGACTGTCAGGACGAGAAGTCGGCCACCTGGCCAGCGGAACTTACACCGAAACTGGAGGGTTGGAAAGGTCCGGTCCTGTGCGTGAAGAGAGGTGAAGATATACCACCACTGCACAACATGACGGTATTCTTTCCCCGGAGTGCAGACAAACCATACGACTTCGCGCTTGGTTTAGTTAAGAACCTCGGCGTAGAAGGTGGCAGCGAGCAGCGTTTAAAAGACAGGGTGGAATCTCAACATCACGAGCTATACTGAGTCATATAAGTTTACTCGGCAGAAGGGGTTCTGGCTGAACTTCCGGTTCAACAAGATGGTGATGCCGCCATGGAGGAACAAGGTACCACCTACGGCAAACCAGGAACTAGCGATGCGGGCGGACGAATTACCTACTCTTCCCGACGCCAACTCAGCTGTACATGTTGCGACTGCCGCGACACGAGTCTCCCAGTGAGCAGGATGGGACGCTACCATCACACTCAAGAGCTCCTGGAAGTGCTGGACATGCAGATTGGTGGAGACCAGGACCTGTCTCTCATCGAGCCAATTCTGTGAACTCCAGCGCCGGAATAGAAGTTGTCCAGGTGAACCTGCACCACGCGACGGCAAGCTCGGCTATCATCGCGGGGAGGTTCATCTCGGATAACCTGAGCATCCTCTTAATCCAGGAACCATGGGTTTACAGAGAGGCCTCAATTCGAGGAAAAACTATTTGTGTTGTTAGAACCGATATAGACGTTTTCTGTATTTCAGAGTTTTTAACGCAAGACCTTGCATCCGCCTACTTTCCAGGGGAGATGGCCACAGCAAATTCTGGGAATGCAAGCCAGGTATCATTATATGGTTTTATAGTTAGAGTTATTCTAGGCAATAAGACAGAGTGGAATGACTCCACGATTGACATACTGCTGAGAGACAGTACTATCAAGGTACTATAGTACTATAAAAGTACTACAAAGTAGGTCAAAGAACTAGTTAAACTCCCCCGTGACAAATTCCGCCACCTCGACGCGCTCTACACAGAGCACTGCAGGCTCAGGAAGCACTTGTCCAACATGGGCATAGTCTCTTCCGCTAACTGGCGGTTCTGCGACTTGGACCAGGAAACACCAGCACACCTAAGTCTGGATTGGCCGGCAATTCGCAAAAGAAGGCTTAAGGCCCTAGGTTCCATCTACACACACAGAGATCACATCACCACAGTAGCGCCAACAGGCTCCTGAACAGGTTGCTGGACCTTGGTAAAAATATGTGATGTAGGAGAGGCACAATAGATCATAGGTCGCGGTTCAATACCTCATTAACAATATCTATCTATCTATCCACTAGTTAGTATAAAGAGAAGTAAGAAACATGTAATAAATTAGTCTTAAAAGTATTAAACAAGAGCACCCATTTCGGTGCAGCTGAAAAATATATTCTTTTGACTCATTTTTAGTTCTGTAAGAATTAACTCGCGCGAGTTACATGTACGAGTACGTATGTAAAAACACCTGACAATGCATTTGACAAATACGATGAACTGTTAAAGCAAATTGCAACATAACACCATTTCCGGCTTTTGCAATTTGCTTAAACAAATAAAGTAAGCAAAATATAATTTAACAAGTGAAATTCCTAAGAATTATCAAAATTAATAAAAGTATGCTTATTCAGCAATAACATGTTAAAAGTAAGTTAATATTATTAATAAGCAATTTGTAATTAGAATAAGCTTCATTTTAAGTCAATTTTATTAAATAAAGCAGTCTGTTCTTGATCGCCATCAACGTCACCTCGTTGCAATACAATTTGATTTTTTTTGACTTTTTTTAAAAACCCGTTCACTGCGACTCAACACATAATTGGCGCAGTCGGTAATCCTTGAAAAAAAAAATTACAAGGATAGTGATAAACGTAACTATAACACCCAAACAAATCCTGCGAATCTGTAGCCAACTCAGGAAGTTGACCATACCCTCCAGGATATAACAAAAATAAAATAAAATAATTTTTCGCAGTGAAAACGACCTTAAATAAAAGGCGTTAACCCACCGAAAATAACCGAAAAAAAAACTTTTGATTTTCGCAGTGGAAACGACCATATACATATAGGCGTTAACCCACCGAGAATAACTGAAAAAAAAAAACAAGTTTTGCAGTGAACAAAAAAAAAAAAAACAACAAAGCGTGGAGTCATCATCATCGAGGCGGCAAAAAATATTCAATCACAACAGAATAATGGAACAGAAGCAGATTCAAATACCCAACGTAGAGCTCATCGAGCAACTGAGTAGAAGAGAGCAACAGTTGGAACAACTTCGACAAGCGTATGTCGAACTCCAACATCGTCAAACAACCAATGAAAATGAACTACAACGAATTATGGAAAACATTCAACATATACCCACATTCACAGGAAAAGGAGAAGTAACAATAAATTCTTTTATGAGCAGCATTGAATACCTGCTGTCAAATATAAGAGATGAGGAAGTCAAAAAGGAAGCCACCAGGGCAATATATTATAGAACGATACAAGGGGACGCAAAGGACGTAATAATAAATCTTCCACACCCGGACAACTGGACGGACATCAAGAAGGCGTTGAAATTACGATACAAACCAGATCTGGAACCCCACGAAGTCTACAGAAAAATATGCAGTGTAAAGGCAAATACGGCGAGTGAGCTAGCAATACTTGTACAAAATATTAAATATAAAGCTGATGAACTTAGAATTTATTATAAGGACGATGTAGGGATAGACATGAGCAACGTGGACAGTCTTTTAGTGAACACAATTAAAGAAATGACACAGGGGACATTGTTAGATAAAATTTACGAGGAACATGACCTTTATAATATTATAGAGATAATGACAAAAAGAAGATATGAGGATACATGTATTAGGCCGGAATTTAAAAAAACAAAACTAGTATATGGACAGCACGGACAATACAACAAAAAATACTATGAAAAACATATAGGCAAAGATGACAGACCAGGTCAAGTTCGGCAAAATGTCCAAAACTCTACACAAAATAAAGGAATTGTTGAAAACAATTCTAATCAATTTAGGCAGAATTTTCAACAGAGAGGCACTCGAGATAATAATTCTCACCAATATGGGCAAAGATTCCCAACATATAAAGATAATAATTCAGGTAGAGAGAGGAGAAATATAAACTCAAACCAATTAAGGCTAGATAGAGGAGAACCTATGGAAGTAGATAATATAGAATTCGATCAAGAGAGATCTCAAATGGCAGGACACCCTAGCAGCAGGAGCAGCCAAAATCGCTTGCAAACGCCTAGGCAAAGCTATAGAGAACTCGAAGATTATAGAGAAGATAATTATTCAAACCAAGAGAGATCCCGAATAGCAGGACACCCTAGCAGTAGTAGCAGCCAAAATCGCTTGCAAACGCCTAGGCACAGCTGTAGAGAACTTGAAGATTATAGGGAAATTAATTAATCAATTTTTTTTACAAGGAAGCCTCGGAGAGCTTACCACGAATAGTAATAACAATAAAAAATAAAAAATACATTGCGCGAATATAAGTTTAGTGGACTCTGAATTGAACGAATTTCGAAAAATTCCACTTAAAAATAATATAACAATCAGAAAAGTAACAAGCAAGGAAACAATTACCCATGAAGTGCATACGGAAGCACCAAAAGCATTTAATTTACCTGAAAACGCGTACATAAGATGGAGATCGACATCCTTAAAAAATAGGAAATATAATTTCATAATAAGAATTGATTTATTAAATAATTTAAACACGATGATAAATCTAATAGATGGAAAAATTTCACTAAATAAAAAAGAATCAGAATTTTTAAATAAACCATTCAATTTCAGTGAAATATGTACCCTAGAAGCAACAAATGAGAAATTAAATTAGATCATCTAAATGCAGAAGAGTTTAGAGAAATCACGAAATTATTGAAAAAATTTGAAAACCTTTTATTTAAAGAAGGAGAAAAATTAACAAGTACTACGGAAATTCAACACGAAATAAAAACTACTACAGAAGAGCAAATAAATTCTAAATTATATAGATATCCACCCCAGCATGAAGAAGAAGTTAGAAAACAAATCAGAGAAATGGAGGAACAAGGAATTATAAGGAAAAGTAATTCTCGATATTCCAGCCCTTTAATAGTAATTCCAAAGAAAATGGATAACTCAGGGAAAAGAAAGTACAGGATAGTAATCGATTATAGAAAGTTAAATGAGGTAACAATAGATGATAAATATCCTCTTCCTAACATTGATTCAATTTTAGATAAATTGGGACGAGCCCAATATTTTACAACACTAGACTTAGCAAAAGGTTATCATCAAATTACAATCAAAGAGGAAGATAGGTGTAAAACAGCGTTCGTAACACCTCATGGCTTGTATGAATTTACAAGAATGTCATTCGGGTTAAAGAATGCACCAGCAACCTTTCAACGACTCATGAACGAAATTTTACGAGAATTTATAAATAAAACATGCGTGGTATACTTAGATGATATACTAATCTTTAGTACAACGCTACAGGAACATATAATAGAATTAGAGATATTTTCAAGGTTTTAGAATCAAAAAATTTAAAAATACAAATGGATAAATGTAATTTTCTGAAAAAAGAAACAGAATTTTTAGGACATATTCTAACAAAAGATGGTATCAAACCGAATCCAAATAAAATCAAAGTAATAGAAGAATTAGAATTACCAAAAACGGAAAAACAGATTAAGAGCTTTTTAGGTGTAACAGGTTATTATAGGAAATTTGTTAAGGATTATGCAAAGGTAGCACAACCAATTACAAAATATCTAAAAAAAGGAGTCCGAATTAATATAAAAGATCCTTCATATATAGAAGCATTCGAAAAACTTAAACGATTAATAAGCTCGCATCCAATTTTACGGTATCCAAATTTTGAAAAATTATTCACATTAACTACAGATGCATCAAATTATGCAATAGGAGCATTTATATCTCAAGAAGGACACCCAATATGTTATGCATCAAGAACGTTAAATAATCATGAACGAAATTATTCAGCAACTGATAAAGTTTTCAGCAATTATTTGGAGCGTAAACTACTTTAGACCATATTTATACGGTAGAAAATTTAAGATCGTAACAGATCATCAACCAATTAAATATTTACATTCAAAATATAGAGGGAAGGACATGTCACCAAAACATCAACGATGGTTGTTAAAATTAGGTGAATATCAATTTGACATCGAATATATTAAAGGAAAGGAAAACAGAGTAGCAGATTTTCTTAGCAGAATGCAGGATAATGAAGATGAGGTAAAAGAAAATGAGGATGAAAATACCGATGAAATTTCAGAGCATGACCTAAATATAGTCAACAATTTAGATGACGATACATCAATGCAAACAATACATTCAGCAGAAGAAAATTTACAAGATCATTTTTATATAAAGGAGGAGATAGTTAATAAATATAAAACCCAAATTATTTTGACGAACAATAAGACAGAAGAACTAAAACAGATACATGGAAAAAGAATTATTTTTATTTCAGAGTACGATTTCGATAGATTAAGTGAAATATTTAAAAAATATATAACAAAAGGAAAGGTAAAAATTTATTCGGAATTATCCGAGCGGCAGTATAACATAGTACAAGAGAAACTAATAGAAATGTTTTCAAATGATAAACAATTAGAATTTATAAAAAGCACAATGAGAGCACAGGATATAGAAACAGAAGTGGAAGCTGTTAAACAAATTTCGTTGTATCATATTAGAGAAAGTATGCATTCGGGCATACAAGAAACGTATAATCAACTCAGAAATAAAATATATTATCCTAAATTAGGAGAGTTAATACAAATAGTAATTAACCAATGCGAAACATGTCAAGAAGTAAAATATGATAGGAGACCTATTAAACAAAAATTTTTTCATACAGAAACGCCGACGAAGAATAATGAAATAATCCACATAGACACCTATGTAATAAAAAGATTCCATTTTTTAACAATTATAGATAAATTTTCCAAATATGGAGTAGCATATCCTTTAACTGATAGAAATCATATTACATTCATCGAACAATTAGAAGATTATTTTACCAAAATAGGAAAACCGAAGAAAATAGTAGCTGACAATGAGTCTAATGCTACAAGAATTAAGGAATTTTTAAATAATCAAAATATAGAACTCCATTTAACCAAACCCAACAGTCATACGGGTAATGCAGACATTGAAAGATTCCATAATACAATTTCAGAAAAATTTAGAATGTTATATAAATTAAATAAAAATGTATCAGTTAAGTAGCTAATTCAAAAAGCTATTAGGAATTATAATGATAGATTTCATTCTACAATGAAATTCACACCCAACGAGGTACATAACAATAAAATAGATAAAGAGATAGTAAGAAAAAATTTAGAACAGCAAAAAGAAAAGACAATCAACAAACTAAATAGGAACAGGGAAGACTATACAGAACAAAGAACGGAAGGATTTATAAAAAATTATAAAGCAGTTAGGCACAAGGAACAGCCTAAATATAGAAAACAAAACTTAGAAAAAATCCATACTAGTAATACAAAGAGACCTTTAAA
Source organism: Bactrocera zonata (assembly GCA_037783105.1). Taxonomy (NCBI): domain Eukaryota; kingdom Metazoa; phylum Arthropoda; class Insecta; order Diptera; family Tephritidae; genus Bactrocera; species Bactrocera zonata. The sequence continues at coordinate 9,991 of JBAWJQ010004549.1, read as the reverse complement.
ATTTACAGATTTGGATAATGCGGACAATAATAGCTCTAATGACACAAAATTGTAACGGGACAATAGATTTAACAGAAATAAAGGAACAAAACGGATTTATAGATTTACAGATTAGAGATCAAACAGTACCGAAAGATAGCGATATAATACTACATATTATTGACATTCAACAATTAGAAAATATTATTAATGCTATGACAGATAATGTAATTTTGATGAAATTGGAAAATAAAGAAATATTGCAAAGAGAATTGTTAGATACAAGAAACAAACTACTGACACTTATGACAGTTAGAAATAGAAATAAAAGAGGACTGATTAATGCAATTGGCAGTATGTCAAAATGGCTTTTTGGTACAATGGACGAAGACGACAGACAAAATATACAGACATATTTTTTAAAAACGAACGACTCAATTAACGAACAGATTAAAATTAATTATTATTTTTCATCAGCAATCGATCACTTAAAAGAGATTGTTAAAAGTGACAGGGTAAAAATTGAAAGAGAGCTTAATTCAATAAATAAACTTTTATATGAGGAATACAAACAAACGTTATATTTAGATCAGTACACCAAAATTCAGTTATTAAAAAGTAAAGTAGAACACATACAAGAAAATGTGGTATCAGCTAAATATGGGATAATACACCCGAATATTTTAACGAATGAAGAAATTATGAAATATAACATTGATTATAAAAACTAAAATATATACAACTAGGAACAGTAATTGTTAATAATACGTTTCTAGTATCTGGAATAAAAATACCAAAAAATTTTGAAAATGTAAAACTACGAAAAATTATCCCAATACCTAACAGACAAAGTAATGAAATAGATGTAAAAATAGAAGAAATATTTACTTACAAAAACAAAACATTAATATTTGAAGAAAATAAATCATTAGATCAAATGAAAATAAGCAAACATTGTATTTTAAGAAATAATTGTAATCTGGTAAAATGCAAAGAACTCGAAATAATACAATTAAATGTTAAAACAGTTCTTACTAAAAATGCAAACACTTTAAAAATCAATAATACATGTAATCCAGATTTTCCATTAATAAGTGGAAACTATATAATAAGATTTAATAATTGTTCAATTAGAATTAATGACTATTATTTTTCAAATTTTGTAGAAGATATAAAAGAAAATATTGTAACATTAAAACATAAAGACAGTCAGAATTTCACGAAAAAAATTACATTTGACGAAATAGTAGAAGAGCATAAATCGAATATAGAAAACATTTTTAAATTAAAAATTCATACGAAAATATCTCATATTTGCAACATATTAAGCATAATTATAATTATATTAGTAGCTACTGTCATTATAAAAAAACACAAATATATAAAAATTTTATTAAATAAAAGAATTCAGGAGAATTCTACTATAAAGGGGGGAGTAGTTACATGTACGAGTACGTATGTAAAAACACCTGACAATGCATTTGACAAATACGATGAACTGTTAAAGCAAATTGCAACATAACACCATTTCCGGCTTTTGCAATTTGCTTAAACAAATAAAGTAAGCAAAATATAATTTAACAAGTGAAATTCCTAAGAATTATCAAAATTAATAAAAGTATGCTTATTCAGCAATAACATGTTAAAAGTAAGTTAATATTATTAATAAGCAATTTGTAATTAGAATAAGCTTCATTTTAAGTCAATTTTATTAAATAAAGCAGTCTGTTATTGATCGCCATCAACGTCACCTCGTTGCAATACAATTTGATTTTTTTTTTTACTTTTTTTAAAACCCCGTTCACCGCGACTCAACACATAATTCGCGAGTTAAGGAACGTATTCCTTATAATACTTGTAGTAATAAATATTATATAAAAACAACCTTTTGTTTCAGTAAACAGAATGCATCAAGACAACACTTAGTTGGAACAATTGAAATGCACTTTCACTACAACAAACAATTCTAAAAAAGCAAACATCAAAACAGCCTTATGTTTCAGTAAACGAACAACATTAAAGAAAAATCATCAAAACAAGCTTATTTTGGAACAACAAACAATAACAACCCAAATAGTTATTTACTAGTAAACAACCAGCATCTCAATAGTATAAGTAGCAATAGGATTTATGTAAACAACCCTAAACAAACAATACGAGTAAATGGCATTATATCTAAACAAAGTATCAACTAGTAATAAGTATCATACTTGTTAGTATAAATAGAAGAACCATGTAATAAATTAGTCTTAACGAGTATAAATGAAGAGTATTTCCTACTTGTCCAGAATAGACACCGACATATCCAATATATGTCCCGCATGCAATGACTCTCCGCATGACACTGGCCACCTCTTTGCATGCCCTGCCAACCCCACTCATTTAACACCCCTTTCCCTTTGGTCCGACGCCGTCGAAACAGCACTTTTCTGGGCCTTCCCCTAGATGACGTCGACGACAACCTGCCCTGGACTATCGTTGTGCCGAGCCTAGATGCCTTAGCATAAGCATGTTGATTCCATCAGGACCAATGCATTTATATGATTTCGCTTTATTGATGACATTCTGAACCTCCAAAGAGATTAGTAAATCGCCTGCGATTAATCTCGGGCAAAAAGGGTTTCGCGAAGTCTAGCTATCCAGTAGTAGAACACAAAACTATACGGGAGAACCGACCCGCTCCCATTCTATCGATAGCGGTTCTAGGTTGCCTTTCCTAGCTAGCTTATCAGCTTTCCCCCCAAGCTTTGACCCATTCTTAGCCAGAGTTCGGTTTGTCGATTCCATGGTATAGATGATCCGGTATGAAGTCAAAGTATGTGAAGATATCCGAGTGTTCAGATACGCGTTCCACTTCGGGGCCATACACCTTACGGCGATGTCTACGGGCACTATGTTCAAAATGAAATTAAATGCTTATGAGCGCCGCCCGTTGAACGCGCTCGATTTTCTTTGCAAGTGTGGTATTTTCTAGAGCCATCCACCGCATAGACTCCATAGAACATAATGCGCTAAACTATGGTGTAACAGAGCTAGAGGATCACTTTCGCTGAGAGACCCTACCTCATGCCAATGGCTCCTCTACAGCAGTTTAGGGCCATTGAAGTCGTTTTTTCTCTCTTCGATATTCGGCTTCCGTGAAAGCTTCCTATCCAGGATGAGCCCTACATATTTCACTGTATTCGCCGGTTGGAGGCGGATGTTTCTCATTTGAGGTAGCGGTGCCACCGGGATCTTATATCTTATAGGAAATAAAACCATCTCCGTTTTACTTGGGTTGGTGGCGAAACCACTTCCGACGGATGGAGTTTATGTAAGTATAATTTTTTAAATGACAATTTTAGGTACTTTTACTTAAAAAATTGTTTTGAGTTAACCATTAAAGATAAAGTAGTGAAACTTTCGGGATTTGTCGGAAAATTTTTATTTTTTAATATAATAATAACTACTAATAATAATAAAAAACAAAAATAAAAATTTACAATTTTGACATATTAGTGTAAGTGGAAATATTAGAAGTGAAGTTATTATAATTGGTAAAACTTTTACCGAAACGTTTCAATTAATGAAACAAGTTTATGGCGATGATTAGCTATCCCGTAGCAGAGTACCCGAGTGGTTTCAACGTTTTCAAAGTGGTCGTGAGGACATAAATGACGATCAACATATGGGCCAATCAAAATCCGTGATCACCGGAAATTCCATCGAAACAGTGCGTGAATTCATCAAAAATCAGCCGAAATCATAATTGAAATTCGTGGAAATGGAATTGAACATCTCCAAAACATCGACTTATCGCATTTTGACTGAACATTTGGGCTTACGAAAGATGTGTGCGCGGTGCACAAATTGACTGACGACCAAAAATTGCTCAGATCAGATCGACGCTTATGACCGATTATTTGACCAAAAATCACATTTTAACCATTAACCACTCTCCGTATTCACCTGATATGGCACCGTGCGGCTTTTTCCTTTTCGGAAAAATTCATTTGCCCATGAAAATCCATGAAAAGGCTTACACCGGCTTACTGGCGGCCATACCGGCCACCGACCTAAAACACTCGTTCGACATGCTTTTGAACCGTGCAAAAAGCTGTATTGAAGCAGAAGGAGACTGTTTAGAATAAAATAAATTGATTTTGCCGAAAAAAACTATTTGTTCTGTTTTTTTTTTTAAGTCCGGATCACTTTGGAACGCACCTTGTATATTTATATTTAAAATATATTAGAAATGAACTGAAATCGAACAAGTAGGAGATCCTCTAAGGAATTCTAAAGAGCCTGAAAGAATCTATAAATGTATCAAATGTCCAGGATTAAGGAATGAGTTTATAAAATATCTTATATGTGTCTATTTAATATAATTTATTGCATAAAAATAATTACGATTATTTATTTTAAGCACACGTTTAATCAATGGATTAGTTTATACTACTTATACAGAATTTTTCCAAAAAAATTTATTTATTTTGTGAAAACTTTTATTACTTAGTTTGAACTATTATGAGATAAATAAGTATGAAGAGGACTATTTGACATCCTTCAGATATTACGTGGTTAAAATGATACCTGTTTTTGTATTCTACTTGGAAATACGTAATTTCTTTATAGTACCGTTCATATTCTGATTTTTCTCAAAAATAAAGGAGATTATTGTAGGGAACCATCTCAATCGAGTTATGTCAATCTCAGCTGCACTGAAGCTCCTCATTCACAGATGAATTTCTTATAGCAAAAAACCCTTTTTTATTTTAATCTGTTAGTTTGCCTGGTAGCTATATCCTATAGTAGTCCGATCTGAAGTTTCTTCGAAGATTATACTGTAGCTTTAGACAATAATAAGTACCAAATTTTGTGAAGATATCCTGCCAAATTAAAAAAGTTGTACGTACAAGGATTTAATTTTGATTGATCAGTTTGTATGGCAGTTATATGCTATATTTGTCCTATTTGACCAATTTCTTTGAAAATTACCTATATCGTTATCTTGCAAAATAATCCATGACAAAATTGCGTGAATATATCGTGTCAATAAAAAAGTGCCTGGGATTTAGAATAGCATCGCCCGATTATGAGTTAAAATGGGTATGTACAGATAGAGGAGGATAGTTGTCGCTGACTTATGGTTTTTATTCAAAAATTCAACTATTTAAAAAAATTTTAACTTTTATATCTACTAACACTTCACTTATTCGTTTCTATCCTCTATCCGTACATACCCATTTCAAGCCCGAATCGGGGGATGCTATTCTAAAATTAACCCAAAAAAGTTTCTATGCAAAGACATTTATTTTATCGATCAGTTTGTATTGTCGTTATGTGCTATAGTGCTCCGATATTGGCGATTCTGAAAAATAAGCAGCTCCGCAAATGGAAAACGAATATAGCAAACGAGACTTAGCTCGTCATGCTGATCAGTTGCATAAATATTTTATACCGCCTTCGAAGTTTCTTTCTGATTATATTAAAACTTCCTGGCAAACTTAATAAAACATTTGGAACAATTCCGATTTCTTTGGCGCCGCGATCTGAAGATAAAATTCCCAAATTTCGAACATTTCAACAAGCTATTTCACCTCGTAATAAACGACATTTATGTGCTAACAATTACGACGAAATGGAGCGCTGCCATGTGACAACAAAGCAATTCGCTGAAATTCATGTTTTTCGCGAAAATTCCTCTATTCATGCATATGGATATTTTCTTTTTTAAATGTATTAAACAAATAAGTAATATAATATAATTTAGAATAGCATCCCCCGATTATGAGTTAAAATGGGTATGTACGGATAGAGGAGGTCTTCCAGATCAAGAAAATATATATATATATATATAGTTGCCCCTGAGTTATGGTTATTGATATATAATATAATGGGTTGTCAAAACAGTCTTGCGGTATTTTTATTGAATCAATTCGTGTGGCACCCATACATCGAGCTTCTTAGTGACTCCACACATAACGGTTTGATGACTACTATGCCGGTCTCTTTCGACCAATTCAGCGATTTTATCGCAATTTTCGACGACAGGCCTTCAGGAGCGTGGCGCATCTTCGACCACTTCTACACCAGAATGAAAACGTTGAAACCATCGTTGTGCGGTGGAGATGGAAACTGTATCGGGTCCATAAACTGCACAAATTTTATTGGCGGCTTGAGATGCATTTTTGCCTTTATCGTAGTAGTACTGTAAAATATGAACGACTTAAAAGAAACGACAATCAATCAAACACGTGTTAGCGCGTGAAATGAGCCTTCCAAAAAGGTATAGCATGACCCGATGCGACGAATAAAACTAGAACTACGCGCTTTCAGCGCCAACTAGCGAAAAAATATTTAATGGTATTATATAATATAATAATACTATATACAACAATATTATATAATAATATTATATATATTGTCACCTAAAACACAAAACAACGCATCATCAAAAAAAAAAAAAAAAAAAAAAAATGAAAATCGCTGTCAGATACAATAATCAATAACTAACAATTTTATATTTAAGACTCACATTTTGTTTCAATGCATGATAACCAAACTATAACCCCTTTATAACCAAAACTCAGATGTTTTTTAATAGGAATGGTTTCTGTTATATCGTTTCCCCTTCACTTACAAACTATTTTGCATTTTAGTTGACGATATGTATAAGTAATATTACATTATAATATTACGTAATAAAATGTAAAGTTTAGAGTAAAAACTTCTTATTTAAATTTAATAAACAAATAAGTAATATTATATAAAAATACGTAATGAAATAATAAAATACCTTAATCCCCTCAGGTTTTCGCTCAACCAGGGTTATTTTTTTAGAGCGCAGCCGAATTCCGCCAACGCAGAAAAGAGTACTATGCACAAGTACTTGGGTCACCCTGGGTATTCGCTCGACTATGTTATTTTTTTAGAGCGCGGCCGCTTACGCAAAACGGAGTACTACGCAAAAGTAGTTCGGTCACCCTGGGTATTCGCTTGACCATGTTATTTTTTTACAGAGCGGCCGAAGGCCGCCAACGCTGAACGGAGTATTACGCAAAAATACTTCGGTTATCGACCAGGGTTACTTTTTTATAGCGCGGCCAAAGGCCGCCAACGCCGACAGGAGTACTACATGAAAGTACTTCGGTTACCCTGCGTATTTGCTCGACCAGGGTTATTTTTTTAGAACGTGGGCGAAGGCCCCATTGCAGAAAGGAGTACTACACGAAAGTAGTTCAGTCACCCCGAAATGATATAAATTTTACAATATTATCATAGATTATTTTTACTTATTTGTGTTTATTAAACATAAAACACATATTATACATTTACATACATATATATATGAAAAAAAGTGTTCACAACTCAATTGTAACTTGAAAAATGTTGGAAAGTATTTTTTATAATAGTTAATATAGAAAAAAGAATCACGCAAAAAAACAAACAAAGAAAAATCGTTAAGATGTGACAACGCTCGTTTTCCTCATTTGTAAGCAATCTAGCCTTTTCAATGGGTCTGCTAAGTGATTTTTAAATTAATAAATTTGGGTAAAATGTTACAAAATAAAAGTGAAATGTAAACTTATTTCAATGTGAACTTTTTTTTAACGTTTAGAGTGTATATTTAAATATACCAAGTGAAAAATGCAAAATAAAAATTAGTGAAACATAGAGAAATACCATGTGTTTTTAGTACAAACTTTTGAATTTTTAATTGGGAATATTTTAAAAAATATATGTTATTTTTACATTATTTTTGCATACTTGCAAGTAATACTATGTTCGAACCGACATTGAAAATATCTTGAAAACACATTTTTGGGTCGTGGAATCTAAGTCGTTCAGACCGACAATGTGTGTTTTCGACAACTCACAAACTAAATCAAAATAATTGAAATAAAGGTTTATTTACAATAAATATTAAAAAAATTAATATACAGAAACGTTATAGTGAAGTGTTAGTAAGTGAAAAGTGCATAATATAAGTGAAGAAGTTATTCACAATATACAAATTATCAATGTAAAAGTTGTAAATTTTTCAACTTTTAATGCAAATATCTTTAAAACTTTAAGTCAGCGGCGACTATATATATAAATATTTTCGTGATCTGGAGAACGTCACCTTTCCAGTGATACCCATTTTACCCCCGAAATACAGGGAAGCTATTCTAAATTTTAACCCATGAATGTAAACACACAAGCTTTATATATAAATAACTCAAAAACTGGAAGTCTGAGGTGGGTATATGTGCATACATTTTTTAATCTTGAGGACCTCTTTTATCGTGCATACCCTCAGATCGTGGCGCGAAAAGAATCGTAATCTTGCCCCGATTATTTTTTGGAATGCAACCGTTGTTATAAGCGTAAAATTCATTAAAAAATTGAACAAACACCCACTTTAAATAATTGGCTTTGAATGTGAATATCTCAAAAACCATAAGACAGCGACTACTATATATAACATTTGTTTCTCAATCTTGAGAACCTCCACTATCCGTACATACCCATTTTAACACCGAAATATGGGTATGCTATTCTAAAATATACCCCATTGTTTATTTACTTACTTTATATATTTAAAACTATTAAAAGCAATATACTAACCAGTGTGTGGATACTGTAGTTCTTGACGTACTTCTTCCATCAATAAATCTGTTCGCAAATTGTTTGGGGCATAGAAAATTCGATCAACTTCATTAGAGGGGAATTCCGTTTTAATATCGTACTGCAAAATAAATTCTTTCATTATGGAACAATAAGCAATATTAAAAAACTTATGGGATATATTACAAATAATCTCCCCTCATAAGTCGTTTGAGGCGTTGTCAGAAGCCTATTTGTAGAAAATAAGTAAACAATGAAAATGCCTGAACAGCCGACGAATATCAGCAATAAAGATATCCAAGAGTATCGAATTTGTCGCCAATTCTTCCACAAAAATATGCGCAAAAGTCGTACGCTTTCCCTCATATTTAAACTATAAATTTAACAAAAAGCTATTCATTTACACATATGTATGAAGTTGAAAGCATCAGCCAGACTACACTATCAACAGAAAACGTACAAACAAAAAATTATGTCTGCCCTAGGGATGCCCTTTAAAACAAACATCGATGTTTTAGTCGATAGTTGGCATCTTGACATCGATATTATTCGATGAATCGAATAAAAATTTTCAACGAAAGAAATAAAAATTTATTTAAAAACATTTGGGAGAGAAAATCGGATTCCGAAATACGCAAGGCCATTGCAGAATCTAGTGGGCACAATTCCGGTTTCCTTGGTGCCGTGAGCTGGAGGTACCGTTGGGAAGAGAAAGTCCTCCTGATTAGAAAATATAGGTGCCGCAAACGCTTTGTTTATGAGATATTCGACTTCAAAGTTCAAAAATTCCCAAAATTCGAACATTTCAACAAGCTATTGCATCAAATTAAACACACTTTACGCACATTTTTTACTTCAAATTAATTAAATCAAACTACATATACATTTTTAATAAATCCACACTTAACACTTTTTGCACGTTTTTTACCTAAGAAGTCTCTATTTTAAAAATTACTTTTTACACTTGTAGTTAGCATCACTTATGTGCTAGCAATTATGAGGAAATGGAGCGCTGCCATATGATAATAAGCAAATATGAGCAATCTGCTGAAAGTTCCCATTTTTGCTATAATTCCTCTTTATTTAGCAATCTTAATTCTAATAAAAACATGCTTATATAAATTATTCGGCTATTCTAAACGCCGAAAGGAGTGCTACACGAAAGAAATTCAGTCTCCATGGGTATTGTCTCGACCAAGGTTACTGTTCACACTCCAATTATAGCTTGAAAAACGTTGGAAAGTATTTTTTATTATAGCTAATATAGAAAAAAGAATCACGCTAAAATACAAACAAAGAAAAATCGTTTAAAATGTGGCAATGCTCGGTTTCCTCATAATTGTAAATAATCTAACTTTTTCAACGATGAGTGCGCTAAATGATTTTTAAATTAATAAATTTAGCTTAAATATAATAAAAT
>JBAWJQ010004548.1:0-435759 GCA_037783105.1 Bactrocera zonata | reverse complement strand
CAAATTTACATATTTTTTTGGTAAGATTTCAATCTGGCCATCACTCGTTTCCAATTGCTTCTTCCAGTGAGAGAAGAGTTAGACATCTCTTTATCTGTTACTTCTGTTATTCGCTTTGCGGATCACGCTACGTATATAATGTAGCTAAAACATTTTTCTACATCAGCGATCGTCATGCCGTTGCTCTATTGAAACACGTTGGCTCCCAACAACTCATGTGCTGAACACATAGAGAGTGACAAACTTCAAGTGACATCTCTCAAATATTAATTTACACACGTTCTTATGGACACAGTTATTTAGACAACTGCACGACTACACGACAGCAGGCTCTCAGTTGTCGCTATCGCTAATTTAAAAATCACAGCGGGATATGGTAGACATTGGTAAGCGAGCGAGGTAAACGATGCAGCATTATTATTTCGCTTACTCCGACCGATGAAAATTAGGCGATGTCCTACGAAAGGTAATAGATCACCCCTTTCGCTTACCATAGGGACGAAGAATTGTTCGATGCCACAGTTAACGAAGAATTCTTCGATGCCAAAGTTAACTAAGAATTCTTCTATGCCAAGGTCATTCGCAGAATAGAAAAATTTGCATATTAATTTTGCCTTATTTATGAAAGTGTATGTATGTATTTTGTTATGAAAATAAGTGTTTATGTATAAAAATGAATGGTTTTATTTGAGGCCTTTATTGCGGTTTTCAACCCGACTTGGTCGAATTGAAGTTAAGGCAATTCAACTTCAGATCAACCAAATTCTTTTTCGGTATTGCGAACTTCAACTAAGTTCAGTCGAAGTATGATTGGCGTTGCCAACCTAAGAAAGGTAAATTTGACAGATAGTGAAACAGCCAAAATTTTTTAAACGACATATTTAAACAATTAAATTTAGTTGTCGCTAGCGAAAAAGTGAATAAACATTAAAATAAATAAAAAAAATGGATATAAGTTTTGATTTATATTACAATGACGAAATATTGGCAAAATTGATGTGCTACGTATACGAAAAAGCCTTCGTGATCACTCAAATCCATTGGAGCTTCCAAATGCAAAGTAAACCATAGCTTTTTCACAATTGAGTGGCTTTTTAATAATATTTGTAAATTAAATTAAAAAGCATTTTGTTTTTTACTGAATGAGATGATGCTGACGTTGGTTATCAAAAATGCAGTGGAAATGATTTTATCATTGGCATGGCGCAACCTACGATATCTTTAGTAATTAAAGAGGTTCTAAATACAAATGTACCCAAAAAATAAGGTGACGTTGCATTTATTTTGGAAATTTTTTATTTATTCTTCCAAATCAATTTCATCCCTTTCAAAGTAATCCCCTCCCGATGCAATGCACTTATGCCAACGGATTTCCCAATCTTCGAAACACTGGTTGTTGTCACTTTCCGGGATTGCCTTCAGTTCCGTCTTCGCTGCGGCTTGAATCTCCTCTATCGTAGAAAAACGGTGTCCCCGGAGCGGTCTTTTGAGCTTCGTGAACAGCCAGAAGTCGCACGGCGCCAGATCAGGTGAATCCGGTGGATGATCACGAATTACGAGGGCAGTATGGGATGGTGCATTGTCGTGGTGTAAAAACCAAGAATTGTCTTTCCACAATTCCGGCCTTTTTAGGCGGATAGCGTTACGCAAACGACGCATACCGTTCAAATAATATTCCTTGTTGACTCTTTGATCAGTTGGAAGGAATTCATAATGCACAACACCACGATAATCCAAGAAAACAGTCAACATGACTTTGATTTTTGAGCGAATTTGTCGCGATTTTTTTGGTCTCGTCTCTTTTTTGGCACGATATTCGCTCGATTGGTCGGTTGTTTCGGGGTCGTAAGCATAGATCCAAGTCTCATCGCCAGTTATAATGCATTTCATGACACTTTGGTAGTCGGAAAGCATCGTTTCACACACTTCAACGCGACGCCTTTTTACAAAAAATTTAATGTTTTCGGTACCCGTCGAGATTTGACGCGCTTGAGGCCCAAAACATCCTTCAAAATGATATTAACTGAGCCTTTCGATTTGCCAACTTCATCAGCAAGGTCTCTAATTGTTAATCGACGGTTTCTCAAGACCAAATCTTTGATTTGTTGAACGTGAGCGTCGGCCGGCTTGGAACTCACTATACCACTTGTAAACATTTTTTTTAGACATAACCTCATCATCAAAGGCTTTCTGCACCATCCTCAACGTATCCGCAGCAGAAAATTGATTCCGTAAACAAAATTTAATGCAAATTCTTTGCTCAACAAATTTCGACATCGAAAAAAACGAAAAACTCATTTTGAGCAGCTCACAAAACGCCATGTATCTCAAACACATATGAATATTTTGACATGAAATTTGACGTAAATGTGACTGACAGTCCTATCAACCTAAAAAAAAAAATAATTCTCCAAATCCTTGGACGCTCGCAGTTTAAATTCAAATGTCGCCTTATTCAATGTATAATTGAAGAACGTATTTGTGCCCAATGGGTTAAAATTCAAATGACTGAGGAGGAGCAAAACGCTTCAAAAGTTTCATTTTATTCAAAAAGTGCTTCCCCGGGAGTAGTTGGTTGCATCGACGGGACTTATGTTCGCGTAATTTACCAAGAAAAGAAGTGCAACATCTTTATCTTAACAGAAAGGGCTACTACAGTTTAAACGTGATGATTGTATGTATAAAATCTGAATTATATTAGAAACAAAATGGTATAATTTCTTAAAATTTTTAGCTTTTTGAATTTAAAATGTCTATTCGGTATGTGGATGCTAGGCATGCAGGCGCAAATCATGACTCTTTTGTTTTGAATGTTAGCGATTTGAAAGTGCATTTACAGAACAACATACAGAATAACACTTGGATCTTGGGTAAGACTTTATCGTATTTATTGCTAAATAATTGGAGTAATGTACATAATTTCTTAGGGGACGCTGGCTATCCTCTGCACAAATTTTTAATGACGCCTTATCGCTTGATGGAAGCTTCTTGTATCACTCTACAATACAGTACTCTCAAAGACCCGGAATATTAAAGAGCGGACAATTGGTGTACTCAAGAGTAGATTTCGATGTCTTTTATCTGTACGAGGTTTACATTACACTACTAAAAAGGCTACGCAAATTTTGAATGCTTGTTGCGCATTGTACAATATTTGCCAACACTTTCAAGTGGAATCTCCGGAAGAAATACCATCTACCTCAAATACTACAATGACCAATGATGTTTTGGACATAGAAAGAGAAGAAGAGGATACGGCTCGAATAATTCGCAATAATATTATGACTTCCCTCTAAATAATTAAAATATTAAATTTCATTTATTCTTTCTAATGTGCTATTTATTCAGGCATATATTTATATTTTATTTAAATAAATTCATTAAATAACAATATCACTTCATTTTTTAATGTAAACTTAAACTATGGTACAAAAATATAAAATATCACTTCATTCCAGAATAATTAAAAGCAAAATAAAAAAATATTACTTCGTGTGTTAAATAACCAAAACAATTAAAATCTTTGCGAAGATTTTAAGTTAGCAATTTTGAGGCGCTGCACCTCAATTTTAAGTGAATGGAGTTCATGCGCCTCGTTTGCTTTCCTTTCGTATATCTCCATTTTCCTTTTTTTTTAATCTAAAGCTTCTTTGTGGAGAGTATAAGATTTGAGTACAGTTTTCTCCAACTGTCCCATTTTCTTTTTGTTTTAATTTGCTGTTGCATTTCAGCCTGGGTTGAAAAGAGTTGCAGCCTTTCCATTGGGCTCAGCGACTGCTCTTACGACGGTTCACCACCAGCCGCAAGGTAGTTATTCCTGTTGTTGCCAATTTTTTTCTTTAGATTTTCCTTATAGTGAATCCACACCTAATAAAAAAATTATATTTTTAGTTAATATTTTTAATGTCATAACCATAACTTACTCGTTCCCATTCATAGGCAGTTCTGCTTGGTGGCCCTAAACAATTTAACTGCAGTGCCACACTCTCCCACAATTCTTTGATTTTGAATTTATTGTCTCCAAATTATGGCTTTCCTCTTCCTACTTCTAGAAAATTCTCCATTAACTCCACCAATTTTTCGAATTGCTTTTTTGTTGTAACTTTATTTTTTCTAAAAATTTATAAAAAATATTAATTAAAATTAATTTAACATTAATTAAAATAGTTATTTTACCTGTTCTCCATTTTTCTTTAATATTTTTTTGTATTTCGTTGCACGAATGTTGAACTTCAACTGTTATTAAGCAGTCGAATTTTTTTATATACTAGTCAACCCCACTTGTACAGTGTTGAAAACCGCAATACCAAAAAAAGTTGAAGTTCGATCATACTTCAACTGCAATTTTTTTTTGACGGATTGAGTTGAAGTTGGCAACTGAATTTTTAAACTTCGACTGAAATGCAGTTGGGTTGAAAACGGCAGTAGGGGCATTAATTTTGTGTCTGAGTTTCTTTTCGTTTTTTTCCAAGCAGCGAGACTTAAAGAAACGGCCTTTGGCAAGTCTGATGCTTTTTTGAATTTGGTGAGCATACTCCGATTCGGTGAAACCGTATGTGATTATTAATTTCCATCAATGATAAAAACAAGAAAAACTTACCAAATAGTAACTCTTGCTTCACTTTCTTCATTTTTAATTAATCTTCTCATATGCCTTTTCGAGAATATTCTTTTATTTCTTTATTCAAAGTTTAAACACAAAATTTTTAAATAAAATAGCAGCTTATCTAAACACAAACAACTTTCTGTAAATTTTCTTCAAATGCTTGACGATTTGACGAAATAATGAAAATATTTACCTATAAATTTTATTTCATCAACTTGTATTTGTTGTTTACATATTGCACTGTAACGTTTTTCATGTGCTTACTTGATTGTAAGTATTCTTCAAAGAAAAATGTAAGCGGTGAACCATTATCCCGCTGGGATATTTTTAAATCTTCCGACGACAGTAGAGAGGAGAGGATGCCACTAATATGTAAAATTATTCAAAGCTCTAAAAAACCTGACGTTATTTTACAAAGAGAAGCATAAAATATTTTTGTTATATCATTTGTAATAACAATTGATAATTTAAAAGAAATAAATCTATTTCTTATTTTTTGCTTAAAAAATTTCACTTTGAACAAAATATTAAAATTTCATTGATGTGAAAAGAACTAGTATTGCAACAACGAAATTATGTGCATACGAAATGGGCAACTTTGTTGTTCTGTGTACTATACATGCCGGCTATTGTTACGTCGCTGCCCTCTTACAAATGTTCCTGTAGCAGGCTTAACGACACCATTTACAGTTCACTGTCGTGCAGTCATGTCGTGTTGAACCACATGTATTGTGAATCTAAACCATCCCCAAATCTGCTTGAACACACACAACAAATTTCATGAAAATCGGTCCATTCGTTTAAGAGGAGTTCAGTGACACTCACGCTCACAAGAATTACGTATACAATATATATTAAGATGAGTAAAACACGCTTTGTAAGTTTCATTGAGATAATTCAAATATCGCCCCATTTCTCCAAGGCTAATATTACAGATTCCATGAATGTTTTAGGAGATTTCAACTTACCGTGTGTTTCATGGAAATCTGTTGATGATTACATGATTCCTGTTAGTACCCGCTTATGTTTTAACGAGTTTTTAGATGCTTGGTTGGAGTTAGGTCTTAACCAAATTAATTTAATTTCAAACACGTTTGGTAAGTTTTTAGATCTGGTTTACGTTTAAACTATTTAATGAGTCTCCTAGGCAAGAATTTTTCCATCAATATAGAAAAGGTCATTTATTTTCTTCGCATAAGAGAGGATTTAGTTCACCCATTAAAAATTGTAGGGGAATAGCAAAGTTGTCAGCAATATTTACACTTTTTGAAGCAATTATAACAGAGGAAATAACCTTCCGGATTTCTCCAATAATTTCTTTCTCAGCACAATTTTTGTAAAGGGAAATCTACAGTAACTAATTTGCTAGAATTTGTAACACATGGAACATAAGCATTCTGATATTACATACACCGATATAAGTAAAGCTTTTGAGAAAGTAAATTATTCAATTATTTTGAATAATCTGGATCTTCTTGGTTTTTTTACCAATATTTCTAAAGCGGGAGCCTTCTGATCCTAGTAATAGAACTCAACAAGTTGTACAATATTTAACGATATTTTTTCTGATTTAATAAATGTCTCCTAAACATATATCGTCTCTTATTAAGTATTCAAGTGTTTTATTATATGCAGACGATGAATATTTTCTCATATACTCTAAATAGTGAAAGATGTCACTTGCAAACTAGACTAGAAACCTTAGTTTTTTGGTGTGTTGGAAATGATATGCCATTAAACTTTAAAAAATGTAAAACGATGAGCTTTTCCCGCAGATCTGTTGACCTTACTTGATACGTAGTATCAAACTTTAAGTTGGAGCAAGAATGCAGTTTTGTAGATCTGGGAGTAACCATGGATCCCAAACTCAATTTGAATCTTCTATAGTTCTTAAAGATTAAGGACCCTTTAATTTTGCTTAAGATTGGTCTAAAGAATTTAGAGTTCCGCTTACTATAAAAATTATGTTTGCATCTTTGGTAAGTCTTATATTGGAAAATGCTTCTCTGATATGGAACCCTAGTTATCAAGTTCTTTCGGAGAAGTTAGAGTCCGTTCAAAAACAATTTTTAATGTTTGCCTCAAATCATTTACATTGGGGTTTCAGGCTCCCATATTTTGATCGCTTGAAATATTTCTTATAAAACTTAGGAATAGGGCAGTCCGAGGTCCATCTCTGTTGTCCCTGTTCGCTCAACCAGGTAGTTTAGACCTTTATTTTAAAAAATCTTTGAGAACAAACTTTGTTAATTTAGTTAAAAGAACCATTCTGCCGTAAACGTTACAACTTTAATTCTCATTTCAGCAAATTTGATCTAACAGGCTCACTATTTACCATTAAAACAATTATTTTATCCATCCTTGACAAGTAACATTTAAAAATAATTAACTTACTTCAACCTAATTCCAAATTTTTTCTGCTCAAATTTTTGTTTCTTTAGCTGAGCAGCTTAAGGGGTTATTCTAGGGTGACATTTTAAAAAACAAATTTTTGTTTGTTAAATAGCTTATATTTCCAAAAATATCCTGTGAAATCGGCAAAATCGTATCTTGAATATATGTATTTTGAATGGCAGCGTTCTAAAGAACGACCGCCCGCAGGTATAAAGATACATACAGTATAGAGCATAAGTTCTCAGTTTATTATTGAGATATTTCAAACAAGTTTAAATAGTTTGGCCAACTTTGGCAATAATTTAAAAATCCACATAGTACTCATTTATAATCGAAAGGAAACAGCAAAATTTGGCTGCTGCATCAATAACGGTAACTGCAAGTAATAAACTGATACAGCAAAAGTGTTGATACGGTCGAGCCCCGATGTAGCTAGCTCACAGAATAACGGTATATTTGACTCGTGATGTGTGGGAAAAACATATTGTTTGCAGACCATATTCAGTATAATTTCATACGTTCATTTATTCGCATCGAAGTAAAATATTTTTCGTGTACAATCATGTTTCGAAAATAATTGACATTAGATGAGAGACAAATTGTGGTACGTATGCATAAAGATGGTAAATCATATGCCGAAATCGGAAAATACATCGGCAGAAGTAAGGCAACGGTCCAAAAGGTAATATAACGTTTTAAAAAGGAGAAAAGGGCACAGATCAGGACGCCCTAGGAAGCTTAATGAGAGGGATGAACGATTTTTCAAGAGCACAATAGAGAAAAATCCATTCGAAAGTGCTCCGAATATAGCAACTGTATTGGAAACATCTTTAAATACCATGCTTCGGACACAGCGCGCAGATCAATAAATAGAAATGGATTTAAGTCATGCGTTGCTAGAAAAAAGCCCTTTGTCAGTGACGTCAATAAAAATAAACGGCTGGATTTTGCAAAAACGTATAAACTCAAAGAATTTGACTTCTGGGATAATATTATTTTTTCTGACGAATCAAAATATAATATTTTTGGTTATGATGGGCCAGAGTTCGTAAAACCATCAAAATACGCTCTTGCTCTGATGAGTAATATTCCGCAAGAGAACATCATTTCAAATACTCAGGAGCGCAAGCTTAACTAACATTCTCATCACAAAAAAACTCCTCACGTATTTGGCTCACTCATATATTAGCATGAGCGAGAATTTTTAAAAGATAACTATTTGCCTAACGCATCATCTTTATTTTTATCGCTCTGAGTGTTCAAGTGATGCGAAAAATAAAACTCATCTTTTTTTACTTGTCATTAGTATTGTCTCTTATTTAAAGAATACAATACAACTTAAATTAACGGTTAATCATGCATGTACCCAAAACTGTTAATATTTACACCAACAACAATTAAACTTTAACATAAATTTTTAAAAATACATACTCTCTAAGAGAATAAGAAATTGCTCAAGAGCACTCTCTGCTGCATTACTGAGTTTATCAGCGATACAAAATACTGAGTGCTGAAACCTGAGATGAGAAAAAGAAACTTAGCGCTCTTGTGAGGAGTATTATTTTGAGGAGCACGTAGGTTTGCGGTAAATATTAGAGCGAAAAGATAAGATAAGTATTAAAGAGAAATATTCTAGAAGAGCACTCTTTCCTTTGAACTCACAATTGAGGAAATCAAAATTTATTGCTCCTCAATTGTGTTGTACTGAGGAGAAAGATAGAAATTTTACTCCTCAGTGATGAGTATTTGCGAACTCTGTGATGGGCCACTTAAAGTGTGGAGGAAACCAAACGAAGAGTTAAACTCAAAAAATACAATTAAGACGGTCAAACATGGGGGTGGAGGTGTCATGGTATGGGGTTGCATGTCCACATCGGGTGTTGGCAATCTTGTTTCTATCGATGAAATTATGACAAAAGAAGTATATTTGAAAGTTCTTCAAGAAAATTTATTACAAAGTGCGGAAAAAATGGGACTGTCTGGCGGATTTTATTTCCAGCAGGACAACGATCCTAAACATACTGCACACATAGTGATGATGTGGTTAATACACAAGGTACCCCATTTGTTATTAACACCTCCACAAAGTCCAGATCTCAATCCCATCGAGTATTTATGGGATCATTTATAAAAACGCTTAAGGAAACACCATATTACTTCAAAAAATCAACTTAAAAGCTTGCTCCAAGTTGAATGGCAAAATATCAGTTCAGATTACACAAAAAAATTGATTCACTCCATACCTGACCGATTAAAAGAAGTTATTCGATTACGAGAATACACCACTAGGTATTACAGGTATTTTTGGTCAACTTATTATTAAGCTTTTTTATTCATTTCCTTCTTATTTGCAGGAGTATCAACACTTTTACTGTGCGAATTTTAGAATATCCTTGGTTTTTTGATTTTTTTTAAATAATGATATACTTTTTAATATAATTTTTTATATTTTTCACATGAGAAAAAATGCATTTATTTAATTTTAATTAGTAAATGGAAATATTCAAGGAATTTTGTGATATATTTTATAAAATGTCTTCGAAGGGGTAGGGTATCAAGACTTTTGTTTTACACTGTACGAGTATATAAGTGAAACTTTAAACCCGTTTTTCTCAAACGACACTTTCAAAATTTCTGACATCATTGACCGATCGACTTCAAATTAAAACAGAGTAATGTTGAATAAATTTCCTATATAAAGACCTACCTACGATCTTTTTGATGGGTTGAAGTTGTTAATTTGGAATTAAAAAAACGAAAACCTTTCTTAAAAAAACAAATTTTTTTTTTCAGAACTATGCAATTTTGTTAAATTGTGATATTGTTCAAAAATCAAAATCATTATATAGAAAATTCCTCTAACTTTAATAACCTTTTTGAACTTGTTTTTTTTCACCTACTCATTCGGCCGAAATCATATCAACAATTGGGTCACTTATTTTTTCGGCACGCACAAACTTGAAGAAGTATTGACCCGATTCAACTCATTGCGACATACTAAATTTAGTCCAGATCGGTCGGTCGGGTCCCGAAATATGTGATTTCAGCAAAAAAAGGGCGGTGTCACGGCCATTATCCAATTTTCACACCGGCTCAAAAAACGTCCGCTGATATAAACTCGGAGGTAAAATTTAATGATTCTGGGTTGATTAATTATTTATTTATTGGGTTTTTAATAGTTTTGAACAGCAATGTTTTATGAGTAGTGAGCCGGAATATCTTCCAATTTCATCTACACACTGTCAGCAGGAGTTCTCAAAATAATAAATTTACGCTGAGCAAATTTGGTTATTGTAGCTTAAGTGGCTTAGGAGATACGTACATTAATATTATTTGAAGGCGGGGCCACGTCCCCGCTTGATTAACATTTTTTGGTTTCTGTTCCGGTGCGTAAATGTACAGAGAAGATGGTTTTTCAACTTATAAACACGCCTCATATAGCTGGCCAAGTGAAAAACATGGAATTTACAGATTTTCTAGCGACTATCGATGTGTCCTGTTGATTGCTATTGTAAATGCAATTTTTCCTGGAAACTAAATACGTTTGAACTGAAATGGCAAATCGTTGGAACTCAAAGGAATTCGTAGAATCAAGCTTTCGGCCCCCTTGTATTCGATAGCTGTGTCACAATCAGTCGGGATCCATTACACAGTTTCGGTGCATGAAGCTTGCGAAACATAATAATGACAGATTCAACCAAGAGACGCAAATGATGCGGCGGCATACCCGCATTTTTTAATCTTCCAATTAAGTCATTAACATTGTTATTTTTGGCAGCTAAAACTGCGCTTGCACTCAAGCATTCCTAGTTACGATAATTTGACCAATGTTTGGATAAGCATTCGTGATGAGCTTATATTTCGTTGAAGTGAATTGACAAAAGATTGATTCAAACCACAGGAAATATCAAAATTTGCTCATTTCCAATTCTTAGCGAATACGATGTAAAATGTATTCGACAATGTCATTCTTGACGCGGATTTGAAGACTGATTTGCCGAAATTCCATATAATGTATAATATCAAGGCATTTCAGTAGAAACAGAGCAATTTTCTCGCAAACGGATCACTGACGGGAGTTGACAAAAAGCTAGTCAATGTCAATTTGGTGTTAGCGGTGTTTCCGCTGGCTATACTGTATTTTTTGGGTTGAAATACACTCTTTGGTCTTCTCCAAATGAACTGCGAGATACACAATAGCCAGAAACATTTATGAATTGCAAACGTAAATATACTTGATTGCAGTTCACGCATCGATCCACTTGATACTTGCTGATCTCATTTCGTTCAAGGGCAATAACCGCAAATTTGCTTTCTTTGGTGACGTGAGCGACGCCACACGATAGTGGATATCCATCAAATCACGTGGATAGTGTTTCGTTCATTTATTGTCAGACATACAAACCGAAGTAGGGTGGTGTCCGCAATGTCCATGAGCCATATTGGTTTTCACCACTTCGTATAATTCTGATGTATCTCTGGATCAGGAATTTCCGTAGAAGTGATTTCATCATTGTGATCTGGTGTAAGATCCAAAGAAGAATATGTACGTGCGACATACCTCTTATTTGCCATTCAACAGAGTTCATCCAGTATCTAACAGCACTATATACACTTTGCTTCAACATAAAGTCCATCAAACATCGTAGCTGTTGTTTGAAAAGACGTGCTGTGAAATCGTGACGATCGCTTGCTAATTGACCGCGGACCACGGACATCGGATCCTGCGAGTACTCTTGCATATGCTTTGGGCTGCCAATGTATGCATGTTGATTGAAATAAAAATAGATGGACCTATATTAGGGCAACCGCTTCGTGCCATTTCAATCTGTAATTGATCACTTTGTATGAAACATATGTAAAGTTTTCACTGAATAATTTTCAATAATTTACCTTTTGAATAGCCGAATAATTAAATTCAAATAATTTACAAATAAATCAATTGGATACCAAAACAAAAGATATTGAAAAAAAAGTTGTATGGAAAAGTATGTTTTTTAAATTAACGCTCGTAAGTCGGTTAAAAATGAACATTTAATGATTTTATTTTACAAACTCTCGTCATTGAATTCCCTTCAAAGTGGTACAGGTAATTTTTCATTTCATGCAACGGTTTAGTCAGCTATAGCGAACAGACAAAAACCCAATTTATATTTATATGTATAAAAGATATACAAGGTCTGTCGCAAAACAAACAGAACTTTTTAAATATAACTGTTTCTGGTAGGGCCACCTATTTGTGGGTACATGAAATAAAAAGTTTGATCTCTTGCTCACACTTCGTAAAAATTTTAAGGCAATTGGATAACTACAATCGATGTTATCGATCAAAATGTGACAGCAGCTTTTGCTCATCGGTCGTAAAATGCATTTTGAACAAAAAGCAAATATTAAATTTTATTTTAAACTTGTGAAAACGTTTACTGAAACATTTCAAATGATGAAACAAGTTTATGGTGATCAATGCCTACCCCGTAGTAATGTGCATGAGTGGTTTAAGCGATTCCAAGAAGTCGGTCGTCTTCAGAAGTTAAAAATAAAGACAATGCTGATTTGTTTTTACGATTCCGAGGGTATTGTACACCGCGAGTTCATCCCACCCCGCCAAACGAATTATGCTGTGTTTTACCTTGGTGTTATGAAGCGTCTTTTGTCACGCATTCGTCGTGCTTGACCACAATACCGTGAGGCAGGGTCTTGGCGCCTGTTGCACGATAATGCGCCGTGTCATCGGTTGACGCTTGCCACTGATTTTTTGAGAAACTCCATATTAACCATTAATCACTCACCCTACTCACCTGATCTGGCACCCTGTGATTTTTAACTATTTGGAAAACTTCATTTGCCCATGAAAGGACACTGGTTTCAGGACATTTCGGCTATCCAAAAGGCGACGACCGATATTCTCAAGAGCATTCCGAAAAATTACCTTAAACACTCATTTGAAATGCTAATTGACCGGGCTAAACGCTGTATAAAATCACAAGGAAACTTCTTTGAATAAAAAAATATAACTTTTGAAATATATTAATTTTTTGTTGTTTTTTTTTTAACAGCCCTGTTTTTTGCGACAGACCTTGTACAAGTATATAACCCAACATCTATCCTGCTCAGTTTTATGTCATACATACCATACAACCGTTAGGTGAAAAAAAATATTATATTCTGTAGCGACAGGTTGCGAGAGTATAAAAATTTTAACTCATAAATCAGTGTTTTTTTTTTTTTTTTAAGTACAACCAAGTATAACTTGAGAAAAACACACAAAATCACATAAAAATAATAAATGTCATCAAACAAATACCAGAATAAAACTTTGTTTATATAGTGATTTCAAGATGTAGTTTTGTAACATGCACTCTTGAATGCGGTCTACGAATTACATTAGCTGTCTATTTATTGAATAAACCAGCAATCGTTTTTCACAGTCTTGAAACCGGTTGCTACAGACTATAATAGTTTTGTACACCTAACGAGATAGATAGCGGATTATATATATGTACATATGTATATGTATATATATGTTTAAGATGGCGAAAAAAAAAACTGTCTGTCCGTCCGTGCAATCTGTAACTTCAGTAATAATGGAGATATCTTAATAAGATTTGAAATGCGGGTTTCATAGTACAAAAACAAAAAAAAAATACGAGTTTGTAGATGGGCGTAAATGGACCACTTTTACGCCCGAAAACCGCCACTAACTGAATACTTATAAAGTGCCATAACTCAGCACAAAATTAAGATATAAAGCTGGTGGGCGTTACACCGCCTCCTAATAAGCTTAATGCACATATCTCCTAAACCAGTAAAGTAACAGCACCCAAATTTGCTTAGCACAAATATTATAAGAGCTCATATCTACAACGTGAAAATGGATGGATTGGAAGATAACGACAACTCTTTATAATGTACTAGCAAATACCCGGCGTACTTTGTTACGCCGCAAAAACTGAAACGATGAGGGTATTGGAAAGAATTTAATGTAGTTTAAAATGCAAATAAAAGAATACCTTTATTCGTACATGTAAACACATATACATGAGTATAATGTGTAACTTATGTTAGACTTACAAATATTTACTACCCATATTTGAATTAATTGCAAACACTTTTAAATTCATCATACGTTATAAATAATTTGTTTATTAAATTCTTTTTTACAGAAAAATTAAAAATAGATAACAAAAAGGTAACAATTCAAAACTCTTACATAAAATAAATAGGATTGTATAGAGTAAATATTAATTCAAGATATGAAATAAGGTATACTATAATTGATGTATTTTGGAATAATAACCAAAAAGGATATATTTTAATTATTAAAAACTTCAGTGAATACAACATTTTTTGTTTTATTTCCATTGCCAGAAATGAGAACAGTTTGGTTTTGCGGGGAGAAAATACTTCGTTTCGAAGATCTATACTCTATAACAGTATTAAATGTTTGCCCTTGGAACTTATTAATGGTAATCGCAAAACACGTCTTCACGGGGAACTGTACTCTTTTGAAACTAAATGGAAGATCTGTAGGTATCATTGGTATCCGAGGGATCATTGTGCTTTCGCCTGCACGGTTAAAATGTTTGCTTGAATGATATTAGGCATCAAGTGCGTTATCTTTAGTCGAGTGCCATTACATAAATTGGGAGGCTTAAGGTTTCGTAGGAGGATTATTGGCGTACCATTTTTAAGTTCTAGTTGAAATGGAGGTAGTCCCGAGGGATTAAGAGAGTTAAGAAACTCCGTTGGATAGTGAACAACGTCTCCTTCATCTGTCACTGTGTCAAAAGAATTGCAAATTTTATATTCTGATAATATTCTTTGACAAACGGCTTTGTTAATTTCGTCTGCAGCGGAATTCGTCGAAGTAATTATAGCTCGCTCATATAACCACTTAGAGTCCTTGTGGTGCAAATTAATAATATCTGGATAAACGTTATCAATAAGTTGGTCAACTGTTCTAACACAGGTTCCTGAAATATCTGGCATTATTACATAACCATCTTTGGTGACGGATTTGCAACCGTTACCTATTTTAAGTAGGAACTCTGCAAACCGATTGGATGGTCGAGCTCCACAAAGATGTATTCGCATATTGGCAGTCAATTTTAATTTTTGTACATGAGACCACAATTCCGATTTCTTTATGCACGCGTCAACAATATCTGCTCTTGTACCCTTAGGAACCACCGGTAGAGTTTGTCTAAAGTCTCCTGTGAATACGAATGTAACTCCACCCATTGCCGCATGCGAAGATCTTAAATCTTTAAGAGTTATATCGACCGCATCGATGTGACACTTATGAGACATTGTGCACTCGTCCCATATTATTAGCGATGCTTTCTGAAGTATTTCGGCCATAGGGCTATTCTTCTTGATCGAACAAGTACACATTTGTTCCGGTAACAAACTAATTGGTAGCTTAAACGTAGAATGAGCAGTTCTTCCTCCACACAGAAGAGTAGCAGTAATACCTGAAGAAGCAACTGCAACAGCAATTTTGCCTTCACCACGAACTTTAGCTAAAATTAGTGAAGTTACGAAGGTTTCGCCTGTCCCTCCTGGCGCGTCTATAAAAAAAACATTTCCCATATTATTATCCACACTTGAAATGATCTTATCGTATATTATTCGTTGCTCTGGCGTTAGCTTTGGTTCATTTGCTAGTAAAAATTGCTGTAGCTCATGGGTATTATACGTTGTTTCCCGCGTGTAACAAATGTGGTCTAAGTTTGAGTTACTTCGATTTGGTTCAGGCAAACCGAAATCCTTTAGGTGTTTTTCTCCGTAAGAGAAAACTAAATCCTCAAGTAAAAATAGTCCTGTATTAAAAATGTCATCAGTAAACTCTATCTCAGGATCATTACTACTCTCGCGCATATTATGTAAAATAACTGCACATAAATCTTTGCAGAATAAATTCCATAATCCTTCCGGATCAGAAATTTCGCAATAAATAAGCATTATCGCAAAAAGCTCTCGCATTTTGCATGCGCTATCAGAAATGGTGGCATCAAACAATGTATTCTTCCAGTGGCTATCGTCCTGTAGCAATTGTCGTGCTTGGCAAGCCGACTGATATGTTGAATATAGTTGACCACATACTCGCCGTAAATCAGTGAAAGATGTCGGTCCTCGAGCACGATGCAGCAATAGTCTAAGGTAGAAGCATTCTGAGTAATTGGGATGTATTGTGTATACCCTTCCTAACGCAGTATCTCGCTTAATACCGAAATGATTAGGAACATTTTATCCACGTTTTCTACGTTGCCATTTTTTATTAACCCAGGTGTAGAATGTGGGTACTTCAGAATACAACAAAGTTTTTGCAAAATTATCAACGGAACAAAGGGAAAAAATTCTGTCAAAGTTGTTTGTGGTGGTTGCTGTAGCACGTGTTCAACATTATTCGGTATGAAGTAAACTCTTTGTCAATTTACTAAGTGAACAGATAAATGTACAACTGTTGGGAAACGCTTATGAACCGAAAATCCCAATAACTTCCAAATACCCTCCGATGTACTCAGATATCGTCCATTCAAAAAATTTTGCACCTCGTCTTTATTGTTCTGAACAGAAAAGGTCGCGGCGTCGCTGCCTTTGTTGACATATTTACAAATGTATTTAATTGCTTGCACAGAATGGCAGTACTCTACATTGATGTGGGCGGAGAAACACCTGGAAAGAACGGGGCAATATGGAACAATCCATCGATTGTCGACTTTGTACCCAGAGGCAAGTAAATGGGTATGTCCACCATCCGCTGAAGACTTTCGCCTATATATTGGATATCCATCTTCTCCGGTCTGAGAATGCTGCAGAAACTCGCGCGGGTATCTTTTTGAGCATCGTCCATTCGACATGCAGGGTGCTGATGGGTTATTAGACCCACATGGATCGGGGAATTGGAATATAATCCGATCCATTTCATCGGGTAGAACTTTGTCTGCTAGCCAAATTAAAATATGCGCGTGAGGCAAACCCCGTTTTTGCCATTCAACTGTAAACATATGGCACCTAACTTTCCCAAAAATTTATTTTTTCGTAATTATACTCATGAGTTGATGTAGTTTGATATGGAATATTCTTGAAACAATGTCTTGACGCTCACATGGTCGTTGATTTGGAAACAATTCGTTTTTGATATCACTCCATTCTGGATTACATATAAAAGTTACAAATAAGTCAGGTCTACCATAATGACGGACACATAAGAGTGCATCTTGTGTCCGTTCGTGCAAATATCGAGGTGAGCCAGTAAACGAAGAAGGCAAAATTACCAACTGGCCAATACTGTCGGGGTTGCGATTTTCGTTAACCGCATCTCTTAGGCGTATATACTTTTCTGCACGTAACGTCTTTTGATGTTCTCGTATAAAATTCAGCCTTTCCGTAATCATTTTAGCAGCCATGTCCACACAGTATTGGTTGAAGAGATATCCATACCTATGAATCGCATTAAAGCTATCTTCCCTTACCATAATTCTATATGCGTAAAATTGCATACACGAAATTGTTTTTTGTGGAATAGGCGCCCCACTGTTTGGACAAGTTTGCGGTATATTAATACAATAACCGTCCTCACCATTCAAAAATATAAGAGGGTACTGCAAGGGATCATATAAACGATGAAGTTCTTATACCCTATGGAGAGTGTTGTCACGTGAATGTAAAATAATATCACGGGGGCCAGAATTTTCGTTAACCATCAATACTGCGACCTCATCTGTGACGGGGGCATTATAGCGGCCATAATGTTCATTAGCGGGGCGCTTGTCCGCATGGATTACAACCTTATAATTATTCAAATTAGTGGGCATACGGTCTATAGATGTCTTGAAACTTCTAACATACACATTATTTGCTCGAAGAATTTCTTGAATTGATTTCAAAATGTCTCGTTGAAGAGTTGGTGTAGCACTTTGACGTAAAGAAAGTTGTTCCTCTTCGGACGAAAAATATATTTGCAAAAATTTTGGTGTTGTGTTCGGCGCTGGCAATAAACTCCCAAAACGTGGTAAACTTGTCCATGTATTTTAAACGTTGGCATGAAATTACCCTCCCTAACTTCATTACCACCAAACGAAGTCATAGGGAAACAACCATTGTATTTTCTTATATTTTTTTTTAAAGTGACAGGAGGACTGATGCTCGCCTGTAAGCAGCGCTTTGATTGTTTGCGGAGGCTCACCTATATATATTAGTTTTACATGGCCCTTGCTACAACACATACCTGGTGCCTCTTTCACCCACTTTTTAGCCTTACAAAAATTGCAAATGCCTTTCATTCGACCAATGAATAAAAGGGAATGATCCAAATAATTACAATCCTGTCTATAGTTAAACGCTGATTTGAAAGCAATCGCCCCTTGTCTATTCTGCATCATTTGCAACCTTACATTCTCTACGCGATTTGCACTCTCGTCGACCGTCTCATTTCGTCTTAGCTGAATTTGCCGTCTATTTGATAAAGATCTAAATAATTGGGATTTTGCTTTTGGCATCTCTGAAAGCTTTTTTTGTAAAAACCATATATTTATTATTAACCAAATTAGTTTCGCTTAAATCTAATCTTTAACTTTTAAGATTTAAAGACAATAAATTTAAAATTTTACTCTACCCTTTGCAGAATACGATCAAAAATACAATAAAGTTAGAAGAAACCAGCAAGTATTTCGCAGACACACATGAAAACCACATTACATCTTAACATTTGATTTTATTGGTTTTTGGATGTTCCTTACGGAGAGCGTTCTGTTTTTATTTTCAATGTGCTTTGTTACAAAAAGTACAAAGACAATAAGAAAAGCAATTCAAGCAACGGTGCGTTACTGCAAAATAAGTAACTTTAAGTAGAGTAAATATAGTTGACACCGTATTTACATATCTACATTCATGTATACATACGGCAATTTATGCGAGCATTTGATTGTGCTGTTTAGCATTATTTCACTTGTTCTGCGATCATTTATATATGCAAACTTTTTTGCTTTGTACTTTACTTCAATAAGTTATGTAGTAAACGATGCGAGAGATGGAAGAGAGAGAGAGTGCGTGCCGCAAACGATAAAAGGCACAAGCACACACATAAAGCACGCTTCGCTGTATACTGCGTTTGGTGAACGAAAAACCTTATGCTTGTAATATTTTTGGTTTTTCAAAAACTTCAACCCGAAAGAAAAAGGATTTGATTTCGGAAAATTAAAAATATAAGTATGCCACTCGCGAGCAAATGCTTTATTTAAAAAACAAATTTATAAAAATCGCTTCAGAACTTTAGGAGATTAGTCGCTCTTAAAAACTACTAAAATAGCAATAAATAAATAACTAAACATGAGAGACATTTAATTTTACTCCCGACATGATATGAAAGGGTTTTATGGGAGTCGGTGTGATACTTGGATAATGGGCGTGGCACCGCCGACTTTTTGGTGAAGTCACATATCTCGGGACCCCATCCATCGATTTCGACCAAATTTGGGACGTATTTTTATGTCACAGTATAAAAATGGAAGGAATCGGACTACAACCAAGCTTACTTCCCATATAACAGAATTTTAATTCCAATATATCCATTTACTTTCCAGTTTTTTATGCACTAAGAATTCGTTTAAACTATGCCACCTTATGACTAAAA
The DNA here is from genome assembly GCA_037783105.1 of Bactrocera zonata. Taxonomy (NCBI): domain Eukaryota; kingdom Metazoa; phylum Arthropoda; class Insecta; order Diptera; family Tephritidae; genus Bactrocera; species Bactrocera zonata. Next base: position 416,122 of record JBAWJQ010004548.1, on the reverse strand, counting down.
ATTGTTCAAATCCAACCAAAACTGTACAAACTACTAGGTACCGAATATGTGGACTCCAGTATTTATTGTTGACTTTTGCCCAAAAATATCGAACAAGAGAATTTCCCGAATATTTATGCTGCATATATCGGCCAATATTGGAGCTATCTCAATCAAAAATTACAGAGCCTGTTTCACTCATAACAGTGCATCTTTTTGCCTAAAATAAATAAAATTGGGTTTAAACTTAACGTGGCCCCATATAACCAATATCAGGATTTTTGAACATCCTGCTGATTTGATTGTATGCAAGGTACCTTAATAAAACCCAGGAAACTTCGAATGTGGCATGAATATAGTAAATTGATAAAATCTGGTTGACACTACCCCAACTCCATATACTGTCGGCCATTGTATGAGTTATATATAGTACCAGGTACGTTCCAAAGTAAACAGAACTTTAAAAAATAAAAAAAGAGGAAATGGTTTTTTCGGCAAAATCAATTTATTTTATTCAAAATAGCATCCTTCTGCTTCAATACAGCTTTTTGCACGGTCCAAAACATGTCGAACGAGTGTTTTAGCTCGTTGGCCGGTATGGCCGCCAATATGCCGGTGCAAGCCTTTTGAATGGCCTCTACGTATGCATAACGCTTTCCTTTCATGGGCAAATGTATTTTTCCGAAAAGGAAGAAGTCGAACGGTGTTATATCAGGTGAATACGGAGAGTGGTTAATGGTTAAAATGTGATTTTTGCTCAAATAATCTGTCACGGGGTGTCCTTCGAATGGATTCTGAGCAATTTTTGGTCGTCAGTCAATTTGTGGGGAACAAACCGTGCACACATCATTCGTAAGCCCAAATGTTCGGTCAAAATGGGATAAATCGATGTTTGGGAGATGTTAATTCCACTTCCATGAACTTCAATGATGATTTCGGCTGATTTTTGGTGAATTCACGCACAGTTTTGATGGAATTTCCGGTGATCACGGATTTTGATTGACACACATGCTAATCGTCATTTATGTTCTAACGACCACTTTGAAAACATTGAAACCATTCTTGCACTCTGCTACGAGATAGGCAATCATCGCCATAAACTTGTTTCATCAATTGAAACGTTTCGGTAAAAGTTTTACCAATTTTAAAACAAAATTTAATGTTGGTTCTTCGTTCGAAGTTCATTTTCGCACCGATAACACAAACATACTGACACTTAAAACGCAATAACTTATCTTCCAATTAATGAGATGTCATGAAATTCTAACTGGACAATCGATAAAGATAGCAGATTCTAACGCGCCGGTCGGCATAAAGATGGCGCTACCAGAGGGCGCTAGATTCAAAAATTTCTGATTACTTTGGACCATACCTTGTATAGTATTTGACATTTTACACCTTAAGTTATTTCATGGATATTATTCCTGCAAGTTGCAAGAGTATAAAATGTTTGTTTGCACCCGAACTTATCTCTACCTTATTTGTGAAACCAAATTTTAGCTTATTAGTTATGGCACTTTATAAATTAAATGAAGACAGTCCAAACCTCTTCCTAGCTCCCATGTACTTAAAATACAGGGTAGGCCATTTAAAGTTGACCCATTTGTTTGTTTCCCAAAATTAAGGCGTCGCGGATAATCAGCTGGGTTTAGTTTTTGTGCCATTTGAATTTTATATGGAAACATCTTCAAATCTTTATGAATTATGCGTCGGAGAGTGGTGCGAGAGATGTCTAATTCCTGAGAGCGGCGATAACTCGATGTCGATGGAATCTCCTCAATACTGGCTCGTACAGCTTCGATATTTTCATCAGAACGTCTTGTGCGTTGTCTGGATGCATGACTGGCATTACTGAGATTACCAGTGTTCACAAATTTTGCGTATAAAGACTTAATTGTGTTCTTAACTGGAGCACTTTTCACTTTATTTTTTTTGCGAAACGCACGTTGAGTTAACACAATTGAAAAGTTATTTTGAATATAAAGCTGAACAATTTCCGCGCATTCTTTTGGAGTGTACTGTTCCATGGTATAAATTGTCTTCGAATGACGCTTCTAACGCGGTATGACATTAGCCGATTTGTCAGCGCTGTTAAAAGTTACAGCGTTGCCAGATGGGTCAACTTTAAATGGCCTACCCTGTATTTATGTAAAATGAAAAGAAGACTTGAAAATGTTTGATTAAATATTTAAAGGGGACCTTTCAATTAAGGAAAGTGTTTCATTTCGCTGTTCCATAAAGTTTAAGATTATTTTTATGTTTTGTTATGTTCTTTGAACTATATATGCGTACCGATGTATACGATTTAAAGCAAATGTATGTAAACTTGAAAATATCATATTAGGCCGAAGGGAGTTATGGGAAGAATTGACTCATTTTCAACATCACTACACATTGTTATCATGAAAAAATTATGCTTAAATTTTATGTATACCTTTGATACCTTATAGGATGTGAAATTGAACTCTTATGACATGCATAGTTAGTGAGTTATTGCAATTTAGGTCTTTGAGTACTTTTCAACATAACCATTATTTTCAACATAACCATATGGGATATTCCTCTTGAACCTATTAGAGAGCGGGGACACGTTCATCCTTTGCACGGACAGACAGACTCTCGCTCGGAATTCAACTCGTCTCCCATCCTGGTGCTATGTATATGTGTATATTATAGATGTGTACCTCTATATCTTTCAAGATTAGTTTTAGGGGTTACAATCAACCGTTAGGTGAACAAAACTATAATACTCTATAACAAAATATTTCGATATTATAACCAAATTTCATTAAAATGTTTCACATGTTTATTTGGCACTCAGGCAGATCTTACAAATATATAGTATGTTGTACGTAGACTTTTGGCGTCCACTTACATGCCGATATTACTAATTTTTTCTACCGAATACAAGTAACGCTTCATTTTATTGAGATATCTTGCCTTCATACCGTTTATTATATACAGGGTAGGCCATTTAAAGTTGACCCATTTGTTTGTTTGCCAAAATTAAGGCGTCGCGGATAATCAGCTGGGTTTAGTTTTTGTGCCATTTGAATTTTATATGGAAACATCTTTAAATCTTTATGAATTATGCGTCGGAGAGTGGTGCGAGAGATGTCTAATTCCTGAGAGCGGCGATAACTCGATGTCGATGGAGTCTCCTCAATACTGGCTCGTACAGCTTCGATATTTTCATCAGAACGTCTTGTGCGTTGTCTGGATGCATGACTGGCATTACTGAGATTACCGGTGTTCACAAATTTTGCGTATAAAGACTTAATTGTGTTCTTAACTGGAGCACTTTTCACTTTATTTTTTTTGCGAAACGCACGTTGAGTTAACACAATTGAAAAGTTATTTTGAATATAAAGCTGAACAATTTCAGCGCGTTCTTTTGGAGTGTACTGTTCCATGGTATAAATTGTCTTCGAATGACGCTTCTAACGCGGTATGACATTAGCCGATTTGTCAGCGCTGTTAAAAGTTACAGCGTTGCCAAATGGGTCAACTTTAAATGGCCTACCCTGTATTAATATGACGTGTTCTGGGAACCTAGTCCCGGTATAGGATATAATCGTACGAACTTTGAAAGTTAGATGAGGCATTTCTATTTACATTGGTTAACCACAAAAATATTTACACAAAATACTGTTTTATACTCTATTACGTGTTTCGCAGATAACAAGTGTTACAAAGAATAATCGCGAGAGACTCTATTAGTAACATGAACAAAAATCAGACGATCCAAAAAATGTAGTATAAAGGTAAGTTATTTTAGTAAATATAAAGCAAATATATATAGTAAATAGTAGAATTACTCGTTTGATATATGTAATTCTACAAGTTTTGCATATGTATAAATTATGTGGATGATTTATACGAAACGTAGTACTGTACATATAATATCCTCTCAATGCAATATTTGACTTCTTCTTAAACTGCGCAACTGCAGCAAAATTTATCTGATGATAGCGAGGAGCGAGGTTTTAATACAAAATCTATAAAAAGTTTTGAACTGAGAATCAAAATTAATTTGCGTTTGTTAATGTCGAAAGTAAGTTGGAACAGATAACTATATTGACATTGTATTTTAGAAATAAAAAACTGTTGCTAAAAAATACTTCAATCATAACCAAACTCAAGTAGTGATATTCAGTGTGTATTGAAGTGTTACCATGAAACCTTCGAAGGTAAGTTTAGTTTATTATACAGGTTTACGTTATGTTGCTGAAAATCGAATCTCTTTACTTTTTTAATTTTGAAGCTATAGAAATTATTAATAAAAAAAGCAAAAATCAGAAATGGTGCCGGTATATTTAAGTAGTGTCCGGAAGTGCAAGTTCCATTGTGCAATGTATGTATAAAAATAAATAAAAATGTATATTAAAAGCAGAATTCATTTCTGTGATGGTCGTGTTACTTTTAATACATAAGTAAATAAATCCTTAAGCTTAGAGGAATTTTTCATAGATAAAACTTGGAATGTAAACGATGTTTAAAAAAGGTGGTGCGATAATTTAGAAAAAAAAAATTTTAAATATTTTATGTCTATAAGGGTAGATAACAAGTAGATTTGTTAGGGGTCAAAATTATATAAGTAATGCTTATAGTTTATTAACATTTTATACTCAGTGAAATAACATATTTAACTTTTTTACACCTAACACTAGTAAGAAAGATATCCACATGATTAGGATGACAAAAGGAGTTGATTTGACGAATAATTTTGTAATGTTAATTCAACGGAAGCCCTCAAAACGCGTTGGGTTGCAGATAAATATAATCCAGATACGCCCACATTCAGCTTTATTCGATATATCACTTGTATATAGCGTTATAACTTTGTCTTTCCTTAAACCACGATACTCTTAGCTCAAAGAGTCACGATTAATGGAAAGATATGCCGTTTAAAAATATTTTAAAGTGGGATTCCCTTGGCTTGTTCAAATAATCAAATCAAAATAATTTTTCGTTCAGCGGTATTAAATTTGGTGATGCTGAAAACCTATTATACTTTACACCAATATCAGGAGTTTTTGATCCGTGAATTAATTCTTAATCTTTTAGATTAAATATACACAGAACTTAAAAACAAAACAAAGAAAAGTTTGAGTTTTTACGACTGATGCCACATAGTTCTCTGCATATTACAAACCTAGTTCGATGTATGAAATTTTGTATACTTTCTCCCATCGTTTCCGGAAATAACGCTGATAATCGATATTGCTACTTACCGAAAAAAACGGCGTTACATTCCAGGTGTATACATTTTCGAATGTTCTGCTCTTGCTCTTGATCCGTCGTCCTCGCGCGCAATAATTTATTAAGGTATGACCCGCACTATCCTTAGAGATACCTGACCTATCTCAGCTCGCACCTTCAATCGCCCAAAATTAATGTTAATTAGTTAATAAAAATCGTTAGTAATTACCTCTTGGCAGACGTTTTCAAATTTATCAAACAAGTTCCAAAGTATTTTTCTTATATAATAAAATATATAATATTTTTAATACTTTTCTTAGATTAAAATGACAGAAAATATCTCCGGTTTCGGTTTTTCACTCTGGCAGATGGCCACCATTAATTGTTGTCACATGCCTCTATAAACAGACGTAAGTACTTTCATTACTCATACTTCTATAATGTGGCTGACTTAAAAAATAATCGGTTGTCAAAAAAGTCTTGCGATATTTTTATTGAATCAATTCGTGTGGCACCCATATATCGAGCTTCTTAGTGACTTCAAGCTTCTTCAAATGGTTTATAACGGTTTGATGACTACTATGCCGGTCTCTTTCGACCAATTCAGCGATTTTATCGCAATTTTCGACGACAGGCCTTCCGGGGCGTGGCGCATCTTCGACCCCCTCTACACCAGAACGAAAACGTTAAAACCATCGTTGTGCGGTGGAAATGGAAACTGTATCGGGTCCATAAACTGCATAAATTTTATTGGCGGCTTGAGATGCATTTTTGCCTTTATCGTAGTAGTACTGTAAAATATGCCGTATTTTCTCTTTATTTTGCTCCATGTTTGCGACGCTATAACTCACGAACAACTTAAAAGAAACGACAATCAATCAAACACGTGTTAGCGCGTGAAATGAGCTTTCCAAAAAGGTATAGCTTTCAGCGCCAACTAGCGAAAATACCGCAAGACTTTTTTTACAAGAAACCTGTCTCAAATTATGAGGATAAAATGAATGCTCACTACAAAACTCTGCACAAATTATAGCAACAACATGGCAGCAAATCAAATTTAAAAACAACGTTGTTGGTGGCAATTATTTATTTGTGGTTCCTTCTCGGCTCTTCGTAAAAATATGAAGCCGGATAAAATCATTATATGTTTTAGTGCACTTGAACAAGTTGCATTATTATGAACCTTTCACAAAGTTCATCCCTGAAAACGGCTTTTTGAAACATTCGAACTCCTTTGATCGATCTTGCTGTTACATTTAAGGGTGTTCGCTGAATTTCAGTATTTCTGTTTGACGTAGCGTGATGTTGTCTGATTCGAACCCAACTCATAATTTTAAGAAATTTTTAAAAATTAGAATATTTTGTTGTAATTTACATTTGTCGAAAGATCTGGAAGTATCTGTTAATTCTATTCACTTTGTTTTAAAAACTCTGCACCATTAATCCACTTCGAATCTCCAACCATTCCCGTATAAAATTGAGTTCATGTTGCATCTTCAGCTGAATTTAGCGATTCGAGTACAAATCTCAATTGCGATTTTCAGATTCATGAAGAATCTCAAAAATACGATTGCTTACGAATTGTTTAGATTGACGAGCTTTGAATTGTCAGTCTTTCAATCCGACCAGTAATTTATTGACGAAAGACTTATTGTGATACTTTCAATAATTTTTTTCGTAGTCGTGCTCCGAGTACTGGAACCTGTAGTTCCAACTTAGGAATTGATATTGGTTTCAGAGGACTGTAGCGACATTTGGCCACGACGAAAGCCACTATTTTTTGGTTATAACATTTTATGCGAAAGCATGCGGCGGCAGTAAACGCTATTTCACAAGCATCTACGAAAATCTTCAATTGAATTTCTTTGAATCTTTGAAAAATTGACTTTAACATCAAGGTATTCTGAACTCTCTTATGTTTTTAAGTGATTTGTAGTACTCGTACCATTTATCGCAGGTATCGTTGGACTTGTTCATGCCAACCCAGGTTAATCTGACATAATCTTCGCAAAAAAAAAAGCTTGAAGAGCTTGAAATTCTACGAAAAGTTGCGGCGACTAACAGAAGGTTTTAAGACCGGAGCATAGTCACGTTGAACCCCAAGAGGTAATTCAGTGACCGATGCCCAGAGCATACTAAAATTATGGAGTGCACACTTCTTCAGCTTGATGAATGGCAGTGAAAGCATAACACCAGGATGCGGTGGCAAAGAACTAATATGGAGCATTTTCTACTTTCTCCGGATCCTTAAACAAACAGTCGTCGCACTCGCGATTAGGCTCTCACGTCACTGTTGACAGTCATAATTTCGAAGTCCTCGATAATTTCGTCTATCGTAGAACCAGTATTGACACCAACAAAATTGTCAGCCTAGAAATTTAACGCAGAATAACTCTTGCCAACAGGTGCTACTTCGGACTGAGTAGGAAATTGAGAAGTAAAGTCCTCTCTCGACGAACAAAAACCAAACTCTATAAATCACTCCTTATTCCTGTTCTGCTGTATGATGCAGAGGCATGGACAATGACGACATCTGATGAGCCGACGTTACGAGATTTCGAGAGAAAGGTTCTGCGGAAGATTTAAGGTTCTTTGCGCATTGGCAACAGGGAAAATCGCATTCGTTGGAACGGTGAGCTGTATAAGATATATGACGACATTAACATCCGTCCGTTAGAAAACCCATGTGGAGAATGACCGATATTTATATATACAAACTTGGAGTTTCCCTGTTTCGCGCATGGACAATTATACATCGGAAGTTCACGAGTCGGTAAACTTGGTTCACTTACGCACCACATATCAAAACAAAAACAAATTTTATGAGAAAGCTTTAAATTTATGAACAGACTGTGTTGAATGAATGATGATGAGGAATGCACTGCGACCTTTGGTCCATTGTGCCCTTTTCTTTCTCACATTGACTCGCCTAAACCCAGCCCATTAATGAAGTCTAGTGGACTGCTTGGCACTAGCGAGGCATTACGATCTCTATCCGTAAACAACACTCCAAGAGCCTTAGATCTTCGTCTACAGACTGCTGTGCAGTCAATCAACAGATGCTCCGGGGTTTCAAGCTCCCTGTCGCAGAAACAGCAGTTGGTGCAAGCTGATAGGCCCATGGTGTGCAGATGCCTATTTAGCCTGCAGTGACCAATGTACCATGCGACTAGCAGCCTGAGTTTGTTCCTGGGGAGGATTAGCAGCTTGGTGTGTCTCATACCATGAGCTTGTAGCCAGTGCTCCTCCCTGCCTACTCTTTCCTCTTTACGGAGCAGCTCCTTCATGGTATGGGGACCCACACCCGTAAAGGGTTCGGGTCCTACCATCTTGGTGGAGGCTGCGGAGCGGGCGAGCTCGTCCGCCAGTTCGTTGCCGGCTATACCGTTGTGACCAGGCACCCAGATCAGGTGAACTTGGTTTCTTTCCGCAAGGCTATTCAGCCTATCCCTACACTCCTGCGGCATAAATTTCTGCCTGGAAAATATTCGGGAACTCATCCATGGGTATGGATGTATTATAACAGTGTGTGTCTGTTGATATCAAAATTAAAGCTTATAAATAGCCAGTATTTCAGCAGAACTCTGTTTAGTAAGTAAGAAACATGATGTGTCGAAAATAGTAATAAAACAGCATGATTCATTTATAAAATGCTTTTTTACTAAATACGGATTCGTTTTGTTTGTTTTAAAATTATTTTTCACAAAAGTTTAGGTCTTTTATAGATCATTTAATCGATAATTGAGGCAGTACGAAGTCTGTAGGATCACCTAGTTTAAATAAAAAAAATACATTCGCTTAGTATCCCAATGCTTCTCTAATACCTTTGATTTTGAACCACATATGTATATTATTTCAGAGCCACACAGGCTCGGAGTTTCTGTTAATGGCTTGCAATGAAGCCTGATTTGCTGTGAATCTCTGTCACCCTTTCTAATACACATATCCACGACAAGTGGTCCATGAAACTTTCGAAAAATCTCCGATTTTGAAAATTAGCAGTTCATTAGGAAGGGGACCAGACGCATATCCCGTGAAATAAATATTTCATCAAAATTATGTTTTTTATTAAAGTTATTGAAGGTTGAAAGTTTAAGTACGATAAAATTGTAAAATTATTTTCTCACAAACTGCTGGAGATAAATCAATGAAATTTTGTGAAGTCAAAGAAAAATGTTCGTGCGGCATTATAGATATTTCTCACGATCCATTTGTTTAAACAATAATATTTTACACAATTTTTTGTTAAACATTTTAAATTTTTTAAGTGTTCTTCACCCTAAAAAAAATTAAAAGTATGTGACACAACACGAAAAACATTCACCTTTAATAATCTGCAAAAACATTTTTGCCAAGGAACTTGCGTACCATGTTTTTTCAAGACAACTAAATTTTTACCCAAGTTATAGCTTTAACGGCTGGACGGACGGACAGACAGACAGTCACCCGGCTATCAACTTGTCTCGTCATCCTGATCATTTATATATGCATAAGCCTATATCTATCTCGATTCGTATTAGGTGATAGATGCAACCGTTAGGTGAACATTTATTACACTCTGTAGTAACGTGTTAGACTTAGTAAGAGCTCTAGGAGCACCACTGATGCATATACTAACTGCCCTTTGTATGTTTTTCGTACGCGTTACCGCTTTTTTCTTTAACATTATTAGCCACCATACCAATATACTGATGGTGTATCTGTCTTCTTCACCCTAGCATGTAAGTTTGGTTTCCATAAAAGCTTCTTGTCTAATATTAGTCCCAAGTAGTTTGCAAATCCCCTATTTATCCCCTATTGTAAGCATGTTACTATTTAATAACGTTAGCATAACTTCTGTAGTCCTGTATTTCCTAGAGAACAATACCAATTCTCGGCCATCGATTTATGCAAACAATATTAGCATAAAGTTTACGAAGATATTTGGGAATATACCTCTAGGTGCCCACCGTTGGAATTACTGAGCTATCCGCTTTTAGTATATATAGTACTATGACTTCCTTCTATAACGTGTGAATATAGTCTAATTGCAGCGTCCAGAATGATTACTAACCAGGCTTCTATGTAGTTCTGTGACTGCGGCATTGAGCCGGGATTAAACCACCAAGCTCCGGCTTGAAACTGATAAACGTTACATATACATTGCTTTCTGACACTGTATGTGTAGGAATTGAATCACTACTCCGCTTTCTGTTGTATATGTGGCGGTTAAGGTGTTAATAAGTAAAACACTATTTAACCAGCTACTTAATTTTTTTAAATTTATTTACTTACAAATAAATCCGACTTACAAATATGTTATAAAAATATAAATGTTTTATGTTGCGTGCGATAGAACACGTGTGGTCTTGTCCGATGATCAAAAGGAATAGGACGAATTAGAGAAGCTAATATGAGGTGATCAATATTGTAACGGGATTAAATATTTTAGTTTGCTGAATACAGTGTTACCAGATGAAAGTGGTTAAGTAGTTACAATATTAGAAATAGTTAATAAGTGGATCTATTACAATTTGGAGAGATGCAATATCGCTACAATTTAAAAATTTAAAGTTTTTAAGAAGTAATTTAAATTTTATACATTAATTTGGAATATAGGTCTTCTTATCACTAAACTTAACTCCAAAAGAAGTACATTGAATTTTCTCGGCTGCTGTGAAGAACTCTAGTTTGTTTACGTCGCTGTCGGCTACGTATACTGGTTTAAGTCTATCCACTGAAATAGAGGTTGGGTTGCCTCGGTAGTCTATGACGAAATATTTGTCGTGACGAGCAATAATTTTGAACGGTCCTTCGTAGGGCGATGAGAATGAAATTTCTATATGATCATTTCCTACCAAAACATGAGAACAGGTGTTTAGGTCTTTAAAATAAAAAATTGATCTCTTTCCGTGTCTTGACGTTTCTGCTAGTGCTAGATTTTTGAAATGTTGTTTTAAATTCTGTAATAGTTCGGCAGTGGTTGTTTGATTGTTTGAAGGAGCAATGAATTCTCCAGGCAAACGTATTGACTCTCCATAAACGAGTTCGGCTGGCGTTGTGCCCATGTCTTCTTTCCATGCTGTTCGAAGGCCAAGTAGTACAACTGGTAGAGCGTCTAGCCAAGTTTCTCGATGGCAAAGGAGTGCAGACTTGAGTTGGCGATGGAAACATTCGACTAAGCCATTTGATTGCGGATGATATGGAGAAGTCCTTAGATGTTTGATGCCAAGAATCTGCGACAGTGAGTTAAAAAGTTTTGACTCAAATTGTCGTCCTTGATCGGATGTTATTCGTTTTGGTACACCGTACCGAGCGATCCAGTGAGCGAGTAGTGCTCGTGCTACAGTGTCTGCTGTACCGTTTTCCAAAGGTATGGCTTCTGGAAAACGCGTAAAACGATCGATTATAGTCAAACATTGATTAAATCCTTTAGAAGTTGGCAGAGAAACCAAGTCTATATGTATGTGTTCGAATCGTTGTGAGGGTGCTTGAAAAGTACCGATAGGTGATGATACGTGCCGTTGAATTTCGTTACGTTGACAGTCGATGCAAGCTTTTGCCCATGTGCGACAGTCTTTGTTTATTGACGGCCACACAAATCGTTTATTCACTAGCTTTTGCGATGCCTTTATTCCGGGATGTGCCAAGGAATGTAAAGAATCGAATAAATGTTTTCGGAGTGAAACTGGGACATATGGTCGAATAGATCCATTAGTTACATCACAGTACAGAGCTGGTTCGTTGGCATCTGCCTGTATTTTCTGCAGTGATAGTGAGTTGACGGATTGTTGAGTAATTGCTGCAATTCTGTATCGTTTTGCTGTGCTGTTGCTAAACTTTGTGTAGTTACGGGTTTAGAAATCGCGTTGACGCGGGAGAGCGTATCTGCAACGATGTTCTGGTGTCCTGAAATGTGTCTGATATCCGAAGTAAATTGACAAATAAAATCCAAACGACGGAACTGCCAAGGGGAGGCTCGTTCTGTGCGTTGGTGAAAAGCGTGCTGTAGTGGCTTATGGTCTGTGAAAACGATCACGTGACGTCCTTCGAAGATGTGTCGAAAATATTTTACCGCTTCGAATATTGCATGTAGTTCACGATCATATGTAGATAATTTCTGTATTGACGATGGAAGCTTTTTACTGAAAAATGCTAATGGTTGCCAAGTGTTGTTGACATGTTGCTGTAGGACGGCGCCTATACCATGTTCGGAAGAGTCTGTAAAAATTGCCCATTGAGTGTTTGTATTTGGATGTACCAGTAAGGTTGTTTGAGCAAGTGCTTGCTCTGCTTTGTTGAACGCTAATTGAAGCTCTTTGGTGCATTCTATTCTTTGCGAATTCTTGACGTTTGGACCTTCCAGCAGTGAGTTGAGAGGAGCGAGGATTTCGGCCGCTTGTTTGATGAATTTCCTGTAAAAATTTATTGTACCAAGAAATCTTCTTAAACTTTTGATAGTAGTAGGAAATTCAATACATAAGATAGCGTTAACCTTGTCTTTTAATGGTGTTATACCATTTTTGTTGACGGTGTGGCCCAAGAATTTTACCTCGGTTAAACCAAAATTTGATTTTGTGGGATTAATGACTAATCCATAATCTTGAAGGCGTTTAAATAAAATTTCAAGATGTTGCAAATGTTCACGCTCATTGGCTGAAGCTACCAGGATATCGTCGATATATACGAATAAGAATGGAAGATCTCGTGTTACTTTATCAATGAACCTTTGAAACGTTTGAGCTGCGTTTCTAAGACCAAAGGTCATATAAGGAAACTCAAATAGTCCAAAAGGCGTTATAATGGCCGTTTTAGAAATGTCTTCTGGTGCGACCGGGATTTGGTTAAATGCACGAACCAAATCTATAGTTGAAAAAATGTTTTTACCATGTAATGTTGCGGTAAAGTCCTCAAGGCAGCGTATGGGGTATTTATCTGGAATTGTGCGAGCATTTAGACTGCGGTAGTCTCCACATGGTCGCCATCCCCCAGTGCTTTTCGCTGTTAGGTGCAGTGGCGATGACCATGGGCTGTTCGAAGGTCGAGCGATTCCCAGTTTGATCATGTCATCAAACTCGTGACGTGCAGCTTGTAGTTTATCCGGTGGTAAACGGCGTGCTTTGCTGGTCACTGGTGGTCCGTTTGAAGTACGTATGTGGTGGAAAGTGTTGTGTTTCTTCCCTCTTGTTACGCTGTCTGGATTTGTAATCTGCGGAAAATTTCGTAGTAGTTATTGATATATTGTATCTTCTTTAATGGATCGAATGGAAATTGTATTCGTTATTGGAGCAATTAAAGCGGGTGATGTTAATCCAGTACGTCCGTCGAGTAGACATCTTCGCTTGAGGTCGACTAATAAGTCAAAGTGACTCAAGAAGTCAGCCCCGATGATTGGTTTCGTGACGTCGGCGATGATAAATTGCCACAAAAAATCACGGCGAAGACCTAAATTAAGAGACAATAACCGCTTTCCGTATGTTCGGATGATGGATCCGTTTGCTGCTTGTAGCGTTTGACCAACTGTTGGTGTTGCATTTTTCGACCACTATTTTGGGAAAACCGATAAATCGGAGCCTGTGTCTACCAGATATTGGGTACCAGAGGTTCGATCTCTAATGTAAAGACGGTGAGAATTTTTCAGAGAATCACTACCCGTCATCAGCGACTCTCTAAGGCGTTTCTCGAAAATGTGCAACCTGGTTTACACCGAATAGCGTTTTTACCGTATTTTGAGTGATAGTAACAAAACCCGTTAGAGCTCAGCCTATGTTGTTGAGACTGGCTACGTGACCTCGGTTTGTTATGCCGTCGTGTATTTGATCTGGATTCCCGTTTGTTAATAACGGCTGATAGTGCTGCTAACTGTTTGGTTAAGTCTGATATTTGTTGTGCGAAGTCTGCACCATTAGTGTTGTTAGTATTTTTGGAGACTGATGAAACGTGCATACCTTGTATGATTTCGTGGAGTCTGTCTGCACTAGCCCCTAAATTTTCCAGTGTTGTATTTGTTTGCAATGCTAACATGGCGCGAGTGTCTTTCGGTAAAGCGGACAACCATTTAGCCTTAAGTACATCTTCGTCGACGCCTGGAACCAGGGCTTTAAGATGGCGCAGGAGTTGTGATGGCGTACGATCGCCAATCTCCTCACCTTCGAGAAGTTGCTGTAGCTTCGCTTCTTTCGATTTAGAAAAACGACTAATTAGTGCCATTTTGAGTGCATTGAAAGGTGCTGATGTTGGAGGATCAATGATGATGTCTTCCACTTCTGCCGCATGTCGCGTGTCGAGGATGGAAACCGCATGGTAAAATTTGTCAAGATCTCTTACCACTCCCATAATCCTAAACTGTGCTTCGATTTGGGCGATCCACAGCGATGGCTTCTCAGGATTAAACTGTATTGGTCGAATGACGTTAGATGTTGGTTGTAGAGGTTTCCTGTCTTCGGAATTGTCCTCCGATGGTGACTGCTTTATGTTGGTCATCTTTGTACCGAGTTGGTACTGGAGTGATGTGACAGGTTTGGTATTCTATCGCTTAAGCCGCGTAGCGTGATATGGTTGAGTTTGCGCGTGCAACTCCTTTATCGAGATTTACTTCGACGATTGTGGCTCACCTATGTAGAGGTTATGGTACACAAATCAGAATAACGTGTTCTCAATGTAGCAGTTAGTGTATAAATCACGTTGATTTTTGGCTTGTACGCCGGGCGTACGACGTCGGGTATGTTATGAGCGTCGCCAATGTGATTTTAATGTCAGTATGTTGCATGAATTTCAGCCGTCGGGGTCACCAATGTGGCGGTTAAGGTGTTAATAAGTAAAACACTATTTAACCAGCTACTTAATTTTATTAAATTTATTTACTTACAAATAAATCCGACTTACAAATATGTTATAAAAATATAAATGTTTTATGTTGCGTGCGATAGAACACGTGTGGTCTCGTCCGATGATCAAAAGGAATAGGACGAATTAGAGAACCTAATAGGAGGTGATCAATATTGTAACGGGATTAAATATTTTAGTTTGCTGAATACAGTGTTACCAGATGAAAGTGGTTAAGTAGTTACAATATTAGAAATAGTTAATAAGTGGATCTATTACAATTTGGAGAGATGCAATATCGCTACATATACATACTTAACAATACAGTTTTCAAAACAGCCTGGGAAGAAAGTATTGGTTTACCGTAACTGGTTTAGCTTTGGGGTATACTTTCACCTTTTTAGGCTAAACGACTTTGTTCAGTTCGTCCAATCTCTTTTCCCCACAAAGCAATTGCTTTGATTAGGCCCTGATACCAGCCGGCATCCGTGCATGACAGTAACGGTTCCGAATTGCTTCGTAGAACCTCCAGCGTCACGTTGCACTCTAAAAATTTTTCCTTCGGCATCTCCCTTATTCAGAACACTAGTGATAAAGCAGTTCCGGGCCACATAAGCAAATGATTTTAGCCTTCAGTATTTTGCTGACAGCTTAGCCTTTTGAGCTGACCTCTGCCTCTTTGTTTTTACTGCTAGTGGTTCAACCTTAAAGTTAGGTAGAAAAGCTTTCGCGCCATCAATGGAGTTTCTTTGTTATCTCTTCATTGGTTGGCAGCTGCACCTAAATCCTTCTGAGTAGGTGGGCAAACTGAGGCTCCCCCACGGACCTGGCATTCGCGGGGTCATTAAATCAAAAAAGGTCATTCTTTGGCAGATGCACGTCAGCTCCACTTTTCTATATTCTTCTCCTCCCATGATACTGGTTTGGTTTCGGTTGTCCCTTGTCTTGTTATCTTCCTGGAGCTAGGCTCAGCATTAGCTCTAGGGATAGTTCCAGCACTTCTACTTAGATCAAGCTTAGTAATTGTCTTTTTTACGGCTATTTTCGAACTCGTTACGTACGCTTATTCCTTGATAGGCCCTGCTACACAAGCAGACTGCTTAGTCATATTACTGACTGCACCAGGTATCTGTAAGCTCCGTTCGAGACTGAGTTATTTGAGGGCTTAAGAAGGCTAATTCTCGTCACGGGTCACATGACACCTTGATCCAGCTGTGTTTTGGACCCAAACAAACATCCAACTAAAAAATTAGACCTTAGCTAGATACCTCCCAACCCCAAGGGAGAAGAACCGCTCCACAGTGGTCGGTCTTGCATCGAATCAGCGGCCAAAAATACTTCCACTCCCTATAAAAAGTGAAACTTTTACCAAAGCTTTTTAAAATCTCCCTCTCCCGTTTCCCACTCCGCCACCCCCCGATGGTAACAAATTTTAATTAACTATATTAAAATAAAAAAGTTGATACACGAAAAAAGAAATTTTTTGATTATAATTCAACTAAATAAAAAACTAATTTTAATAAAATTTTGCATGATAGTTTTTTGACTGGTGATGAAACTATCTAAGCTCAAAAGCAATCAGTTTAGCAAGTCCTGATTTGTAACGATTCGTTAGTTTTTCGTGTATGATGGAGCCGATACATCTTAACGTCCTTATTGCTTGACTCAGCAGATTCTTATGATATCTCTCTAATTGAAACTGGTGCATATTGAATAACATCGGGAGCGATGTTATGAGCGATAAAGGAAGATATTACCAGGAATAATTTGAAGTTAATTCCTTTGCAGGCTCTAGCGCAAATCTAGTGCATTTAGGGTTTATTTAACAGATTGCTTTTGAAATTGAATTCGAACAGGACGGCAATGGCGGGTTGACGAAAGTCTGCAGTTTTTCCAAATTTGATTGTGCTCTTCATCATTTTGCGCTTTTATTATCAGTTATCCAGGGACATATGTCGTGACAAATTAATTATTGTCTTCCAAATTATTATTTTCAAACTTCTGCTTATATTCGCTCTGACCAGAATTGCCATCAAAACCACATATTCCTATTGATAATAGGTAATTAGAGGACTCGTTCCGTTCATTAATTACATTTGTGACGCAATGTGGTTCAATAATTATTTTTTTTATTTCAACTTCAACATCAGATTCTAGGGCCTTTATTTGCTCTGAGGCTTTATTAAATTTGCTTCGGTGATAAGTGATACTAATTCACATATTTTCTAAACACCAAAATGATAAAATGAAAACCAAAGCTCAAATATGTATGTATATATATATATGATGAAAAAAAAACAACAATAAAATGTGTGATGAAAAAAACAATAAAATGTGCAAGAATATACAAGTACATAAAAAAAATTATAAAAAATAACACAAAAAGTCACATGTCTGGTAGAATAATAAGAATAACAAAGAAAGGTGCAAAAAGTTGCAGCTGAAATCAAAAGCATAGACTTAGAAAACATTAACTGATAAAAACAAACTTGATTCATTTGAGGGCGAGACAGAGATCACAACTTTTTGTATACCTTAAATCGATGTATATTATAAAGAAAAACATATCATTCAAAAGGGCACTAATAAAACAATGGTTTTAAAATAATAAAACAACATATTGTTACATAAAAAACACTTTTTTATGCAACATATACCTTTATTATCAATACTCGTTTCGACTTATGGGGATTTTATTATATATAAGAGATAATTTTTAAGCTATTTTCACTGCATAGTCCGCGTGTTTTTATTGTCTCACTTCTCTTGCTTTTCGTAGCAAAAATGTATTTACTGTTAGTTTTATTGGCGTTTTAAGAAAAATTTTGATACAAACAGTGGTAAATTACAAACTTTTATTTTTTTATGTTTGGCCTATGAAATCGACCATCTGCATGATACTGTGATATCAATTACCAGTCGGCATCCTCGAGGAGGGCTCAGCGTTGGATTTCTGCCGATAACTGGGCTTGGTGACCTATAAGGTTGACATAGAAAAATCTCTAAGTAAATTGACACCTCTCGTAAAAGACATAATCCTGTGTAATCTCCCTCTTGAAATTGTCACATTCGTAAAAAAATTTCCGGTCATTCTACGTCAAGTTTTCATATTCAATTATTTATTGACAAAACTTTGTAGTAAACAAGTAAGGAAGAGATATGTTCGGGTTTAACTGAATATTTTGTACTCTCGCACCTTACAAGAACCAAAGTTTGAGAATACCTTCAGGTGTTGGCAAAACTTTGTATTACTAAATGTTGCGAAAGGTTTCAACAATCACTATACGACGAAATCATTCATGGATTACAATCAAATTGGTATTTTATTAGGTTATATTACATCTCACTCACTTATCCCGCTGCTAGATTTCATATTAAAATGATCTTGCCTTTCATATTCAGCGCCTTTTTCAGAAAATTTTACTCAATGGAGTGGAGATTTTCTTCTTCCTCTACTTCTCCGGCGGCTACTGCATCGAGTACTTTCAGACGGACGAAATGACCTAGCCAGTGTATCCGCTATCTCTTAATTCACTGAACTATGTCAATGTCGTCACATACAAGTAACTCATCGTTTCATCGAATGTGATATTCGCCGTTGCCAATGCGCAAAGAACCACATATATTCCGCAGAACCTTTTACTCGAAAACTTTTAACGTCGTCTCATCACATGTTGTCATCGTCCACCCTTTGCACCGTATCGAAGGACGGGATATTCACACCTTTAGTCTATGTATGTATGAACACCGAATAAAGCTAGCCTGAAGTTTTCAACTCAAATTTTAACGGATTTCTCTTTACATCGTCTACTTTGAATCTCACTCTTGATTTGGATCACAGGATTTTTAAATAAAAGTCCCATTTCAATGGCTATACATTTATCATTATTGCTTATTAAAACAACTTAAAGCTTATTACTCGTTATTCGAGTTTACAATTTCTGATATAGTAATACCCAATCTCCTTCTCTAAAACTCTCAGGGCTAATTTCAGCGACGTATTTGTATCCACTGTCATATCATAGCATGAATATGCCGTCTTCTAGGATGCCCTTTCTTTCCACAGGTGGCGTTAATTCCAAACTTTAAGTCAATGGGTAACCGAAGATCATTACCACGAACTAACCTTGCTGGAGTCTGATAATACATCAGGAGCAAGGATATATATTTGATACATGCCCATAATTTTCTTTAGATATTTTTCCAGAGTACGATTAATCGTTGTACCATCCTATCGGACTGCGGATGTAGTGCAGTTGTGCGAGTTCTCCGGATACTTAGTTTTTGCAACACCTCTTGAATTAAGACTGATTCAAAATTATTTCCTTAATCAGAATGTAATTCCAATGGAACACCATATATTAAATAAACTCTGATCCTGGGACCGGTTATGCTAATATTGGCGTAGTACTCTACCGATTCTTCAGAGTGGAAAGCCGCTTACTGTTTTTATTCCGTTCAGAGACTCTGTCCTTTTTCGTGAGTTCATAATAATATCTAATAAGTACGAAGTCCAAGCAAACTCCACAATTAATTTGAAGTTTTAAGAGGGGGCGAATCTTTTGCTGTCTCTATCTTAACGTTAACTGTGCAAATGTTGTCTGTTGTCACTTTGTGTCTTAAGTAGTCTACTTTATTTTGAAAAGAGAACACTTTCTCGGGCTGAGCTTTAGAAAAGCGTCCTCTAAGTCCTAAAGATGTTCATCAAAGCTAGACGTATTTCGCAGTTTATCACGGCCTAAATCTCCTAATACTATCCTAACATTGATCCCCTGGAAAGCTGGATTTGTGACTCGAACTCATTAAGTGCATTTACTGGACTATGGCCTCCTCGTGTGTCCTTTTCGGCTGGCTCGCTTGAGTTTAACGATCGTTTGTGGTTGTACAATTTTTCGGCAGTTGAAGCATTTTACCACACATAATTTCTTACCTGTTTCTGTAACTTTTTCCATTTAGAAAATCTGCTTCCTGTGCTCACTACCATAGCGTCTTTCTAATGCACCCATCAACGTTTCGTAACTACTCAACTAGTAATTTGGAATTGTTTGTAAAAAACCCCTTGCAGATCCTTTTAATGCAACGAACAATGCTGCTATTTTGTGTTCAGCCTTCCAGTTACTTGGAGATGCAGGTTTCTGAAATGAAGCTTATAAGCATGGAACGGGTCTGTGCCATCAAAGGATGGAGGTTTTACCTTGGCAGAGACTGTTGACATAATTGGTCGATTTAATTGTAGCTAGCGGATATGATCTTCATTCACTTCTGTTCATTTCACCTGTGATATTCGCATATATTGTTATTTCAACTATTCCTTTTCTTCTATTTTTGTTGTTTCTTCATCTAATCTTACTTATATGTATATAAAAAAATAATTGCCGGAAAATTGGAAAGTTCCAAAAAGTTAATTTTTCCATACAAATTTTTTTTTTCAGTTTGTTTGTTTTGTTTTTCAATTATTTGAATCGTACATATTTGTCATTTGATTAAAAAATGTTTGAAAATTATTAAGTGAAAACGTTATGTGTGTTGCACACAAAGTGATCAATTACAGATTGAAATTTGTTACGATGCCACGAAGAGGTCGCGCTAATATCAGTCGGCGTTCTTTTTGGCATCAAAGTATGGAAGCTCAAGACAAGGCAAGGCAAGAAGTACTCCCAATGTGCGATGACATACGTGCGGTATTATGGATCGCGGTCAATCAGGAAGCGATCGTCCTGATGTCACAGCAAGACTTTTCAAGCAACAGCTTCGATGGACTTTATCTTGAAGCAACGTACCTATGGCGCTGTTAGATGCTAGATGTACTCTGTTGAGTGGCAAAAGAGAGGTTTGCCGCACGCAATAATTCTTCTTTGGATGATGGATGGTGGTTACACCAGATCAAATTGATGAAATAATTCAGTCATGCGGAAATTCCTGATGCAGAAAAAGGACCAGTATTATACGAAGTGATGAAAACCAATATGGTTCATGGACCTTGCGGACACCACAATCCCACTTGGGTTTGTATGTCTGACAATAAATGCATGAAACAGTATCCACGTTTCTTTCGGAAACACAAACTAGAAATTAGGGATATCCGCTCTATCGGCGTCGCTCACCAGACGGCAATGGCAGAACATTCAGCATTCAATTTAGAAGAGTGAATATCGAAGTTAACAACACATGGATCGTACTATATTCACCATTATTGTCTAATTCATATTCAAAACTCATATCAGTGTTTAGTATTGTAGTTTGGTGTAATCGATCAAATACGTTTGAAAGTACGTCACCATAGGAACCAACATGGGGGTTATTGGACTTAAACGATACGGTTAATACATAAACTGTAATAAGGCGCTTGTAGGACATTTACTTCTGCAATTCATGAACGTTTTCCGGCTGTTGTGCGTCTCACAGTTAATTTGGAGAAGGCCAAAGTGTGTACTTCAACCCAGAGAACACAGTACAGCCAGTGGAAACACCGCCAGCAACAAAATTAACATTTACGAGTTTTTGGTCAACTTTCGTCAGAGATCCGTTTGCAAGGACACTCGAAAAAACCTTAATATTATACATGGAATGCATCGTTGAAGAAATAATTACGCAGAAAGCAAGGCCAACCAGTAGATGGACATCCAGGTGTGTTATCAACTAATCCATTGGGACGAATTTACACAATCCACCCGAAAAACGACGATTGTTTCTACCTTCAGTTGCTATTGATAAACGTTCGCGGTTCAACTTTATTTGAGTCATTGCGTACTGTGAATGGTACGGTGTGTGCAACTTTTTGAGAAGTAAGCCAGCAATTACAATGGGGAATGTTTAGTTTAGTATCCCATTTGGAAGAGGTTCTGCGCCAAGGGGGTGGGGGCTGGGGGAGGAGGCTACCCCCCTCATTTGAAAGGTAATGAATGGAACTTTTGAATAATAGCACCCTTCCCCCCCTAGGACCACAGGGGTCTCTAGGGCAGCCTCCTGAAAATGGTGTAAAATCGTAGTTTTTCCATACAATTTTCACTAATTATTATAAAATTTATGTATTTTTACGCATAGAGTGACTCTATGTTTATTATTTTTATTATTTCAATGAGTTAAAGTGGAAATCCACTTTATTTAAATAATAAAAAGACTGAAAATTAAAAATTGTATATGTATCGGTAATAATGCATACAACTAGTTGAAGTACCAAGATAACCCAACCAACCATTTATTCAAGACCCCCTAATAATAAAATTGGGTTTTCATCGCGCGATTTTTTACTCCAAATTTTGAATATATTTTCAGTGCAATATATTACATTGAAACAAGCGCCGCAGGCGAAAATTTGGAATAAAAAATCGCGCGATTTTTTATTCAAAATTTTCATTATATTTTCAGTATACTCGTAATATGTTACAATGAAACAAGCGCCGCAGTATAATATATTACATTGAAACAAGTGCCGCAGTATATAAGACCTACCATTTTGATTCGTTGGGTTATTACTGTGTTCCTTTTGTGCTTATTTTCTTCGTCGTTTGACAGGTCATATTCAATAATTTTGCTTACATTTCAAGGAACAGAATAACATGTAATTGAAAGCTGTTTTATTTATTAAATTGTACATAAAATTGCAACTTAAAATTCGTAATTTATCATTAATTCAAGTAAATATATTGCAAAGAATGTGTGTGTGTTAAATTGGTTAAATATTTTGCAAGCAGTGCAACAAAAATTTCAAAAGAAGAAAGCAATTGTTTGAGCAAATGTGAAAATGTGCGTTTTTTGCTTACTTATATCTAAAAAACAAATTAACATTTAACAATAAATTTACATTTAAACCAAAGTTTAATTCATTGGCTATCTCTGCTATATAAATTTAAAAAAATCCGTGCACGCATTTAAGAGGAATAAGCAGTGAAAATGAGATACTAAACTAAGCCCAACCCATTACAATTGCTGGAAAATGATAATCACTGGAATGCAAATGAAGTTCGCACACTTTTCGCGATAATCATTTCGACATATCAGCCTTCAAATCCGCGTCAATTATGCGATACGAACAAAAATGAAATTGCTTCCGGTGGTTTGATATCAATTCCACCTGCCGTTTATCAGTTTACGAAATATGAACTCATCACGAATGTTCGGACATTGGCCAAATTATCGTAACTACGATTCCTTAAGTGTACGCGCAATGTTAGCTGCCAAAAATACCGATATTGTTGACTTAAACTGGAAGATTCAAAGTCAAATTCTGGAAGACTTGCGCTCATACAAATCGATGGTCCGTCTTGACAATGAATGAATTATCCAGTGGAATTTCTAAATTCTTTGGAAAGGCTTGGTATGCCACCGCACCATTTGCGTCTCAAAGTTGGATCTGTCGTTTATGTATTTCGCAATCTTCATGCGCCGAAACTGTGTAATGGAACCTGACTGATTGTGGCGCACCTATCGAATACAAGGAGCAGAATGCTTGATTCTACGAATTCCTTTGAGTTCTATCGATTTGCCATTTCAGTTTAAACGTATTCCGTATTTGAGATGATATCCATGTAAAATTTCGTGAAGATATTACGTCAAATGCGAAAGTTTTCCATACAAGCCCTTGATTCCGATCGTTTGGTTTGTATGACAGCTATATTCTAAAATGATCCGATCTGAACAATTTCTCCGGATATTACATTGTTGCCAAAGAAAATAATCTATGCCAAATTTCGTGAATATATCTTGTCAAATGCAAAAGTTTTTCATTTATGAACTTATTTCCGATCGTTCAGTTTGTATGGCAGCTATATGCTATAGTGAGCCAATCCGAACAATTTCTTCATATGTTACATTATTATCTTAGAAACCTCTGCCGACTTTTACGAAGATACATTGTCAAATGTGAAAGTTTTCCATACAAGAACTTGATTCCGATCGTTCAGTTTGTATGGCAGCTATATGTTATAGTGGTTCGAAATCGGCAGTTCCGACAAATGAGCAGCTTCTTGAAGAGAAAATGACGTTTGCAAAATTTCAAAACGATATCTTAAAAACAGGGACTTGTTCGTATATATACAGACAGACGGACAGACAGACAAACGGATATGGCTAAATCGACTCAGCTCCGACGCTTCCTTTTGGGTGTTACAAACTTCGTGACAAATTTAATAGACCCTGTTCAGGGTATAAACATAATCGTTAATACTAATGTGTTCCGCTTCCATGGCCTCTCGCAACCATGATTGTAATTAAGATTTTATTTCATTAGTTGCTAAACCAACTTGTTCCAGCTCCCTTTTTAGTTGAGGAATGTTCAGATCGACAAATTTAAAGGGTGATTTTTTAAGAGCTTGATAACTTTTTAAAAAAAAAAAACGCATAAAATTTGCAAAATCTCATCGGTTCTTTATTTGAAACGTTAGATTGGTTCATGACATTTACTTTTTGAAGATAATTTCATTTAAATGTTGACCGCGGCTGCGTCTTAGGTGGTCCATTCGGAAAGTCCAATTTTGGGCAACTTTTTCGAGCATTTCGGCCGGAATAGCCCGAATTTCTTCGGAAATGTTGTCTTCCAAAGCTGGAATAGTTGCTGGCTTATTTCTGTAGACTTTAGACTTGACGTAGCCTCACAAAAAATAGTCTAAAGGCGTTAAATCGCATGATCTTGGTGGCCAACTTACGGGTCCATTTCTTGAGATGAATTGTTGTCCGAAGTTTTCCCTCAAAATGGCCATAGAATCGCGAGCTGTGTGGCATGTAGCGCCATCTTGTTGAAACCACATGTCAACCAAGTTCAGTTCTTCCATTTTTGGCAACAAAAAGTTTGTTAGCATCGAACGATAGCGATCGCCATTCACCGTAACGTTGCGTCCAACAGCATCTTTGAAAAAATACGGTCCAATGATTCCACCAGCGTACAAACCACACCAAACAGTGCATTTTTCGGGATGCATGGGCAGTTCTTGAACGGCTTCTGGTTGCTCTTCACCCCAAATGCGGCAATTTTGCTTATTTACGTAGCCATTCAACCAGAAATGAGCCTCATCGCTCATCGGACACGGACGCGAAACACATTTCGAACCGAACACTGATTTTGGTAATAAAATTCAATGATTTGCAAGCGTTGCTCGTTAGTAAGTCTATTCATGATGAAATGTCAAAGCATACTGAGCATCTTTCTCTTTGACACCATGTCTGACATCCCACGTGATCTGTCAAATACTACTGCATGAAAATCCTAACCTCAAAAAAATCACCCGTTACTTGTTATTCGAGTTTACAACTTCTTATTTATAGCTTTTTATTAAGCAACACACTAATTAGAACTGTGTCTGCTGCACAGTCCGGTAGTTCTTATGATGTAGATTGTTACGAAAACATCGCCGCTAGAAAATTCTGGAAACTACAAATCTCGCTCTCTGATTGGTTTAAGCAGTTTATCGTCGAGTGTGTTTTATTCTGGCCATCGTATTCACCACAATATATTAGGTATGTATATGGGAGATAGAGATATATTGACCAAATTTTATCTAATTTTTGCATTACTAGGTATTATTAACAGAACTCTCTGTGGTTCGTTAAAGTATCTTACATACCATCACAAACATCTAAAGAGGGAATTTAACTGGATGTTTAAAAATCTTTATTATTATTTATATATGTAGGTTAAGTTTTCAACTAAATAAATTTAATTAAAGCACAAAGACGCACCGTTACTAGGAAAATACGCCAACTCATCCATTCACATATTGGGCGATATAAATCAGACAGAATTTAGAAAATATTTCTTTAAGTAATAGGGGTTAAAGGATAAATTCACCGGATTCAACCCCTTTTTGATATATAGGCATAGTTTTAACAGCAAAAAAATCTCTCCTATTTAATAATGTATTTCTCACATTAACCGACGTTTTCGATGGAAAGTCAGTGATAGTTCACTTTTCCGGTATGTGGGGCTGGATTAATTGCAGTCGGATTTTTTTATTACATTTTAATGTCTCTGACGCGGGTTCAGTCGCCTGCCGTAAGTCGGGGCCGCGCGGAGTGTAGGGGCTGCACATCACAACTTTTAACGTGAGGGCAGACGACATCCCACAGAATGATATTTATGATTTTTTGTGGTCTATTTATCGGTTTTTAAACAAAGAGGACATTCCTTATATTTTTTGTTTGTTCTTTAGAAGCTCTTTCAGCTGATAGGACATATCTTAAGAGAACGCAATATAAATGATTAGCCAACACTGCTTCTATTGCCCGCTTTACCGTATAAGACCGTAGAATTTCCAAAGATTTGGATTATTCCCATATAAATTAGTCAGCTGATTGTTCTCTCACAACGCAGAGTCAGAATCATAATCAGAGTGGAATGCTATTATTCATAAATACAAAAACTATTTTTAATAGTTTGATTTTAGTTTTGATATTTTATATTATGAAAAATTGTACTTGAAAACTTAGATGTATACAAAACTACAAACATATGCGTATTGAGTAATGACAACATTGTTCAATTGAAAACAAAAAAGAATACCTGATTTTTACGGGTTCAACGTTTGTTGACATTATGTAATGTCAATGAAGTAATGATAAATTATTCTACAACTCTGCCATCCCTTTCAAAGTAGTCCCCTTGGGCAGCTATACAGCGATTCCAGCGCGATTTCCATGCTTCGTAACGTTTCTGGAACGCTTCGACTGGGATGTCCGTGAGTACCCTCGTCACGGCCGCCTGGATATCCGTAATCGACTCAAAATGGGTTCCTTTGACCACCGATTTTGTTTTAGGAAACAAAAAAAGTCATAGGGTGACATTTCGGGCGAATAAGGCGGCTGTTGCAACACGGCGATCCTTTTAGAGGCCAAATACTGGGACACGCTGAGGGCGGTGTGACAAGGCGCGTTATCGTGATGAAGGATCCAGTTATTTTTCCAAATTTTTCATCCCAAAATCGTTGGTTAAAATTTGTCTGACTGTTTCTCGGTTCATATTCAGTTCCAAGGCCATCATTCGAACTGTTAAACGGTGGATTAATGCGCGAACACGCTGCGCATTCGCTGCAAAATTTTATCACGACGCGTTGACCTTGATTTCGTTTTTCCATTTTCGTGACGAGCACTACAAACACACGTCTACTCAACTTGACGCAGCAGGTGAACTGAACAAGCTAGAGCGATGGTATATGTATATCAATGGAGAGGGGAGGGATACCGGAAAAAGAGAAAGGGAATTTCAAGGTCACAGGTTTACCACAAGCGCGGCAATAAAATCAGTCTCATTACTTAATTGTCAAACCTCGTATATTCTTTTTATTTAATTTATTATTTACAGCTGTACATTTATGTATTAATGTATTTGTGTCATAAATATAATATTCTATAGAAAATTCTATCTTAAAAAATTAAAGTGCCATGTTCATATATTTATGAACATTCTGCCAAAGTTGTGTTTTAACTTTACTAATTGGAAGTTCAAATGGAACAGTCACAGTTCTTGGTACACATTTTGATCTTATATTAGTTCGTTATAAAAGTTAATATGTTGTTCATTCATGTTTTTTCAAAATTATTATATTATTAACTACATCAGTTGTCTTTTTTAATATACATATGTATGGTAGAATGGATTCAGAACTATTGATGTCTTCTTTTTAGATAATTTTGCTAGTTCCTTTTGTTTGTCGAGAATGTTTGTAATACTTCTCGGTCATCAGCTTTCATAATTCCAAATATAATAATATGTGGTAAATTGAAACAACGAATTCGCTTTTTTTATTTTTTCCTCTCATGAACAATTCGTTATTTGCTTTAAGATTATTACAACAATTCGTAATTGACTATTAGATTTCATTTTGAATTTTGTATGTCCATTTTATTAATCGGATCCGAATATATTGCTGTATTATTTGTCAGCTTGTTCACTGAAGCTCCTGACTTAGCTGCATCATTAATGTATTATAAGTATAATCATTGAGCTGGTGTAGCTAGCATGAACAACTTTATATTATATTCCCACCAAAAATTTTAAGTGATTCGATTACATTTAACCTATTCACTAATCTAACCTGTTCTCACTGCCGTTGGACATATAATAAACATATTTATTAAAAAAAGGATTGTAAATTAGTATTTTCTTACAATGGAAATAATGGTCGGACTCTGGTAAGTGGTTTTTCAGGTGAGTTCAGATTCATTCCGTTTGATTCATTTGTTGGTTTACATTTTTGCTCTTTGTAGTACCTAAATCAGCTGTAATAATGTAAAAGATTTCCAATGCTGACAAGTAGATGGTGCTTAATCAGAGCTGCACAGAGAGTTTTCGCGTAGAGTAGATTCAAATCGCCTCGGAGACGAGATCAAGACCTGTCAATTTTGTATGGCGAAATCTTGTTAAATTTACTAACTAACACTAATGTTAGCGGGATAAGCTACTCAACAGCCGAAATGTTGTGATTAAGTGTCGGTCTGAACGTGGTATTAATAACCACATGATCAATTTGCATATTTTTCTCGACCGTTGTAAGTTGGCAGCATTTTTTGTTATTCTTAAAGTCAATAAACCTGTAACCTTATTTGGCTCTTCTGTTCTACTGCTTATTGCTTCCAGTGGGCACAATTTGTGAACAGGTCTTTTAAGTATTCCATTTTGTAATTTTAGATTTACACATCTTATCTTTCCATCACTTCTCGGATGAGTTTTAATAATTTTACCTAATGGCCACCTGTCTGGATGAGTTTCTTCATCGTTAGTAATTACTATTTGCCTATCTGTTAAATTGACCTGTGTGGTTTTCTATTTCATTCGTTGTTGCAACATTTTAACAGATTCAATTTCCCATCGTTTCCAAATGTCTTTTTTAATTCTTATACTCTTGCAACCAATTGCTACAGAGTATTATAATTTTGTTCACCTAACGGTTGCACGTATCACATAAAACTAACCGAGATAGATATAGGGTTATACTCATAGGTATATATAAGTCATCAGGATAACGAGAAAAGTTGAAAACCGGTTAACTGTCTGTCTGCCCGTCCGACCGCCCCACAGTGGGGTATAGGACCCCCAAAACGGAGATTAATTCAGGGAAGTCGTAATTTTAAAATATTATAATTTTTTATTATTGAATAAGCACAAATACATAAAAAAACTAGCATTTCATTTAGTTTAATGACTGTCGTCGGAGTTGCAAGCCTCTAGTTCCTCAATATGTGCATCTCCAGTTTCATCATCACTATCATCAGATCGAACAGCACTTATTGAAATAATTGGCGGAATAAGCAATTCTATTACCGATTTTGGTAGGGCTTGAAATTTTTTTTTGGTAATTTAATTTTGCTGCTAATGATCGGATCGGAGCTCAGTAGAAACCTGTTTAAAATGTCTTCATTTGATTTCTCACAGCTACATTTACGTGAAAAGTGCTCCCTATAGTATTTAAAGTCCTTGTTTTTAGCTTCCTGGACTTCCTCTGAAAGTTGTCCGATTGGTAGAAGTGCATGCAATACAATTTCAGGGCCATGAATAAAATATTTGTGCAAAGTGGTAGGCATTTTATACCATAGATACATTTTAACATAATGTCTGGCAGTGTTGTGACAAAAATGTCTGAATTTTTCAGAATGTATTTCATTACCCGAAGAAACAGTTATTAGTATCACGTGCATTTTGTTGATCAGTTCTAACTCGATTTTAGTAATATCTGCAGAAACTTCAGCGTTTTCAAAGAATCTTCTGGCTGTATTATCATCGTTAGAATTTCCAAAGCCAGGCTTTGGTTGGTCGATAATCAATCCGGTTTTGACTCTAAATTCATTTTGAATGCGGGCTTTAGTAGAATCTATAATTTGTTTATCATTATCCGATGCAGCATTCCACTTTTTTATAGGTAATTTGTAAGACAAGTGTATGATACACTCAAAAAATCGAATCCATCCATGTAATATAGACAAACCAAATTCCAAAGTTTCTGTCTTAACAGGATTCGCTATAATTTTTTCAATAGAGTTAAACTCTTGAAAGTGGAATTACAAATATAACACCTTTGGGATGATGTAGTTTCTGTGATTGCATTGCAAACTATTCCGTCGATCATTACTAAGATTAGTTTATGGCTTACTTTTACAAACCTTTCTCCTACTGGCACAATAGACTTTACCAGATCGTTTGCTTCCTTGTCAACTCGTTCTTTTTCTCTTACCAATATACTCGCTGTCTCTTTGGTGAATTCAATTTTTAATGGCCTGCGGAATCGGGTAGATGACGGCCTAGGGTTTTGCCAAATGATTTTATCATTATGTACTAATCTCAGTGGAACAATGGACGTTATGAAAACAGAAGAGTCACAAGCGCCTGGGCCATGAAAAGCTTGTTTATATGAGCTACGCCCAGAGCTTCCATCAAACCCCACTTAGAAATTAAAGTTAAATTTGCTATTTCTTGATTATCCAAGGTGTCAATAACATTTTTTTTTGAAGCAGCACAAGCCGTTCAAAGGTATGGTCCAGAAGACCCTACAATAATACCTCAGCTGACGATTCGGAAATTTGCATAGTTTCAACCTTAGGATAACATTCCTTTTTCGCTCTTTGAATCAACGTGTACGCAGAGAATTTTTCAGGAGCAGACTGTCTTATAACATTATATTGGTGACGTGAAAGCTTTGCTTCAACCAAAATCACAAGCGCTTCTTCAGCAGTCATTTGTTTTTGTTTTACTTTTTCTAAATTTCGCTGCTCTAGAAGGTGATGCAGTTATTTCATTGACAATTTTTGCTGCTTCTGTTTGACCACTTGCTCGCAGACTCATTTGGGTAGCATAACTCAAAACAGGCAAGGAAACATTTTGTCTTAAATTCTTACATTTCCTCACTTTTATTTTTTCGGAATACTCCTCGAAATCAATTTCTTTGCGACCCCTTTTAGTTGTTGTAGTCACAAACGGTATTGAAGAATCTAACCAATTTTGATTTTGTGTCAAAAACCTCTCCTCATGTCTGTTGGATTTTGCCCATCGATCCTTAAAATCACAGACAAAACGACAAAAATTCAAATTAAAGTCTTGCATATCCTCTGGATTCGTTTGTGTTATCAATTCTTGCTTCAATATATTCAAATTGTCTATTAATTGAGAAGCCTCAGAATTTTTAATAATAGTGTAAAGACTACGCCGAGAAATGAATCTTTTTGAGTTTATTCCTAAAATATAAAGACTGTATTCAGAAACTTTGCGTGATATTTCTTGCATCAATTAACAAAATAACGAGGAGGAACAACACATTCTATACATTAACACTTAACAAAAATATAACAGCACGTCATTGCTGTAACCCGAAATATACCACCACGACCACTCACATCGAATTGTATTCGTATTAAATAGATATAATAATTAATGTAAAGTAACACTACAAACTTATCATTTGTTATTATCTATATTATCTGTTATTTAAATTAAGTTACACAAAATTGTCTAAGAAAAGGAGCGCGAAGACAAAATAAACTTACCCTACACTTTAAATAAACCAAACAACACAATGAACAGAACACACATATTAGTTTTGGTGTAGAATGCATACAAGTATTGCAATATACAAACATAAATAACAATAACAACAATATATGATGATGATAACGAAAGCGAAAACAAAACAAAAACTACAGCAACGGTTCTTCTCTCACTTTGGACGCCATGCGTTTTTTTTTACAAAATTTGTTAAAAACCGAATTGGCGCAACAACGCGCAAGATGTTTTTAAGCTTTAAAAATATATAAATTTTAGAACACGAAGTTGTCCGGTACCATTTTAAAACTCTACATACTTCTCAATAATGGCTAAAATTTAGACCTTATTCCATAAATGATTAAAAATAGTTATACAGGGTAAATGTCGACTTGCAACTGCTTTTTTTGTTCGAAATTACCTGAAGTTGAAGGATCCATAACAATATTTGGCTTTTGAATGGCAAAAATACAAAAACTTGCACTTGAAAATACAAAAAATTCACTTTTTGCAAAACGCGAAAAAATCGAAAAAATTACGAACTTTGAGACAACACAAAAATTGAATTAAGCAACATATGTTATCGATTCCTTTGCCTAATGATTGTATGTGGGCCCCTTAGTACAAAAAAAAAATTCGAGTTCGTAGATGGGCGTAATTCGACTACTGCTGCTATGCCCACAAAACGCCATTAATCGAAAACATAAATTGCCATAACTAAGCACTAAATTAAGATATAAAGCCGTTATCTGGCTGTACAGAGAATCGAAGTAGCAAGGGGTACCGGCGGAATTTTTGTTTTTTTGAAAAAGTGGGCATGGCCCCGCCCTCTGACAAGTTCGATGTACATATCGCCTAAGCCACTTAAGCTACAACAATCAAATTTGCTGACTGCAAATCAATGTGAATATGGATGAAATCGGAGTGTAGCCCCACTTACTCTACATATAAAGATACTGTTAAAAACTACTAAAATTGCGATAAATCCATAACTAAATACGCAAAAGTCATTAAATTTTTCCACCGAGATGGTAATTGGACGACGGGCGTGGCACTGTCTCGAAACCCGATCAACCGATTTCGACAAAATTTAGTACGTGGCATTCTTCTAACATTCGTATATCACAGTGTGGAACAAAATGGACAAACTCGAACAGCAACCGCACCTTGAAGGATGGAGTCATGTAAAGAAGTTCACGCAAGTGAGGAAAGTTCTCTGATTGGCATTCACTTGGGAGTAGCCAGAAACGATTCTTTTACATATGACTCAAGCAGCTCACGACTTCCGGTCTTTGACCAAGTATCCTCTGGGTAGCCTAAGAACATCCGTTTGAAGGCGAGCTAAAGTGAGAAGGCGAAATATTCCCTACTTAGGGTTGTGCGCAGGGTTTGGGACCCCCAATGAAAAACAAACAACAGCCTCGGATAAGTGACCCCCCTTTTGATGACGACCATGGCAAACGAATTAAGGACTATGATTTGAGGGCATGCACCTGGAATGTCCGGTCCCTTAATTGGGAAGGTGCCGCTGCCCAGCTGGTTGATGTCCTCGTGAAAATAAAGGCTGACATCACCGCCGTCCAAGAAATGCGATGGACGGGACAAGGACAGAGACAAGTAGGTCCTTGTGGCATTTACTACAGTGGCCATATAAAGGAGCGCAAGTTTGGTGTTGGATTCGAGGTGGGAGAGAGACTCCGTCGCTGAGTACTATCATTCACTCCGGAGAATGAACGTCTAGCCACAATCCGCATCAAAGCGAGGTTCTTCAACATATCGCTGATTTGCGCCCACGCCCCGACGGAAGAGAAGGACGATGTGACCAAAGATGCCTTTTATGAGTGCTTGGAGCGCACTTATGAGAGATGCCCCCGCCACGATGTCAAAACCGTGTTTGGCGACTTTAACGCCAGGGTGGGCAAAGAAGGTATCTTTGGCACTACGGTCGGTAAATTCAGCCTCCACGAGGAAAGATCCCCAAATGGGTTGAGGCTGATCGACTTCGCCGGGGTCCGAAATATGGTTATCTCTAGTACTAGATTCCAGCATAAGAAGATTCAACAAGGTACCTGGCAGTCTCCGGATCGAAAAACCATCAACCAGATCGATCATGTTGTGATAGACGGAAGACACGTCTCTAGTGTTTTAGATGAGCGTGCGCTTCGAGCTGCTAACATCGACTCGGACCATTATATTGTTGCACCCGCCTCTGTGCAGCAAAGTTTTTTTAGTGTATAAAAAGCGGCTATAAATTGTGGATCTTTAATATTAATACGAACTCCATTTTTAAGAAATTTTGTCATGCCAATAGCAATTTTAGCGTAATCTTTAATGAATTTCCTATAATATCCTGTTGCTCCTAAGAAAGATTTAATTTGCTTCACTGTTTCAGGAAGCTTTAATTTTTGAATTGCTTCTATTTTATTTGGATTCGGTTTATATCCTTCTGTAGTTAAAATGTGACCAAGATATTCAGTAGTCTTAGCAAAAAAATTGTATTTATCGATTTGAATTTTTAAACAGTGTTCTCTAAATTATTTAAAAACTTTTTCTATACTTTCCTTGTGTTCTTGAAGAGAGGAACTAAATATGAGAATGTCATCTAAATAAGCAACGCATATTTTATTAATGTATTCTCTTAAGGCAGAGTTCATTAATCTTTTTAAAGTGGCTGTGCCGTTCTTTAGAGCAAATGGCATTCTTATGAATTCATAATGACCTAACGGTGTAGAAAATGCAGTTTTTTTTTCTATCATATTCTTTTATAAGAATTTGATGGAAACCTTTGGCTAGAACAATTGTCGTAAAATATGTTGCTTGACCTAATTTTCCAGATATGCTATCTGTATTTGGAATTGGGAATTTATCAGATATAGTTATTTCATTTAGAGCCCTGTAATCTATTACTATTCCCCATTTCTTTTTACCAGAATTATCCATTTTCTTTGGGACAATCCAAAGTAGTGAATTGTATGGGGAGCAGCTTTCTTTAATTATTCCCTGGTCCAGCATTTCTTTAACTTGTTTGCTTATCTCCTCCTCGTGTATTTGAGGGTATTTATAAATTTTTGAATATACAGGCTTTTCAGTTGTTGTAACGATTTCATGTTGTACTCCATGAGCATGGGTTAGCTGTTCATTTTCTCTAAACATAAGGTCATTATTTTTCCGTAGTATTTCCTTTAACATTTTCCTTTCTATCGGGCCTTTCTAGGATTGAAAAGTCTTTCTCAATGGGTTTAATTTAATGAATTTCTTCCTTAACAAACGGGCATGGATTTAAAAATTTAATTTTATTGCCATTAATATAAATGTAATTTTTTTCAAAATTAATTATTGCATTTAATGGTCTCAAAATATTCTGCCCTATTAAGCAGTCGAATTTTCTATTAAAAAATGGTGTTAAATGCCAATGCACGAAGTTTTCACTATTGAATTCCGTAGGCAAAGGAGTTTTCACTTCTTCAGTAATGAAAAATTCACCACTCACTGTTTTTATTTTAATGGGATTTTCTAATTTATTTTTCCTAAATCCTAAATCTACTTTACTATTTAAAACTGAAGTTGTTGAACCTGTGTCGATTAAACACTTCAATCTATTTCTACCTATAGTTAGCTTTACTGTTGGTAGCTTCTCCCCCGGGCTGGTGACCGAAAATTTTCGCCCTGATTGTAATCCATATGGTCTACTTCCATGGGCACAGGCCTTTGACTTCTATACCTATTCCTACTCTGTTGTGAATAGCTATTTCGTGATGCTTGTTGTGGGTTATTATTATTATTCATTCTACTATTATTTCCTAAAAAACGTTGTTGTGTTGGAAAAGAAGGCAGAGGATTACTAGCATGTATCCTATTGTTTGAATCGTAATAAATTTTGTCAGGGGTAATAACGCTGCCCTGGAGGATGGAGTCATGTGTAGAAGTTCACGCAAGTGAGGAAAGTTCTCTGATCGCCATTCACTTGGGAGTAGCCAGAAACGATTCTTTTACATATGACTCAAGCAGCTCACGACTTCCGGTCTTTGACCAAGTATCCTCTGGGTAGTCTAAGAACATCCGTTTGAAGGCGAGCTAAAGTGAGAAGGCGAAATATCCCCTACATAGTGTTGTGTACTGGGTTTGGGACCAGCCACGTAAAAAAAACACCCCAAATGACAAATTACCAACAGCCTCGGAAGAGAAACTCCCCTTTTGATGACGACCATGGCAAACGAAATAAGGACTATGATTTGAGGGCATGCACCTGGAATGTCCGGTCCCTTAATTGGGAAGGTGCCGCTGCCCAGCTGGTTGATGTCCTCATGAAAATAAAGCCTGACATCACCGCCGTCCAAGAAATGCGATGGATGGGACAAGGACAGATACGAGTAGGTCCTTGTGACATTTACTACAGTGGCCATATAAAGGAGCGCAATTTCGGTGTTGGATTCGTGATGGAAGAGAGACTCCGTCGCCGAGTACTATCATTCACTCCAGAGAATGAACGTCTAGACACAATCCACATCAAAGCGAGGTTCTTCAACATATCGGTGATTTGCGCCCACGCCCCGAAGGAAGAGAAGCACGATGTGACCAAAGATGCCTTTTATGAGTGCTTGGAGCGCACTTATGAGATGCCCCGCCAGGAAGTCAAAATCGTGATTGGCGACTTCAACGGTAGGGTGGGCAAAGAAGGTATCTTTGGCACTACGGTCGGAAAATTCAGCCTCCACGAGGAAACATCCCCAAATGGGTTGAGGCTGATCGACTTCGCCGGGGCCCGAAATATTGTTATATGTAGTACTAGATTCCAGCATAAGAAGATTCATGAAGCTACCTTACAGTCTCCGGATCAAAAAACCACCAACCAGATTAATCATGTTGTGACATACGGAAGACACGTCTCCAGTGTTTTAGATATGCGTGCGCTCCGAGGTCTTAACATCGACTCGGACCACTATCTTGTTGCAGCCAAGATTCACACTATCCTCTGTGCAGCAAAAAACGCACGTCAACAAACTCAAGGAAGGTTCGACGTCGAGAAGCTACAATCACAACGGACAGCCGAACGATTTTCTACTCGGCTTGCACTCCTGCTCTCTAGAGCACAAGTCAACAACTCGGTATAAGGGAACTGTGGGACGGTATTTCAAATACCTTACGTACAGCTGCAACCGAAACCATTGGTTTTCGGAAAGTGCAAAAGAACAGCTGGTACGACGAGGAGTGCCGTGTTGCAGCGGAGAGAAAACAGGCTGCCTACCTCGCAACGTTACGATCGACCACAACACGTGCGGGATGGGATAGATACCGAAAGTTGAAGAGGGAAACGAAACGCATTTGTAGACAGAAAAAGAAAGAGGCCGAAATGCGTGAGTATGAAGAGCTTAATAAGCTAGCCGATAGGGGTAATGCTTACAGAAAGTTTCAAGACCGGAGCATTCTCTTGTAGACCCCCAAAGGTTATCTAGTCACCGATGCCCAGAGCATACTGAAATTATGGAGGGAACACTTCTCCAGCCTGCTGAATAGCAGTGAACGTACAACGCCAGGAGAAGGCGAACCCGATTCTCCAATCGATGACGATGGAGCAGACGTTCCATTGCCAGACTATGAAGAAGTTCGAATAGAAATTACCCGCCTTAAGAACAACAAAGCGGCGGGGGCCGATGGATTGCCAGCCGGGCTATTCTCAAATACGGCGGCGAAGAACTGATAAGGAGCATGCATCAGCTTCTTTGCAAAATATGGTCGGACGAAAACATGCTCGACGATTGGAATTCAAGTGTGCTATGCCCAATCCATAAAAAAGAAGACCCCACAATCTGCGTCAACTACCGTGGGAAAAGCCTTCTCAACATCGCGTACAAGGTTCTATTGAGCGTATTGTGTGAAAGATTAAAGCCCACCGTCAACAAACTGACGGGACCTTATCAGTGTGGCTTTAGACCTGGAAAATCAACAACCGACCAGATAATCACAATGCCCAAAACTTTTGCAAAGACCCGTGAAAGGAGAATCGACACACACCACCTATTTGTCGATTTCAAAGCTGCTTTCGACAGCACGAAAAGGAGCTGCCTTTATGCCGCGATGTCTGAATTTGGTATCCCCGCAAAACTAATACGGCTGTGTAAACTGACGCTGAGCAACACTCAAAGCTTCGTCAGGATCGGGAAGGACCTCTCCGAGCCGTTCGATACCAAACGAGGTTTCAGACAAGGCGACTCCCTATCGTGCGACTTTTTCAACCTGCTTCTGGAGAAAATAGTTCGAGCTACAGAACTCAACAGAGAAGGTGCCATCTTCTGTAAGAGTGAACAACTGCTGGCGTATGCCGATGATATTGATATCATCGGCCTCAACACCCGCGCCGTTAGTTCTGCTTTCTCCAGACTGGATAAGGAAGCAAAAGAAATGGGTCTGGCAGTGAACGAGGGCAAGACGAAATATCTCCTGTCATCAAACAAACAGTCGTCGCACTCGCGACTTGGCACTCACATCACTGTTGACTCGGCTATAATCGCGTACGCGGTGTCTACGCCAGTAAAGAAGAAGAAGATTTTTATTTTTGCCGAAGTGAACTGAAGTGTGTTATTTTGTTTTTTGTTAGTAATTCATGTAATTTTTATACCATTGAATTAACGTGATTTTTATTTTTAATTTCAATGCCATTGAAAGGAACTGAATTATCATTCTATAATATAAAATGTAATATTATACGTGATAACTTGAATGTGAGTATGTATATGTGATTTTTTTTTAATAATAGAGAAAATTAATACAAAATATGAACATTGCGTTTTTTATTTCACTATATGTGTACAAAATCCTTGTTGTTATACAATAATATAATAGTAACTCTTAGTACTTTCGTAATGGATTTTCTATCCTTTGGTTCATAGAGTTACGGCTCAAAGGCTCAAGTGGCTTGTGCACACTTGAGCTTCTTCGTATATTCATAAGTGTTTTGTATTCATAATTGTTAGTGAATCCTAAGCAAAGATTCATAAGTATTGTGAGCTCATAACCAAACATTTGTCAATATATGCTTCATAAAAGCTGAGCAGCTCACAAGCCAAAACTCTCTCTCACATAATTGTAAGTGAGCAGAATCTGCTTGTACTCATTCCGTGAATGATTTGCGTGCTTCAAACTCAATTTTCCGCAAGTGGCTCAAAGTTGAGTTTAACTCATTCACAGCAGATCACTGATACAGACATATCATTATAAGAGAAATATTTTCTCTTAATTAATTGTGGGAGTGGAACCTGTGGGTCAAAGGTCCACACGTAGCGGACATGCCTTTTAAACGCACCTCTGACCAAAAACTACGTACATATGGTATACTAAATTCGAACAACTCTGGAACAACATTCCAACGATATAGTGGAGCATAGTCGAGAATAGTTGAGTGGCATAGTAGTGCTGAAATAGTCAAGAGGGGCAGACAATGCAATGTAATGTAAAAAAGTAATAAATTAGAATAAGTTAAGTGAGTTAATGAGTTGTGAAAAATGTGTAACAATATTAAATTAATGAACTGAAAGAAGTCAACTACAGGTACCGGGGTCTAAATATATGGTACCTAGGAGCTTGAACAGGTTTTATTGTATTTAAACTATTTTTGGTCATAAGGTGGCACACACTAAAAATATTAGTCGTGCAAAGTTTTATACCGATATATAATTTTCTTCTTCATTTGCGTACAGGAAACTGCACGAATCAAGTGGAAAAAATTGTCGGCGAAATACTTTACTGGCGTAGACACCGCTTACGCGATAATAGCCGAGTCAACAACAGCGCGCCAGTCGTTTCTTCTTTTCGCTACGTGGTGCCAATTGGATATCGCAAGCGAAGCCAGGTCCTTCTCTAATTGGTCCTTCCAACGGAGTGGAGGTCTTCCTCCTCCTCTGCTTCCCCCGGCGGGTACTGCGTCGAATACTTTCAGAGCTGGAGTGTTTTCGTACATCCAGGCAGCATGACCTAGCCAGCGTAGCCGCTGTCTTTTAATTCGCTGAACTATATCAATGTCGTCGTATATCCCGTACAGCTCATCGTTCCATCGAATGCGATATTCGCCGTAGCCAATGCGCAAAGGACCATAAATCTTTCGCTGAACCTTTCTCTCGAAAACTCGTAACGTCGACTCATCGGTTGTTGTCATCGTCCAAGCCTCTGCACCATATAGCAGGACGGGAATTATGAGCGACTCATAGAGTTTGGCTTTTGTTCGTCGAGAGAGGACTTCACTTTTCAATAGCCTACTCAGTCCGAAGTAGCGCCTGTTGGCAAGAGCAATCCTGCGTTTGATTTCCAGGCTGACATTGTTGGTGGTGTTAATGCTGGTTCCTAAAGAGACAAAATTATTTACAACTTCAAAGTTATGACTGTCA
Source organism: Bactrocera zonata (assembly GCA_037783105.1). Lineage (NCBI taxonomy): Eukaryota > Metazoa > Arthropoda > Insecta > Diptera > Tephritidae > Bactrocera > Bactrocera zonata. Next base: position 376,300 of record JBAWJQ010004548.1, on the reverse strand, counting down.
GCAGTGACGTGAGGCCAAGTCGCGAGTGCGACGACTGTTCGTTTGATGACAGGAGATATTTCGTCTTGCCCTCGTTCACTGCCAGACCCATTTCTTTTGCTTCCTTGTTCGGTCTGGAGAAAGCAGAACTAACGACGCGGGTGTTGAGGCCGATGATATCAATATCATCGATATACGCCAGCAGCGGTACACTCTTATAAAATTTTGTATCTGCTCAATTAAGTTCTGCAGCTCGAATAATTTTCTCCAGCAGCAGATTGAAGAAGTCACCCGATAGGGAGTCGCCTTGTCTGAAACCTCGTTTGGTATCGAACGGCTCGGAGAGGTCCTTCCCGATCCTGACGAAGCTTTGAGTGTTGCTCAGCGTCAGTTTACACAGCCGTATTAGTTTTGCGGGGATACCAAATTCAGACATCGCGGCATAAAGGCAGCTCCTTTTCGTGCTGTCGAAAGCAGCTTTGAAATCGACAAATAGGTGGTGTGTGTCGATTCTCCTTTCACGGGTCTTTTCCAAAATTTGGCGCATGGTGAATATCTGGTCGGTTGTTGATTTTCCAGGTTTAAAGCCACACTGTTTCGGCTATTATCGCGTAAGCGGTTCCAACTCCAATTAAGAGGAAGAAGAAGAAATCCGCACTGATAAGGTCCAATCAGTTTGTTGGCGGTGGGCTTTAATCTTTCACACAATACGCTCGATAGAACCTTGTACGGGTTGTTGAGGATGCTTATCGCATGGCAGTTGGCGTAGATTTTGGGGTCTCCTTTTTTATGGATTAGGTATAGCACACTTAAATTCCAATAGTTGGGCATGCTTTCTTCCGACCACATTTTGCAAAGAAGCTGATGCATGCTCCTTTTCAGTTCTTCGCCGCCGTGTTTGAATAGCTCGGCCGGCAATCCATCGGCCCCCGCCGCTTTGTTGTTCTTCAGGCGGGTAATTGCTATTCGAACTTCGTCATGGTCGGGCAATGGAACGTCCGCTCCATCGTCATCGATTGGGGAATCGGGTTCGCCGTCTCCTGGCGTTGTACGTTCACTGCCATTCAGAAGGCTGGAGAAGTGTTCCTTCCATAATTTAAGTATGCTCTGGGCATCGGTGATCACCTTTGGGGGTCTACAAGAGTATGCTCCGGTCTTGAAACCTTCTCTAAGTCGCCGCATCTTTTCGTAGAATTTTCGAGCATTACCCCTGTCGCCCAGCTCATCAAGCTCTTCGTACTCACGCATTTCGGCCTCCTTCGTTTTCTGTCTACAAATGGTTCTCCCTTCCCTCTTCAACTTTCGGTATCTATCCCATCCCGCACGCGTTGTGGTCGATCGTAACGTTGCGAGGTAGGCAGCCTGTTTTCTTTCCGCTGCGACACGGCAATACTCGTCGTACCAGCTGTTCTTTGGCACTTTCCGAAAACCAAAGGTTTCGGTTGCAGCTGTACGTAAGGAGTTTGAAATGCCGTCCCACAGTTCCCTTATACCGAGTTGTTGACGAGTGCTCTCAGAAAGCAGGATTGCAAGCCGAGTAGAAAATCGTTCGGTTGTTCGTTGTGATTGCAGCTTCTCGACGTCGAACCTTCCTTGAGTTGGTTGGCGTGCGTTTTTGGCTGCACAGAGGCGGGTGTGAATCTTGGCTGCAACGAGATAGTGGTCAGAGTCGATGTTAGGACCTCGGAGTGCACGGACATCTAAAACACTGGAGACGTGTCTTCCGTCGATCACAACATTATCGATGTGGTTGGCGGTTTTTCGATCCGGAGACCGCCAGGTAGCTTGATGAATCTTCTTATGCTGGAATTTATTACTACAGATAACAATATTTCGGGCCCCGGCGAAGTCGATCAGCCTCAACCCATTTGGGGATGTTTCCTCGTGGAGGCTGAATTTACCGACCGTAGTGCCAAGGATACCTTCTTTGCCCACCCTGGCATTAAAGTCGCCAATCACGATTTTGACTTCCTGGCGGGGGCATCTCATAAGTGCGCTTCAAGCACTCATAAAAGGCATCTTTGGTCACATCGTCCTTCTCTTCCGTCGGGGCGGGGGCGCAAATCAGCGATATGTTGAAGAACCTCGCTTTGATGCGGATTGTGGCTAGACGTTCATTCTCCGGAGTGAATGATAGTACTCGGCGACGGAGTCTCTTTCCCACCACAAATCCAACTTCAAACATGCGCTCCTTTATATGGCCACTGTAGTAAATGAAACAAGGACTTACTTGTCTCTGTCCTTGTCCCGTCCATCGCATTTCTTGGACGGCGGTGATGTCAGCCTTTATTTTCACGAGGACATCAACCAGATGGGCAGCGGCACCTTCCCAATTAAGGGATTGGATATTCCAGGTGCATGCCTTTAATTCGTAGTCCTTAATTCGTTTGCCAGTTGTCATCAAAATGGGGGTCACTCATCCGAGGCTTGTCGTTTCTTTTCATTGGGGGTGTTTTTTTACGTAGCTCGCCTTCAAGCGGTTGTTCTTAGGCTACCCAGAGGATACTTGGTCAAAAACTGGAAGTCGTGAGCTGCTTGAGTCATATGTAAAAGAATCGTTGCTGGCCACTCCCAAGTGAATGGCGATTAGAGAACTTTCCTCACTTGCGAGAACTTCTACACATGACTCCATCCTCCAAAAAATAAAAATACTAAACATAAAATTTACTACAAGATTTATGAACACTCATAACTCCGAAATATATTGAGGTGTGGCACAAAATTACTTTTCAATATCTTTGCATATATTTGTTTTTAACTTTTCGAAGTTCTTATAGACATAATTAGTCTTCAATATATAATTTAGGAATATTATATTATCTACGGTTTTGGGTGCAAGTCGATTTATTTTATCAGTTATGAAAATGGGGATGTTCGAGCAATACATATGTACATATGTATGTATTTTATGCGTTTAAGTCGGCCTGCACGATCCAATATAATATGTGAAAAAATATGTATGTTTGTAATATTAAATGATCAAATAATATTTATCTTTTCTTTCAGAGTAAATTTTATTTGTATTTAATATATTTTATTTTTTCAGATAGTATTAATCTTTTCTTTTATATATTACAAATTAAATTTATTTATTATTTATTTTCAGGTTTTAATAACCTTAATTTTATTTCAGGTATTTGTCTCTTATAATCCTTTTTCACTCTTTTATTTTCAGGTACTTATCTTTTGTAATCTTTTTCAGATGAAATTATTTTTTTAGATTAAATATGTTTCTATTTACAAAATGTTTAGCGTTAAGATATTTCATTACAATGAATTACAATTTTATGTAAATATTTATTAAAAACAATAAAGGTAATAATTTAAAAATTAAAAAGTTTTCTTTGAAATTTTCGAAATTTTTAAAGTAGGAATAAAAAAATGCAACCCTGTATCAGCCGTCGATTGGGGATATCAGAGCAGGACAGATATACTTTTTTATATTACACTGCTGAATGAGCGCAACAAAGATGTATGATTACATGTATACGTACGTGAGTGGGTAGAATCTTCGCGCGGCCTGTGGCAAACTATACATGTTTACCGATAGGTTTACCCGCTCATGGTTGGCAGGGTATTCATGAATAAACCATGAGCCACTTATTAGTGAATATATCCATGGACAAACTATGAGTCTTTCAACTCATCAAATGGTATGAAACGAATTGCTGAAACAATTGTATACAGAGAAGCAAGCCAAGCCAAGTGTGAGCGATAAGTTATTGTGAGACATATTCACACTCATTATTACACAAGCAAGCCGTGTGATTGTGAGAAGATAATATTTTTAGTGAGAGTGAACAATGGGGGTGATTCATGAATTTGAGAGTATAATTATAAGCGAAGTATTCACTGCAGATGACTGGTATGTATGACAAAAATGGGAATGAATCACACCAATACTTCCTTAGCCCCAATATACCTCATATAAATATTTTCGAACTTCCGGGTGACTTTGTACAGCATTTATCATTATGACAATAGAAGAGCGTGTCTTTGCTTATAAAATAGATAAATTGGAGCGAAGACTTGGTCTAGTCCCTATATAACTAATACCAGGATTTTCGAACATCCGGCGGACTTTACTCGATATGATTGGTTTTACACCTTAAAGTATTTGTCTGGCTTTGATTCTTGCAACTTACAGAGTATAAAATTTTCGGTTATACCTGAACTTAGCCCCTTCTTAATTGTTTGTATTAATTTCCACCAATTTAATGAACCTATTATTGGACATCCTAATAAAAAGGTACCAGGTATTAAAGCATGTATATCGCTTTCACTATCTATACAATCTATATGACGACTGCTGCGTTAGAATCTGGTATTTTTATCGATTTCCTAGTGAGAATTTCACGACATTTCATAGATTGGAAGTGAAGTTATTGCGTTTTAAGTGTCAGTGTGTTTGTGTTATCGGTGCGAGAATAAACTTCGAACCAAGAGCCAACATTAAATTTTGTTTTAAAATTGGTAAAACTTTTACCGAAACGTTTCAACTGATAAAACAAGCTTATGGCGATGATTGCCTATCCCGTAGCAGAGTGCAAGAATGGTTTCAATGTTTTCAAAGTGGTCTATCCCATTTTGACCGAACATTTGGGCTTACGAAAGGTGTGTGCACGGTTTGTTCTGCACAAATTGACTGACGACCAAAAATTGCTGCTGCTCATTGATCGACGCTTGTGACCGATTATTTTACCAAAAATCACATTTTAACCATTAACCACTCCCCGTATTAAACTCATATGGCACCGTTCGACTTCTTCCTTTTCGTGATGCATTTTCCCATGAAAGGAAAGCGTTATGCATACGTAGAGGCCATTCAAAAGGCTTGCACCGGCATACTGGTGGCCATACCGGATCGTGCAAAAAAATGTATTGAAGCAGGACTAGACTATTTTGAATAAAATAAATTGATTTTGCCGAAAAACCCATTTGTCTTTTTCTTTTTTTAAGGTCCTGTTTACTTTGGAAAGCACCTTGTGCACATAGAGGCTAAAAGCACTGCTTCAATCTATTATAGCAAAGTAATCTATACCATCGTATGTAAATGAAATACTGATGATTTACCATCATTTGATTTGCTGCTTCTTTGCGCTCACGTATGCATCGACTACATGTTCGAATTTTCTTTCTTATGGAATTCTTTATTCCAGTAATTTCTTCTAATTATTGCTTCCATTAACTTGTTTCCTCCATGTAATGTTTTTTTTCATTAATGGTAACAAATGAGACTTATTTCATATTATTGGGTGCTTGTGATTAAATTTAGTATTTGCCTCCTACATGCAGGATTCCATTACAATTTAAAATTCGATTTAAGCTTGCAATGCTTCTTTTATTACTAATTTCGTTTTTGAATTCTAAACTCCTACTTTCCTCTCACATCCCCCTGCGGGTAAGGGGGACCCCCTTGGTGCAGGGGGGGAACCGAATATACCCGCGGTAAGGTATGCCTGTCGTAAGAGGCGACTAAGATCCTGGCCGCCAGTCCAGAGTTGTGTGGAGACTCAACTGGCAGTAACTTCGGTTACAAGGTCTTACCAGAGACTTTAACCTGGTACCACGGGGAGCAGTAATGCCCTTGGAGGTAAAACTCCAATCTGCTCATTGGGTTTGGCCCTTTGTGGAGATTCGTGGTGGCTGTGGTTAAAACCCAAATCGCGGGAAGATCTGACTTTGTCAGTTCAAATGTGGAGTTGCATTGCAACCGGGTGCCGGACCCAAAGTACGGCAGAGGTTTTAGATGGGCCTCGAGCCCTACCAAGGTGGTTAGTGTGTCCATGCCACACTGCCAATTGGTACTGGAAACTTGTCCCAGTTTTCAGGGCGCTGATTAACGCATTGTATTGATCCGTTGTGCTTCTGTGCACCGTGGAGTTAAACCTTACATAGGTAGGATCCCACGTTAAACACTCGACTGTTGTTTCCTCTCACAATTGCAAATTTTGCTGATACCGTATTAATATCTCCTCAGTTTCTATCATTTCTGATTACACCAAGTATTCGGGTAATTTTTGTCCTCATATTATTTTTATAAAGCGCAAGATATAAACTACTACTCTTATTACTTAATACAAGAAATTAAACTCAATTGATGTTGTCACATCGTGGCTTATCAATTTATTCGCAAAAGCTCCTCTGGGCGCTACATCACCTGGATTGTCTTTTGTTTCAACGTGTTGCTATATTACAAGTAATTTGATTTCTTCTACTCTTGTTCTGATAAATCTTCGGCAATTATTTATCCATGCTAACATTAAAGATGAATCGAACCAAGTAAATATTTTTACTTCTCTGTTGATATCTGTTTTTATCCTTTGTGGCAATTTAGCAAGTATGTTCTGACAATACTTCAATAAAAACTCAAAAATTAATTATTAGTAGCGTTACAAGTTGTCAGATTTCACAAGTTTTTATTACTAAGAATATTCTAAAAACAATTCTATTTTATTTTGTTTTACAAGTGACCCATTTTTAAATACTCTTTCATAAATTGCACACATTGTTTTCTTAACTCATGTAGAGGAATAAACCTTTTTTTGAGATTAAGAAACCGCCTTATAGATTTTTTGCGACAGTCAACCAAATCTTTTTCGTTTTTAAAAAGTAGATTGACGAAAAATCGATTGTTTTCATCTCTCACTGTGGTTTCTTCAAAAATTTGTAGGCATTCATCATCTGTATCTATTGGAGTTGTGGTGTTTACTATTTCCCTTAACTTCTCCAATGTTGTAGCAACCGCTACTAAAGGTTGTTGTAAAACTCCCGACTATATCCAGTGCGCTTGACTTAATATTCGATGACGGCATCGATTCGATGAGATTTATTAAAATGGGATCAGCTAAAGTAAAGTTTTTGAATTGTTTCTCATCCCATTTAAATATTTTGTCTGGTTGAGCACTTACTAATTTCGGTAAATTTAGCGCTTCGACATATCATATTTCGTTGTTTAGGAATCTCGACTTGATGTTGATTTTAAATTTGGATACACCCATGTGATATTTCCTAAGCCTTGTTGTTCAGTTACTGCTCTTCTGTTAGGTAAATGAAGTATTTGAGATGCTTCTTCGGAAATATAAGTCTTATAAGGGATCCTTTAGAGCTCGCAACTCACGTACTCTTCATTTGTTGCCTTCACCCTTATTTATGCTGTTACCAGAAGTATTGCTGTTTTCGAGTGTTTTGTCAACATTGTGGAGGATTTTTTTGCGATATTGTCTTCATTTCCCTCTTTTTCTTTTTTGAATTCATGGTAATGTAAAAAATTATGATGATTTCTTTCACACTTATTACTTTTTTTATTATTACAATTGCCTTCATGTACGTATCAAAACTTATTGCATGTTATAAATCTCCTTTGATTCACCGTAGATTCTGCATTCAAAAACTTTATGCTCAGGAACCTTAGATTAGATTAGATTTAACGATGAGGAATGCACCGCGACCTTAGGTCTATTGTGCCCTCTCTTAAATTACATAAACTCACTTAGCCCCAGCGCATTCATGAATTCCAATAGACTACCGGGTGCTAGTAAGGCGATGCGATACCTGTCCGGAAATATTGATCCCAGGGCCTTAATCCTGCGTATACATACTGCTATGTAGCCGATTGGCAGGTCTTCCGGTATTTCAGGCTCCCTGTCTCCGAACCGGCAGTTGGCGCAAGATACAGATGCTTATTCAACTTGCAATGGCCAGTATACCATGCGATCAGTATCCTGAGTTTGTTCCTGGGAAGATTAATTACAACTTTGAACCTGTTTAAGTTGTATCCTCTAATAAGCAACTTGGCATGTCTCACACAATGTGTTTGTTGCCAATGCTCTTTCCTGCCCACTCCTTCTTCCATGCGGAGTAGCTCCTTTATGGCATGGGGACCTACCCCAGTAAAAGATTCGGGTCCTACCATCTTAGTGGAGGCTGCAGAGCGGGAGAGCTCGTCCGCCAGTTCGTTACCGGCTATACCTTTGTGACCAGGCACCCAGATTAGGTATACCTGGTTTCGTTCCGCAAGGCTGTTCAGCCTTTCCCTGCACTCCTGCACCAATAGCGATTTGATCTCGTAGGAGGAGATCGTTTTTAGTGCCGCTTGATTATCGCTGAGAAAATTTGCTCATTGCGATAGTTGCGATATAGGTTTATTTCGATACACCGACTTATGGCAAAAACTTCTGTCTGGAAGATGCTCGGGAACTCTCCCATGGGTATGGAGAGCTTAGTGCGTGAGCCCACGATCCCTGCACCGATTCCCTCCGATATTTTCGAGCCATCGGTGTACCACCTCAACGTGCTATTCCTCAACATCAGCTAGAGATTGGAGTCGTTCCACTCTTCCTTGCTGCCGAAGGTGGCCTCAAACTGTTTCTCGAAGTTAACTATTTTGGTGGTGCTGTCCTTCGGGAGGAGGGCTATTGGTATATTGCAACTTATCTTTTCCATCCTCTGGGACGAGGGGGCTATTGAGGCCCAGGCCCCCGCCCCGTACGTGATTATTGGTTACACTATCATGGTGTACAACCACCTAACGATCTTTGGCTTACAGCCCCAGGACTTGCCCGCCAGCTGATTGCACACCATTAAAGCTTTTGTTGCTTTGACCAGGGTCAGGTCTACATGCTGCTTCCACCGCGAAGTGGAATATAGCATGAGACCGAGGTATTTGACCTTGTTGGTCATCTCTATCTCTCTGCCACTAATTGTGAGATTCCTGTGACCGGGTAGGGACCTGCGTCTCGTAGAAAGTACTACGGTCGTCTTGGAGGGGTTGCTATTTAGTTTAACCTCGCTACACCACCCCCTTGCCAGGATTAGACCTCTTTTTATCAGGTCGCAGAAAGTATTCTCATATTTGAAGCTAACTATATTTACAATGTCGTCCGCATACCTTTGGCAGCAGATCCCATTGTTAGCAGTGCTAACAGGTCGTCTACGACCAGACTCCATTGCAGAGGTGATAACACACCCCCTGTGGGCAGCCTCTTGTTGTGGCGAGATGAATCCTTTTATCACCTACTGTGGTCTCAGCAACTCTGGTGCGCATTACGGCTTCTGTCCATCTGCGCACCGGTGCTGCCACTTTCCTTTTCTCCAGTGACCTGGCTACACTCTTGTGAGACGTGTTATCAAAAGCACCCTCGATATATAAGAACGCGCAAAGCATCATCTCCCCATGCCCCAGTGATCTGCCTGCTCTGTAGACATGCTAAGCCGCATGCAGGGGTGCTCTCTTCAGCGCTTTCGTCCTTATTGCATGTTCCAGGATCTTCTCCATGGTTTTTAGTAGGAAAGGCGTTAGGCTGATTAGCCTGAAAGATTTCGCCAATTAGTAGTCTTTCCTTCTTACCTTGGGTATGAAGATCACCTTCGCTGTCCTCCATACTTCGGGGATGTACGCCATTGCGAGGCTCCCGGAGAATTGAATCTCTCAAACGAGACCATTGCCCACCCGATCGAGTCCGCCGTAAACAGCTGTTTGGCGATTCTCCCATCCGCGCGGATGGCCTGTGTTCGATCACGGGTAGACGTTGGTCTTCCCGAACTGTCTCCGGGAAGTGTGCGCGCAGGAGCTCAATGTCTCTGTCCTCTGCGCTGGTCGTAAAGGTCCCATCACCTCTTTTACTTTTTATTACTGCGTCATTTGTGCCTCTGGCCAGAGCTTTCTGCAGTCGAGCCGCTTCTGGTGTGGAGGTGACATTCTCGCAGAATCTCCTGAAGCTTGCCTGCCTAATCTCCTTATTGTATAAGGCGAGATAGCTTCTGTATTCTTCTCAGACCCCCGTACGTTTCGCTTTGTTAAATAGGCTACGTACTTTTTTCCGGAGGCCTGCTTGTTTCCTTGACCACCAGGGACAGTTTCGTCGGTCTGTGGGCACTTTTAGGGTGCAGCTGCCATGATAAGCGTAAATAATATACCCATTCAGCTCAGATAGCCTAATCTCAAAACCAGGGCCTGAAACGCTATTATCAGTCTGCCCCTCCCTAATCAATTCCTTACTTAGTATATCCCTGAAGGCAACCCAGTTCGCCTTCCGAGGATTGCGTCTAAGGGGGAGTTTTCTGACCTCTACCTTTAGCGTGAACCTTTCAATCTTGTGGTCTGACAAGGAGGGCTGACAATTGCGAGAGAGATCCCAAATTACCTTGTTTAACTCCGTCTTGAGGGCTTTAACCTCTCCTCTCTGGACCCAAGGCTCTTGGATCAGCAGTATGCCCAGTTTCTCCGCTGTGAACCTGCTCATTATGACAGCTGCAGCTGCCGCCGCGTGATGCAGGTTCACCTGGGCGACTTCCGTGTTGATGGCCATTAAAGTAATAGTTCGAGGAGAGACAGATCCTCATCCCCGCCGTCAATCACGCTGCCGTCCAGTGGGTATCCTAGCCCATCGAGGAGTTCTTGCGTGGAAGGTAGCTCTGCTCTCCGGCCGCAGAAACTGACGTCGGAGACGTCGGGGGTCAGTGCTGGCATTGCCTGTCCAGCCCTGCTTCCGCTGGGTTTATTTGCCACCGCATCCACCTGCATTGCTTCCTACTACGGGGCCGCCACAGTCACTGCCTGTTTTGCGGTACTCCTGCCTTGTTAAGTCGCAGAAGTACTAGCTCCATTGCTTCCAGTGGCTGCGGGCCGTGCTGAACATGTAATACAGGCGGAAGCTCGCTGCCGGACGTACTTGTTCGATTTGTAGTCTATGTACAAGTACAATTTCCAACCTTTCATGCCTCGTATTTCCTCCAACTTGTTGCTGACAACCCGCCAAGCCGAGATGCTGAGGCCCAGGTTCTAGTTTTCACCAGACCTATTGACGAGAGTTCCGCCCTTTTCGCTCAGAGGACGGGACCCTTCCAACCTTTCTGCTTTGGGGAGACTTTAGCAGCCAGTTGGCGGATGTCTCGTCCTTGCAGTCCACCTGCAGCATACCTCCTTTAAATTCCACCCCCAGGAAGGACGCCGCGTATTCATTCTCTCTGAATACTTCTTCCATGAGGTGGTCCTGGAAAACGGTAAGCTCCTCCGATTTCAGCGACTCCGCCGAGTAGTTTTGAGGCAGTACAGCCATGCGGATGCCTTTAACCGTATCCAATCCGCTTATACCTTTCCTATGAGGGTCATCACACCCACCGGGTTTACCAGCTTCTGGAAAAGGGCTTTGCCCACCTCTTCTGCGCCTCCTTCTACGGGCATCGTCGGGCTCTGCCCGATGTGACTCACCCGAGTCCGAGTCCTTCTGGCGGGGGTCTTGGCGGCGCTCGTAGCTGCCTCAGCGGCAATAGGCACTTTCGCCAGGCGAGCGCCGCTGCATGAGGGCATGTCGTCATCATCCTCCCTGACATGCTCCTCAAACAACGCCCGCTCCTCTGGCGAGGAAGCTAAACTTCCGCCTAGCTCCTTGACCCCCTTTCCTTTTCTTTGTCCGTTGCCGTTGTCCTAATTTGTTGCTTTGTTGTCGGTTTGTCTAGTGTGGTTGTTGTTGTTGTTAGTTTGTTTGAGTCCATCTTTTCCTTGCGACCCTTGGCTCAACAAGGTGAGCCGTCGGGTCTATTGTTTTAATGGGGGACAAGGAGGGTCCGCCACGCGAGAGCCCCTTGACGCGGTAAGCCTACAGTTACTCCCCAATTCGGCCCGATGTTGGGGAGGCTCCGTTAGAAAACAGCCGAATTAGCCTCCTGGCTACAAATCATCCAATGGGCACGGGAGTCGCGTAACACCCTGGATTAGAAGGTGGTAGCTCTTGGTTGGCACACGCATGCGGCACTCGACATCCTGCCTGGGCACCGGTTGGGGGGTGCCGAGAATGCCTTGCGCCTAAGTCCCTGCACCGCGGTAAGGTGCCTACCATTCGCAGAGGAACCTTGCAGTATTCACATGTTCTTTGTGCAGCTTTATAAAATGTAGATGTTCGCTGCGGCTACTTTTGATTATTCCATTCAGCTGTTTTTCTGGCTCGTATTGCTTCTAGAGGTTGATATTTCTGCTCCAGAAAACGGAAAACGTTATCTAGGCTTTGTATTTCCTTACTTTTTTTACGTTTTGTTCGTATTAACGTAGATTTTCTTTGTCTAGTTTTCGAACTACTACTATCCGAGCTGTGATAGCTTGTTCGTCGTTTAAATCTAAATTAAATCCTTTCAAAGCGTAAATACATTCTTTAGTGGTATCCAAAAGCTGCTTCACGCTTGCTGCACTCCATTTGCTATCGGTTGATTCAGTAGTCTATTTACTTGTACCGTAAATTGTAGCCTTCCATTGGCATATCTTTCCTGGAGATTTGCTAAGCAGTTTCGTAGTTTGTTTCTGTTACTAGTAGATGTTGAATTAATCTATCAGTTTCTCCACTTAATGATGTCTTCAATCGGAACACCTTTACCACTTCTCTAAAGTGCTTCGAATTATGCACCAAACTTTTAAAAAGATAGCGGAATAACGATAATTTTTTCATTTCACCATAAAACATCGGAATTTTAATTTCCTGCAGTTTTATATTAGAAGATTTTGTTTGTATTTTATTATTTTTCCTTAATTTTTCTATTATTTTATCGAGAGTAATTGTGAATTTTACTCGAAATTCCTCTATTTGTTCATCGATAGAGCCTTCACTTATTTCTTTTAATTGGATATTTCGAGTTTCAAAATATACTTCTCCTACATATTCAAATAAGAATTTTCTAATCTTCTAATGCAGCCAGATCGTCCAACTCCTTCCGTCTTTTTAGCAAATTCTTAATGTTTGCTTCTTTTTTGTTGATGTTTTTTTAACACTGTACTTGTTGTTATAGCCACAAGGATGCCTTTTCTCTTATTTTTGTTTGTTTGGCTAGTTATGTTTTTTTTTCTTTTTAGAGGCTTATAATACTTGCACTTTCTTTAAGTCTCCATTGACCAAACCGTATCCAGTTCAATAAGAGGATCGAGAACAGAAACTATGCATTACTGTCGGTGGGAGTTCCCTCTTGACTCTGATCTTCTTTATTAAAATTTCTTTTCTCATCAATAATTCTAATCTCTTTACTTCTTATATATGTATGTGTGTGTGTGTTTAGTGTAAATATGTGTGCATATGTTGAAACACTAATTTATTTGTTTAATTTGATAGGCAACGATTTTCACATTTTTATAAGCAATTCTACTACGTAGTACGTAGTGTATGATTCTGTATTAATGCATAACGAAAAGGGTTATATCACTAGTACCTTAATAATTAAAAAACTATTAGAAACAGAAATATGGTGTGAATATTTCAGCTCGCTGTTATGACATTGAGTTCGTGTCGGGGTCGAGCGTGGTGGCGGGGGAGGCGTTAACTGTGCAAAACCGGCGCTCTCGCTTGTTTCTATTCAGTGTAACTCGTGACTCCGACTATATAACGCGGTGATTCTTTCGTGCGTTTGTCAAGTTTATTTAAACCGATTGATTTATACAAAAAATAAGTGTAATTTGGACAGTATTTATATTTAAAATAACCAGAAAGTGATAATAAATATATAAAAATTTTGGTACGTCGGTCTCAGCTCGTGCAAGAGCCAACCACAAATATAAATTACGGCTATCGTTACAAAAGAGGAGCTATGGGCCACGCATAGGTACCCGAGCGAGGTACCCGGGCGAGCGACACGTTTTCGGGAACGTCGCAAAGCTGCTGCTGCCAACCTCGCAAGTACCTCTACCACTGGAATACCTGTACTTATGGACATAACGAATGAACAGATGATCGATATATCTATTGGATCTGCCACGGAACTGAGAGATGTCAATATCAGTAGAAGTGAAGCAACGCAGAATCATTGGCGTTCAGCAGACAAATGCTTCAAAGCGGTATTTGACCTGCCATATAAACTGAACGATCGGAATCAAGTTCTTGTATGGAAAACTTTCACATTTGACAAGATATATTCACGAAATTTGGTGTAGGTTATTTTCTAAGACAACAATGCAATCTCCGAAGAAATTGTTCAGATCGGTTAACTATAGCATATAGCTGTTATACAAACGGAATGATCGGAATAAATTCTTGTATGGAAAACTTTCACATTTGACAAGATATATTCACGAAATTTGGTATAGCTTATTTTCTAAGGCAACAATATAATCTCCGTAGAAATTTTTCAGATCGGTTAACAATAGCATACAGCTGTCATAGAAATTGAATGATCGGAATGAAGTTCTTGTATGGAAAACTTTCACATTTGACAAGATATATTCACGAAATTTTATGGATTACTACTTAAGATAATAACATAATCTCTGAAAAAATTGTTCAGATCGGATTACTATAGCATATAGCTGCCATACAAACTGATCGATCGGAATCAAGTTCTTGTATGGAAAACTTTCACATTTGATAAGATATATTCACGAAGTTTGGTATACATTATTTATTAAAATTCTTAAAACAGCGTCAATCTTGTTTTCATTTCAATCTTTTACTTTAAAAGCGATTCGCTATCATGGACGTTTCACGTTAAAACCAACGGCCGTATGCCCCGGCACAGCCCCACCCGATTTTAATAACAATTTTTATATGCGCAAACAATTTCTTATCTTTTAATTTATACATAGTATTAAATTTTTTATGAATATGCATTTTAAGCAGATGGTCATTGGCTTCGCTAGTTTTTTTCCAAGCATATGTGAATTTTGTTCAATTGTCACATTTTTACTGAAAGAATTCCCCACAGATCCTCGATCGAAATTGAATGTGGACTTAGGGCTTTCTCTTCTTCGGTACATAGATCGGTGCATTTTCTTGCTGGAAAATTCAATCGTTATTATGCAAATTACCAGCCAAGTCAAGGAGTTCCATATGGTCTGTCAAAATTAAATTTCTTTTCATCACTGGAATTCTTCTTCCCAAAATATATATTTTTCAAAAAAAATCAATTTGCATATTTATGACGTTTCTTTATGCATGGCTTAAGCAATCGATTTAATATTTAACGGTTTTATTTGCCTGCAACTCATGACTATTGGTTACTAGCTGCTGAATTTGTCGTTAAGATAATGCACAGTATATGTTTACGCAAACACCTTATTAAGCAATTTCTCGACGCCGAATCGCAGTTCCGAACGGAAGAGCTGCCTACAAGTTTGGTTAGAGGGCATGATTAAGATACTGGGGCTTTGGGAATTCAAGTCAACCAACCAGAATTTCTATTACTACCGGAGCAAACAGAAATTTTCAGTTTCATATAAAACCGCGTAGCTAGCGGACACGGGAGTATGCTTTTTTTGGACGCCCTAGGGGTTTCCGGAACAACTCTCTTGCTGAACTTTCTGCTGGCACAGTTGAGTAAGACAAAGTGGTTGCGCTAGCTGTTCCGTCTACCGGTATTTAAGCTTCAGCTGAACTTTTTAAGTGAAGAGATTCTTATTTACAACCGAAGTGCAAATTGATGGTGTGGAATGAATGCACAATTTCGCACATTTGACCGATTGAAGCACTGAATCCTAGCTTGCAAGATATTCGAGATAATGGAATGTTGATGGGTGGAGTGGACAATGAAATATTGCTGTCAGTTGATTTCCGGTAGACATTGCCGATTATCAAGCGAGGTACGGCACAGACGAGAAAAACGCATGCCTCACAATCTCGCCGTTGTGGGCTAGGAGAGAGCTGTAACAGCTGAATACTAACATGTGGGTCCAGCTCTTCAATGACTCTTCGCAAAGACGCTTCACTAGGTAGGCGAAGGTCGCATACCGACGGAAACTAAGGACGAACGAATACTGGTTGTGTCTAAGAGCTATCATGGCACCCAAAATCAAATTGGTACAAAAAATGTTAGGTGGAATCTCCCACAAGTTTGAACTCAGAGTTGGCACATCTATCATATTTATATATATTTTTCTATAAAATATTAACTCCCGGCACTCACCTTTTGAGAATTGAGAAATGAATGAATTCGAAAATTGAGTGTAGGTTGTTAGCGTGTATGCGCACGGACCGAGAACAAACAAAACCGGGTGCCGTCCGTCAGTCCTTTTTGTTAATTATGTTTGGTGTCCTCATGAGTGTGGTGTGGAAAGTATGGTGCAATGCTGATACGTTGTGCATGATGGCATTGTGTTGAGTATGATGTGCGTAGTGTGGGAGGAAGCGGTGGTGTGTATGATGTGCAGAGGTGTTATATAAGGAAGGGGTCAGAAGCTCATTTAGCCATCCCGGCCCCCCTAGGCGACTGTTTAGCCTAGAAGGCGCTGCAGCTGTTGCAGCGTTGCCACCCGTAGGTCGACGAGGTGGTGGTTCAGGCTGTCGACGATGCAACGAGCTTCCGTTCCGCTGGTGTACGACACGAGCTGCGGGTTGAAGCCGGGACACGCGGCCGCGGTGGATGGGTGGCCGATTTACATATTTGGCACAGCCCCTGTGACTCACACTCTGGAGTCGTATGAGTGTACAATAAGCAGTTGTGGCAATGCCCATGTGCCTGGGCAACTTGCTGCCGTAGCAAGGGTCGCTTACCCCTAAATATGCCACAATAGCGCAGACGATATGGGCGTCGACAGATGGGGCACCTTAGGGTCTCCGAAGTCCGCGATGTGGTCGGTGGTGGTCTTGTGCCACCACGAGGTGCGGGTGCAACTACCGCTGCAGGCGCGGTTGCTGGTACAGGTATCGGCGTTGTTGCTGGCGTGGTTGCCGGTGCAGCGGCCAGTGCTGTTGCAACTACAGTTGGAGACACTGGTGGCACATTGGTAGCGGTTGGCGTGGTTGCGATTGGCGTATCTACATCCATTTTAATCTGTATACAAAAGATTGTTGATTATAAATTTCTATCAGATAAGCAGGAATGGTGATCGTGCCACGATATGTGTCATGAATATGTCGTCGTATTGATTGACAATTTTTTGTTAATGTTCTGTGTTATTTGATACGGTGTGTTAATTCGAACGGTTGCTATGGAAGTATTTCTCGGTTTGATGTTAAATTTAATGATTCTATTATATACCGATATAATCGGTTTGTTTTTTGCGGTTTTCGGATTTGCCATCATCGGTGGTTGGTAGAAAGCACCGCTTCACGAGCGGTGTGGTTAGTGTTCCGTTTTGAGTACGGAGATTCACGACACGTATGTGACCGTCGGAGCCATAATGTAGCTTTTCTATGCGGCCAAGCCGACAATTATCATGAATGAGGACACAGCCTCCAAGTGTAGCGCTTGTTCAGGAGTCTTCCAAAGGAATCTTTTGTGGAGATCCTTTATGTACTCGTCCTTCCATCGGCGGCTGAAATTATGATGGAGAATTTTAATTTTTTCCCATTGATTTAATAGAGATAGCAACTCCGCGAATGGCTCAGAAATGGCTAGAATGGGTGCTCTTTTTAGAAAATGGCATGGAGTTAAGGCGGTGAAATCTTAGGGGTCTTGCGAGAGTGATGTGAGTGGCCGTGAATTGAGAACGGCCTCAATTCGATTTAATTAACGTAATTGAATTTGTAATTTCTAGCTACTCGTTTGAAGTGGGATTTGAAGCTCTACAGCTGATTCCTATAAACCGCCCATATGAGGAGCGCTTGGGGGTATAAACTGCCAATTGATACCTTGAGGGGCGTACTTTTGTACGATGTCGGGTGACACTTGTTTTAGGAAATCCACAAATTGCTTTTCTGTGGCTCGTTGAGCAACAATGAATCTTTTGCCATTATCGCTCATGATTCTTGATGGGTAGCCACGTGGAGCGACGAAGCGAACAAATGCCGCAGGAAAAGCCTCCGTCGTCAGATTACTACATAGCTCAAGCTGTAGTGCCTTTGTCGTGAAACATACAATGACAGCCGCATAGCCTTTCATGAGAGTGGGACACCTTAACATGGACGCCTTTACCTGAAAAGGCCCAGCAAAATCAACACCTGTTGTGGTGAAAGGTAGAGCGAAATTACAGCGTTCCATATCCGCTGCCATAATCTGCGTTCGCATCTTCTGTTTGTGCATAGTGCAAATCTTGCACGTGAAGATGCACATCTTGATTTGCGGCTTATGACGGTGGATATAATCCTCCTGGCGTACCATATGTTGCATGAGGCGATGTTCGGCGTATAGCATTAAGATGTAGATGTAATTGAGGAATAATGTGGCAAATGGTGACCTCCCGGGAATTATTATGGGGTGGCGTTCGTTGTATGTAAGGCTTGAATTAGCAAGCCAACCATTGGCACGAAACAGACCTTTCGTGTCCAGAAATGAATTTAGAACTAAGAGTGAGCTTTTTTTATCAATCGGCTTCGACTCTCTTCGAAGTGATATATCGCGGCTGAAATGCGATTTTTGCCTTTTGTAACTCTAGGTGCGACACTGTATTGCATGGGAAATTAGATGATCCTTTGATTTTGCTTTTGAGGTGCTCTATAAATTTGAACATGTAAGCAAATACTCTGAAAGCACTTGGAAACAACGAAAATCGTTCAAAGATTTCGGCATAATCCAATAATGTGTGAAAGGTGGCGATTTCCACTCCTGGGACGATTATATTGCGCAACATAATTTGTATTTTAACTGTAAAAATGCTGCTATTTCTAAACATTTTTCACTTTGCATGGTTTTAATTATATTATTTGTTATCTCGCTAATTTTTTGTAAGTTTGTTAATTAATACCGGATTATTGTTATTTTGTAAGACATTATTCATTTTATTTGAAATTATTTCGTAGTCTTCATGGTCTGGACTTCTTGCAATCCATTTCCATGCGCTACCCAGACAATTTATTGATATTTTTATTTTTCGCTCTACTTTTAAATTGTTAAGTTGGGCTCTTATATGTGTTATTATGTGGGATATGAAGGGGTAGTTAGGGTTTTTGCGGATGGTTTCAGTTTTAATAGTCGCTTCTATGTGGTCTAATGTCCCCGTATATTTTTCTATGTCAATTTCATGTATTATCCTAAATGTTCCTGTTTGTAGTCTAGCCGTTCCCTTTTCTATTGTTATTAATTAGAAGTTTGAGTAGTCGAAGATCTGTACTTCCGCCAGGCATAGCGGTAGTAATATTCTGGAAAAAAATGTCAGTACATATTTAGTTACGTATTCTACCTTAGTGAATTATTTGTCATTCCTCAGTTAACACGATACTATTTCTATCTTCCTTAACTATTTCCTTACTATACGGTTTACTTAACTTAGTTCCTAATCTCCTATTTTTCTTAACAAATATTATTTGTCCTGGTAGATATGATTTTATTTCCTTCTTATTTTTGTTATGGTATTCGATATCCTTTCTTCGTTTCTCAGCTTATTTTCCAAAGTTGCTTTGTCTAGTTCTTTTTATGTCCTCGGAGGTAAATGTAATATATTTATGAAAAATAGGTCTACTGGTCTCTAAAGTATAGTGGAATGAACTGAATGATTATACTTAGATACTGCTCTTTCTAAAAGTTCTTCAAAATTTCTTTGTCCACCGTTTTCTTTTATGCAGCGCATTATTTCAATTAATGTAGAGTGGAACCTTTCCACTTGTCCGTTAGCTTGGCTTTTGTATGGAGGAGTAGTGTAAACTTCTATTCCTAACTCGTCTTTCATCATAAATTCTAAAGAGGCTGAATTTAAGGATAGCTCATTGTTTATAACTATTAATTTTGGTACTCCGAAGAAAAATATAATATCTCTTAAAGGTTTCCTGACGTCTTCTATTGCTCTGCTATTTAGGCTTTTTGTTACTGCGTATTTATTAAATTTGTCTAAAGCAGTCATTACTATTTTTCCTTCAGTTAAAAATATATCGATATGAACTGTGTGTCCTGGTTATGTTGGTAATGAGTTTCTGCAATTTTCGGCTGATTGGGATTTCTCTCGTACTTATTTTCTTTTCAAACGGTGCAGATTAAATTATGACTTGAGCTCTCATCGCTATGAATCGTAGGAATGAGTGAATTTATTTGTATTGGTATCCTTGAAAGGGCGTCTGCAACTACATTTGTTTTACCAGGTTTGTAAATTAGTTCAGCACTTACTTGTTGAGTCACTCCAGAATAAAAACACTTTTTTTGTATTATGGCCAAATGACTGCCCTTTAATTCTTTAAGCAATTTATTTGCACAAGCTTTTCACAAAATGTATTTGAAATGAAAGGTTACAAGCAAAAATCTCCCTGGTCGGATACCAGTGGAGGGACAGTAAATGCGTGGAAGAACCGTATATTGATGGGCTCCTTGGTCGGATACCAATGGAGGTTGTACCAGGTATATTGTAGAAAAAATCGAAATTAAGTTGACTGAAGAAACCGAGAAAAGCTGCTGCGCGCCGAAAACAACCAGACGTAACAAGATGGTTGAGCTGCCGACCAAAATGCGTAGAAATTACAAAAAAGATGGTTGATCTGCTTGCCGAAAATACGAAAGAGGTAGAACGTCCGCCGATGTTTTCCAATCGAAATACGTGATCGAAGTGTATGCGACCAAAGTTGACGTGCGAATTGTATATATCGAATTGTGTCAGCTTCCCCGTTGTCCATTGCTTTTATTAGTTGGGTTGGTGCGAATGTGTTGGATTGTATTGGTGTTGTATTGTAGTGGCATCCTGTGGTGAATTGCGCTGTTGCATTAGGATGCGCCAGTTTTGCTTAACTCATTTAAAAAGTAAGAGGTTGATGATTGGTGATAATTTTAACTTTTTGGAACCGTAGAAGTAATTTCTAAGTGAATAAAGCTACCATATTGTACCAAGCATTTCTTTCTCGTTGGTAGCATAATTGCAATAGGACGGCACCTAATGCGAAATCTGAGACGTCGGTCGTTAGTTCAAAATCTTTATCAAAATTTGGATGCGCTAAAACTGTATCCTTGGATACTAAAGTATTTTTTGTGGGACGAGCCACAATATATTTTAATATTACATTGACACGTTTAATGCAACATGGCAACATCATGTCAGGACTACGTGGCTGCCCAAGCATGCGACCGATTGGAGGACAACTGGAGTCTTCCCGCAGTGCTAATCAGTACAACCTCGAAAGCGGCACATACAACTTTTCAATTCATTTTTTTTTTTTTTTCGCTAAATCGCTATGCCAGATAGCGTAAACGTGCAAGTGGCAGACAGTGTAACGCCACTTCAACGTGTTTCTGTACGATGTCCGCTCTTCAATTCCGAACGACCAGCCTTGTGGTTCGCCCAACTCGAGAGACAATTTCATCTTGCCGGAATTTTCGATGAAATTACGCAATACCACTACGCTTCCTCACACCTTGACGCCAAAGCCGCCGCAGAAGTGGAAGACCTTCTTTTGAACGTTCCCACAGAAACGCCCTACACTCGCCTAAAAGGGACCCTGATCCAACGCCTTACGCTCTCTCGAGAAGCACGGCTACAACAGCTTCTCGATCGAGAGACCTTGAGTGATAGAAAACCGTCGCAATTTCTACGCCATCTCAGAAGCCTCGACAACACCGTTCTAGACAACATTCTTCGATCTAAGTGGCTAAGCAGTCTTCCGATGTTAACGCAATCTATACTTGCATCCCAAGCGGATATGAATCTTGATAAACTCGCGTCTCTGGCAGACAAAATACACGACATCGCACTACCAGCAGAAATCAATTCGCTCCAAGGATCAACAACAACATCAGCAGTCGAATCACGCATTTCCCGTCTCGTAGCTTCGATTAACGAACTAGCTCCCTGTTTTAAGCGGCATAGCGTACCTCGTACCCGTTCTCGTCAGCGCTTTATTCTTTCTTCACCAGCATTGAACAACGACAAATGCTGGTACCACCAAAATTTCGGCAATAAAGCAAAACGTTGCCGATCGCCGGGTCCGCCGTTAGTGGCGGTTAACGGCTCCTCACGCGAATCAAACCACCTTTTCATAACAGATCACGAAACCAAAATCCAAGTTCTAGTGGATATTGGCGCCGATCTCTGCCCTTTTCCTAAATCTCTCGCACCGTGGCCGTCCGAACGAATCAACTACAATCTCACAGCAGCAAAAGGCGCTTCGTGGTGGCGGACATAAAGAAACCTATTATTGGCGCAGATTTTTTAGCTCATTTCGGCATCTTACCCGACCTCAAGAATAGCTACTTTATCGACTCGATAACTGGACTAAAAGCCGCATCTCCATCAAAAATCATTTCGGAAATTAAAGTACTGCCCGTCGATCCTATGTGGGCAGATGCACTAAAGGAGTTTCCTAACCTGACAAACTCCGAAGGAATCTGTCTACTACACCAGGCCCTCCAGTTTCCTGTAAAGCTCGAAGACTTATTCCCAACAAACTTAAAATTGCCAAGACAGAGTTCAAGAAAATGAAACAGGGAATCGCTGAACGTTCGAAGAGCTCCTAATCATCTCCGCTCCACCTAGTTCCAAAGAAGTCTGGCGAATGGCGACCTTGTGGAGATTATCGACGACTTAACGCCCGTACATTGCCAGACCGTAATCCTATTCATGTTCTCGAAGACTTTACTGCCAATCTAACCGGAAAAACAGTATTTTCAACAATTGATTTAGTACGCGCTTTTAATCAAATACCTGTTTCCAAAGAAGATGTCGACAAAACTGCAATTATAACACCGTTTGGTCTTTTTGAATTTCCGTTCATGACGTTCGGACTTCGGAATGCTGCACAAACATTTCAAGGATTTATAGAAGAGGTAACACGGGGACTAGACGACTTCTTATTTCCATACATAGACGACATCCTGATCGCTTCCAAGGATGTTGCACAACATCGCAGTCATCTTCGCTTACCTTTCGAAGGACTCACTAAGTATGGTATCGTAATTAACACCGCTAAGTGTCGTTTTTGTCAGTCCGAAGTGGACTTTTTGGGACACCGCATTTCAGCCAAAGGAATCCTACCTCTTTCTGATAGAGTAGACGGGATAGTTAACTTTCCACCACAAAAAACGATCCGAAAACTGCTTGAGTTTCTTGGCATGATCAATTTTTATAAATATCTTAAAAACGCTGCTAAGTTACAAACACCCCTGCACGAGTACATTCAAGGAACTTCAAAAAAAGGTTCTCATCCGGGCCCCCGCACACCAGAAGGAGATGCAGCGTTCGTTCAATGCAAAGAAGAGCTACGTAAAGCAACAATATTAGCATACCCTGATACAACGCTCCCTTGGGCAATTTTTACTGATGCCTCAGAATATGCTATCGGCGCCGTCCTCCAACATCGGCGAGGACAACACTGGGAACCATTGGCCTTCTTCAGCCAAAATCTTTAACCTGCTCCTAGAAAATACTGTCCGTACGACCTTGAACTTCACGCTATCTACGCAACTTTACGAAAATTTCGTTATTTTTCGAAGCACGACACATCACGATATTCATGGATCACAAACCGGGAAGGATTTAGTATGCCGTCCCAGGATTTCAAGGATAAAAAGGATATGGTCGGATAGAGGAGATTATCCTGATCACGAATATATATATAGCCGCAGGAGGCTTATAGTTTCCGAGATATTCCCGTTTAAAGTTGAAAATTTGCAATATTTTACTTACATATTTTCGATATATAAAATTAATCTTGCACTTATAACTATTTTTCAATTTTATATACACTTACACATCACTTATTCATTTGCACACATTTATTTTATATACTATAGTGTAAAAATAACTTTTAATATACATTTCAATTATTGTTGAATTATTACTATTTTAGAATAACAAATGAATTACAAACGGTCAAATAATCAGTGTTACCTTATCGACATCATTTGTAAAAATAAATTTGTCGAATGATCAGCGTTACCATACTAACCTAACCTAACTAACATACCCTCTATGACAGGGATGGGCACATTTTTGCCCTAAAAGTGCGCACGGGGGCTATATGAGGGGAATATCAGTTTACGGAGGGAAGGGCATAAGAAGTTGCGAAAAAAAATCAATTACATTCCTCCGCAACTTAATGTTCATCGCAGAATGGTTGCGGCAATACTGACATTGTACACAAATTTAAGAGCGGAAGTTTACTTCATATCGGAATTGTACAGTTGTGTGAACAAAAAGAGGTAAACATAATTTGCACGTTTTAGAGATTCGCACTAATATCTGTTTTAATTTACGTGTGCATACTGGAAATTCTAATCACTGTTCGGAAAAAATATATATATATCTAAAAACAATTTTATTTAATAAGAACACAGCATATTTTAAAACTTCACAACACCTTATGATTGTTCCTATTTTGTTCACACCACTGTACATATGATAGATCAGTTAATGGTGGTGATGCCAGTTGTAAAAATTCATTTTAGTTACAATTGGGAAAACTTATCTCAAGTTGTGGGCTTTTATACGTACATATGCATATTTGCATAAATAAAAAAAGAAAAGATACTTGTTACCACTATATATATTGTATTTCAACATATTGCAGTTCCATTTAATAAAAATGCTTATATAAATATATGATTTGTGATATTTTCAGTTTGGTTGTTTTATCAAAATATTCAAAGAATTGAGGTTTTTTTCTATAATTG
Source organism: Bactrocera zonata (assembly GCA_037783105.1). NCBI lineage: Eukaryota > Metazoa > Arthropoda > Insecta > Diptera > Tephritidae > Bactrocera > Bactrocera zonata. Next base: position 351,892 of record JBAWJQ010004548.1, on the reverse strand, counting down.
TTTTGTTAAATTTTAAAAATTTAAGTTGCCTCTGGAAATGTATTAAAATAATAATATGCGCTATAGAAAGGGAACACATATTTTCAAAAATATAAGAAATCTTCAAATAAAAATATATTTGCGCGGTATGGCATTATTGATTGAGAGTGGCTAAGCACACAAATGGAATACAAGCGCTAATGGCAGAAACATCTTCTCACTTCGCTACGAGCGGCAAGCGTTTTGTTCTCGTTTTCATTCGAACAATGTTGCCATTACTCAAAACGCATTTGTAGTTTTGTACACCCCTAAGTTTTCAGTTATAATTTTTCATAATATAACATATCAAAACTGAAATCAAACTATTAAAATTAGTTTATATATTTGTAAATAATAGCATTCGATTCTGAATTTGAGTTATTTTAAGAAAATTTCAAATATATTGAAGACAATTTTTATAATTACTACAGTATATCGAGCCTGGCAACCCTGCGGAAAACCCCAAGTCCAAGAAATCCTACGATTGGCGGGTGGTAGAGGGGTTGTTGGGTAATTATTTACATTGCGCTCTCATAAGAATCATTTGGTCATGTGTGTTTGAAGAAACAGGGGTTCATAAATTGAAGTTATTATTGAAATTACTTTTTATAAGGAAGTTTAAAGAAATAACCTGGTTTGAAACTTTTTGCTTCGAAAATTATATCTTAAATAAGAAGTAGGTTATCTGATTTAAATTTTGGTACAATAGTGCGTGTAGCTATAGCAAATGAGACCAAACATATAATTTATTATTTCAAATAAACAAAATTAAATGCTGATACAAAGACATATTAAAAAAAAAATTAATTACTAAAATCAAATATTTATTATACTTTTTGTTATTTGTCTTACATTTTATAAATTTATAGTAGTTACAAAGAAACTTAAAATTGTTAGGCAATTTTACAGTTATTACCCACAGTGCAACTTCTCATATATGCGCGCGAGTTACCAACTTTGGGTATGTTGTTGCTTCTGTTTGCTACTGTTTTTGTTGAAAGTTTACGAGTTACTAATTTTGGGTATGTTGTTGCTTCGGTTTGCGACTGTGTCTGTTGAAAGTTCACGCTAGAATGAATCCAGAAGAATAGCCGCTTCGCGATTCTATCTAAAAATATTTAGCTGCTTCGCGATTCTCGCTAAAAATATGTATGTAGCTGCTTCGCGATTCTCGCTAAAAATATGTAGCTGCTTCGCGATTCTCTCTTCTCTTCTCTTCTCCTAAACTCTTAGTGTCTGTACCAATAGGGTAGAGAAGGTAACTCCTCCCCCTAAGTACTGAGTGAGGTCCGGAATGGTGGCACATCTGACGGTACGAACAAAGTTGTCTTTCTTAGAACGTGACCCTTCTCTAGTCTAGATTAAGTATATAGATTAATATAACATGAATAAGCATAGTATGTGGTTGTTAATTTGCCTTGTTAGATAAATACATTTTTATTGCGTTCATCGCTTTTTCTATAAATACAGTGTTTATACATAACTACTATATTACTTATTATTCTGAATTTTGAGCTTATACATTGTATATTGTAACATAAATACATTTTTTATTGCGTACATAGCTTCCTTTATAAATACAGTGTTTATTATATTTCTTATCATTCTGAATTTGAAACGTATACATTGTATATTGTAACATTAATACATTTTTTATTGCGTACATAGCTTTTTCGATAAATAGAATGTTTATTATATTTCTTATCATTCTGAATTTTAAGCTTATACATTGTATATTGTAACTTAAATACATTTTTTATTGCGTACATAGCTTCTTTTATAAATACAGTGTTTATTATATTTCTTATCATTCTGAATTTGAAACGTATACATTGTATATTGTAACATAAATATATGTATATATATTATTATTTTTTTTTTTGTAACATTTAAATGGACTGAGCTTCTTGTTTCTTTATTCTTCTTTTAATTTTTGATTTGTGAATCTTTTGATTTTTTGTTGTGATAAAGGTTGAACCTTTATCTTGTAGTACTTCATGCTTTGTAAATCTTGGTGTAAGCTTATTTCTTCAATTTTCTTTTCTAAATATTATGTCATTATTTTCTAGCCTTTTCGGATCTTGCCTGTCGTTATTCAATTTATTGGTTCTAATTTTCATTTTTCTTTCAACTTTATCTTTAATCTCGGGATATATTACTCTCTGAAAATCATTAAGTCTTTGTATATAGTCATGTTCGTTGCTGAAGGTCGTCTGTTTGTTAAATAAATGTGGTCTGCCGAAAAAAATCTCATATGGAGTGTATTTAGTGGTAGAATGGATAGCATTATTATATGTAGTAAACGTTTCTGTAAGAATATCATTATGATCACAATCCAGTTTTTTCTCCTTTTTTTTATTTATTATAATGCGATAAATTTCTGTTAAGGAGGAATGTAACCTCTCAACTGGTGAATTGCTAGATGATTGTTGGAAAGACGTGAAATGTATTTGAATATTATATTGTTGGCAGAAGTCTTTAAATATTTTTCCTGCAAATTCAGCGCCTTGATCGCAGATAAGTTTTTTAGGAGTACCGAAGAGTACAAAGAAAGTTCTCATGGCTTTAACTATGTTCAGACCATCCCTTGCTGGAATGGTATATCCAGCAGCAAATTTTGAAAATTTGTCTATAATTGTTAAAATTATTTTGCCATTGATGCTATATAAATCGATGTGTAATATTTGCATAGGAAAATCTGGGATTTCTGTTTCTTGATAAGGTAGTTTTTGTGGCTGTCTATCGTATTTTAAGGTTTGACAAATATCACAACTATTAATTAATCGGGAGGTTTGAGTTTTAAGTTGTGGAGAATATATTTCCCTCTTTAAATGAGCTACTGTTTCGTCTATGCCTCTATGGTTGCTGTTTATATGATAATTTTGTATTTCTATAATTAATTCTTCAATATTTTCAATGTCTTTCAGTATTGTAATAGCTCTTACAATTTTGTAAAGATTTGTTGGTAAGAAAAATTCTTTTAATACATCTTGAATAATATTGAAAATTTCATCTGCAGCAAAAATAGCGTATAGTTTATTTGGTTTTAATATTGTTTTCAATATTTCTGTTATTTTTTTATTATCAGAAGAACTATCCGTGACCACTCTCCTGATCTTATTTTTGAAATGAGTTGATGTTATTATTTGAGAATCTGTATGAATTCTAAATATAATTTGCATATTGGATTCATTAATTGGCTTACTTACGGTTAAAATTGTGTTTGTCTTTTTATTACAATTATTTGTTATAGAAATGTTGGTGTGTACTTCCGCTGAAATGCGACTAAGTGAATCTGCTACTACATTTTCGGAACCTTTCTTATATGAGATTTCATAATCATATTCTAAAAGTTGCAGTTTCCACCGAACCAATTTAGAATTAGGATCTTTAAAATTCATTAACCACGTTAGTGGTTTGTGATCGGTACTAATTTTAAATTTTTGGCCATGTAGATAAGGACGGAAATATTTAGTAGCCCATATAATGGCTAACATTTCTTTTTCAATGGTTGAATACTTTAATTCAGTATCTGTAAGTGTGCGACTAGCAAATGATACTGGTTTTTCATTGTTAGGTGTGCCTTGGGAAAGGACTGCTCCTAGTGCCACATTACTTGCGTCTGTCGTAAGAGTAAAGGGTTTTGAAAAATCCGGATATTCTAACAATGGATCATTACATAATAAGTTTTTACAATCTTCAAATGCGGATAAGAATTCTTTGCCAATTTTAACTGCATCTTTACCTTTTAATTGTTGAGTTAGGGGTTTGGTAATCGTGGCGAAATCTTTAATAAATTTTCTGTAATACCCAAGCAAACCTAAAAATGATTTTATTTGTTTTCTGGTCTTTGGAAGTGGGAATGATTTTATAGCACTAATCTTTTTTGGATTTGGTTTGATTCCTCTGTCTGTAACTATGTGACCTAAATACTCGATTTCCTTTCTCAAAAATTCAGATTTTGCAGGTTGCAGTTTAAGGTTAGCAATATTTAATTTTTTAAAGACTGCCTTTAAATCTTTAATATGTTCCTGTAGAGATGCCGAGAATATTATTATATCGTCTAGATATATAAGACAGCATTTGCCATTCAGGTCGGCCAAAACATTATCCATAACCCTTTGGAAAGTCGCTGGGGCATTTGTAAGTCCAAATGGCATTCTTACAAACTCAAAGTGTCCTCCTTCTGTGGAAAATGCCGTCTTGTTTATATCTTTCGGATGCATCTCGATTTGGTGATAACCGCTAGCTAAATCTAGTGCTGTGAAGTATTTAGCCCTGCCAATTCTATCTAACACATCGTTGATGTTAGGCATAGGATATTTGTCTTTAATAGTTTTCTCATTTAGTTTGCGATAATCTACCACTAACCGCCATTTTTTTGTATTTGAAGCGTCCATTTTTTTTGATACTAGGAACGTTGGAGCACTCCATGGAGAATAACTATGTCTAATTATATTTTGTTCCAGCAGGTTATCGATTTGTTTCCTAATTTCTTGTCTTTCTTTTTGGCTATAACGAAATGGTTTAGTGTGAATAGGAATTTCGTCTGTGGTTCTAATCCTGTGCTTGATTAAGTTAGTGAAAGGTAAGGTATTTCCATCTTTGAAAAAAAGCATTGGAAATTCTAAGCAAAGTTTTTTAGTTGAGTAATTTCCTCATTATTAAGGTGCTGAGTTCGTATATAAGTATTAAAATCCTGACTATCGAATGTCGTTTCGTTATTTTCTTTTTGCATTAAGTTGACTTCAAAGTAATCTTGTTCTCTGCAGTTTTATACTTCTAGATATGTATCTAAGCAGAATTGTTTGTCTTGGCTTGAAAAATTATGAACTTCCATATAACTAAGATTATTTTCGGCAGTATAAAGTCCACCTGATATTACAATGTCTTTGGAAATAGTTGTGGTTTCAAACAAGAAGATTCCGTTTGTGACGTTTACTGGTAGCTGAATAATCTTTTTTGATTCCTCTTCAATTGCATATATGGCAGAATTTGATTTCTCTTCTAACTCTATATTTATTTTCGAAGTTTTTGTTTCAAGCATCTTTAATGGAATGTTTACAATAGCTTTTATTTCTTGCAATATATCTATTCCGATAAGCCCATCAAAATATGGATGAAAATCAAATAAAAGAAATGAGTATTGTGACAAATCAGAGAATTCACTAAACAATGGAATCATAGTCCTGTTATGTAATTGGAACTGATTTAGTACTGTCTTGATGGCTATTGGTGTATGTAATTTAATTTGATTTTCTTTTTGAATATAATTAGGGTTAATAAAGGAAAAAGTAGCACCGGTATCTATAAGGAACTTGAGAGCTTTATTGAAAACCTTATTTACCATAATATATGGTAGTTTGGACTTGTTGTCTTTATTTATTAAGTATCCTGTCTGTTGTCTGAGGCTTTTTGTGGAAAATTTGCCGCCTCATTAAAATTGTGCATTTGTGCTTGTTTATCAACGTTACTTATTGGATTTCTAGACTGATAGTTGGTGGTTTGTCTATTGGATTGTTTCTGTTGATTGTTATTGTTATAGTTATTATCTTTTGGCATAATTGCTAACATGTTATTTCTTTTGTAATTATTATCCATATTGTCATAATCATTACGATAACGCTTATAGCTATGTCTTTCGTCATTTCCTCTATTATCGTTTCTATCGTTACCACTACGTTTATGACTACGTCTTTCATTATTTCCTCTAATTTGCTTATAATCTATACTTCTAATATAATATTGCCGGGCACCATATTCCTGTTTTTGCTCCGGTCTTTTCATATTGGTTTGAGCGAAAAAAGTTTCTTTTTCTTTTAACGCCCATTCGAAGGCCTCTCGAAGGTTGGTTGGTTTCATGGATCTTATTGTAGCTCCTAATGGGCCCCTAATTCCTGTTAAAAATGAGTTGAGACATATGTCTGCAAACAATTTTTTCTTTGTCTTCACCACGATCTGCTCCGATTCTGTAGTTTCCGCTATTCTAAATAATGCTAATTTAATCTCCCCGACTTTGTCATATAATGTACGTAAAGAATGACCCTCCTGCACAGAATTGTGGAGCTCGAACATAAGAGTGGGTTCATCTCTTTTGTCCGCGCAATGTAAGATAAGAGCGGCCTTAATTTCTTCCCAATTAAGGCTGGCTCCAGATTCTATGATGCCTTCGCTAGCCTTTCCTTCGATTTTATTTCGAATCGATCTTAAGAGTAGCTGACCATATGGCGTTCTACTTGTGCCCCTAATTAGTGCTAAAATTTCCTCTACATTGGTTACAAATTCATTTAACGTTTTAGGGTTACCATCATATGTGGGTAAAAAACGAATTGCGTCCGGTATCTTTAATGTTGATAAGACATCAAGTGGATTCACATTTCGCTCTCCTTGATTCAGAGGGACGTATTCTGATGAAGAAGTCGTAGATGACCGATCGTCTTGTCTTGTTGCGATGACGTCTGTATTTTTGGATATGCCGGTGTTGTTTCCGGTTCGACTCCTGATGTTTTTTGCCCCTCTCATGGTAGCTTTTATCTGTTAAAAGTCCTACTATTAGCAATGAATATGTATCTATATTTAAAATTTACGTGTGACAAAGCTAATATATTTATAGAAATATACTGTTGCATTTGGTACTTAATTTGTACATAAATATGTATATACTAATATGGGTTCGATCTTGTTTCAACTACACGTTAAAAAAAAAAACTCTGAGTACATATACAGTTACGGAAAATATTGCACCCCTTAGACCGAAAAAATGAGGCAGAGTTCTGAGAGAAGGTACAAGGGTCTGGTATTCTGTTCCAGAACACTTTCGGTAGTCTAATTAGGTCTATGCCTAGAATATGTGCATTGGTATTAGACGATTAAGAATACACTATAATGTACTACCAATTTTTCCATTAGTTCCCTTAAAACAAGTTTTTATGTAAATGATTTTGATTGATTTTTTTTTTTTTTTTTTTTTTTTTTTATTTGCCTCAAACATATTCTACGACACGTTCGATTGGCCTGAGCGCTTATTGATGCCCTTAGTCCGTGAGTCGCACTGAAACACGGAACTAATTGCAACCGTCCCAAACATATTCTACGACGCTTTTGATCGGCCTGAGCGCATATTGTTGCCCTTAGTCTGTGAGTCGCACTGAAACACAGAACAAATTGCAAACGTCCCAAACATATTCTACGACGCCTTCGATCGGCCTGAGCGCATATTGTTGCCCTTAGTCTGTGAGTCGCACTGAAACACAGAACAAATTGCAAACGTCCCAAACATATTCTACGACGCTTTTGATCGGCCTGAGCGCATATTGTTGCCCTTAGTCTGTGAGTCGCACTGAAACACAGAACTAATTGCAACCGCTCGGCTTGAACACATATTGTTGTTTTGCGCTGCTGCCCTGCACATCGCTTTTTGTTGTATACATACAAATGTACATAAAAAAAAAAAAATTTTTTTACACCTGTTCGCACTGTACCGAACGATCCCCTTGTTTCCGTGTGCTAGGGATGCTCGGTGAACATCGATATTGAAGGCAAAGACATCAATGTTTCAACATCGATGCTAACATGCGAATATCGCAACATCGATGCTTTTTGAATATCGAGCATCCCTACTGTGTGCTTCACGCATTGCTTCAATAAGAAAACGGAATTTACAAAAAAAAATTTTTTTATTTTGCTTCATTGATATATATATACATATGTGCTTCACGCACCGTTCTAACATATTATTATGAAAACACAGAACAACGGAATCCACACAAGCAAACTATTTACTTTGCTTCACTGACACATGTAAGTATGTATATGCCTCAATCGCCTTTTGCTGTATACATACAAATGTACATAAGCAAAAATTTTGACGCCTGTTTGCACTGTACCGAACGATCCCGTTATCTCTGTGTGCTTCACGCATTGCTTCAACAAGAAAACGGAATTTACATAAGCAAAAGTTTTACTTTGCTTCCTTGATATATATACATATGTGCTTCACGCACCGTTCTAACATATTATTATGAAAACACAGAACAACGGAATCCACACAAGCAAACTATTTACTTTGCTTCACTGACACATGTAAGTATGTATATGCCTCAATCGCCTTTTGCTGTATACATACAAATGTACATAAGCAAAAATTTTGACGCCTGTTTGCACTGTACCGAACGATCCCGTTATCTCTGTGTGCTTCACGCATTGCTTCAACAAGAAAACGGACTTTACATAAGCAATAGTTTTACTTTGCTTCACTGATATATACATATGTGTTTCACGCACCGTTCTAACGTATTATTAGAAAACACAAAACCACGGAATCCACCCAAACGAATTATTTATGCACATTGCTTCACTGACACACTTGTTTGCGTATATACATATATATATTAATGTAGTACTTTACTCCCTTTTTTTTTTTTGATAGAACTTCACACCACTATTCTATTTGTTTTTCCTTTTATTCACACTTGAAATACTTACGTATAATTTATAATATAGCGGCCGGCCCAAGATGGGATAATAGGTATGCACGTACGACTGCGCCAGTTACCAACTTTGGGTATGTTGTTGCTTCTGTTTGCTACTGTTTTTGTTGAAAGTTTACGAGTTACCAATTTTGGGTATGTTGTTGCTTCGGTTTGCGACTGTGTCTGTTGAAAGTTCACGCTAGAATGAATCCAGAAGAATAGCCGCTTCGCGATTCTATCTAAAAAATATTTAGCTGCTTCGCGATTCTCGCTAAAAATATGTAGCTACTTCGCGATTCTCTCTTCTCTTCTCTTCTCCTAAACTCTTAGTGTCTGTACCAATAGGGTAGAGAAGGTAACTCGCGCTCTCATTTGCAAACATGGTGTGGGAAAATACGTTGCTCTCATTTATAAATATGGAGTGGTAAACTACGTTGCTCTCACTTCCCTCTTCATGTTTGCCCGCGATTATCCCCTCACCTAGCCCTCAAAATGTGCACTCGTGCCCGCACGGGCAAAATGCCACTGAGGACTAATGTGCCCATCCCTGCTCTATGACATTGCTACTTCTTCGCGTAGAACTCCTTTTTGCGTGGGCGGCCTTCGGCCACGCTTCAAAAAAAAAATGACTCTGTTCGGTCCAACACCGGGGTGTACCAAATTTTTTTCGCGTTGAACTCCTTTTTGCGTGGGCGGCCTTTGGCCGCTCTTCAAAAAAAATAACCCTGGTCGGTTCAGCACCGGGTGTATACATTGTTTGTAATTCATTTGTTATTTTTAAATAATCATAATTCAACAATAATTTAAATGTATATTAAAAGCTATTTTTGCACTATATTATATAAAATAAATGTGGGCAAATGAATAAGTGATTTTTTAGTGTATATAAAATTGAAAAATATAAGTACAAAATTAATTTTATATATCGAAAATATGTAATTAAAATATTGCAAATTTTCAACTTTAAACGCGAATATCTCGGAAACTATAAGCCTCCTGCGGCTATAACCATATATATTCGTGATCTGGAGAATCTCCTCTATCCGACCATACCGATTTTATTCCCGAAATCCTGGGACGGTATACTAAAGCCGGCCCCACAAACCTTTGCTATATGCTTTTTCTCAGGACCCCAATCGAGCAACACCATGGCAATTCCACCGCGTAGATTTCATTAGCCAACCGATATCCAACATATAGCCGGAAAACACAACATCGTCGCAGATGCTCTTTCTTGCATCGAAGAAATTTCAAAGACAGTATCTTCAAACGAATTTGCACAAGCACAAGCTGAGGACGAGGAACTTAAGCAAGGAATACGAAGGAAACAACACGATTCACTAAACTTGCGACCTGGCAGCATTCCAGGCTGCAATAAACCAATATACTGTAACGTTTCGACCGATATTATTCCTTCATACGTTCCCATCGCGCTAAGGAAGAAAATATTCGATGCTCTTCACAGCATTAGTCATCGCGGAGCACGAGCTTCCGCCAAATTATTAACGCAACGATACGTTTGGCACAGCATTAACCGCGACTGCCGTTTGAGGGCCCGAACATGATTAGCTTGCCAACGAATTTCGCTACGTTTCATCACCAATCCAAAACTTTCCATTGGTGCATACGTACCTTCAAAGGGGTATCGCTACTGCTTGACAATCATCGATCGTTTCACCAGGTTTTCAGAAGCATTTCCCATCGAAAGTATCGACGCTGAATGTGTTGCCCGCACACTTTTTGCTGGATAGATATGCCGCTACGGTGTACCACTACATATCACAAAGGACCAAGGAACACAGTTTAAGAGCCTCGTTTATGGAGAGCCAATTCGTTTTCCAGGTGAATTCCTAGCGCTTTCGCCACGATCTGGCTTGCAACCTCCAATTTAGCATTACGCTTGAGAAATTACTTCGCAGACCTTGCACCACAACACATCGTCCGACGTGGTCAGAGGAAAACATTCATTTTCAAAGAACTATCTACATATATGTTCACACGTTTTTATTCGTCGCGAAGCTCCACACCACGCATTCACTTCACTTTATGAAGGACCTCACCGAGTCATTTCAAAGCACGAAAAATATTTCATCGTAAACGTCAAAGGCGAAAACACTACAATTTCGATCGACCGACTAAAACCTGTTTATGTCCCTCCCGACGATAAGTTCAACGAGAATGAGCAGCACAAAGATCATGACAACAATACTACGCCTACTACATTAACTTCACCAGAGTCATCTGAACCTGGGACATCTCGATTTTCGTCGCCATCATACCGCCCATCTGAATCCGATTCTAACTTATTTACACTGTCACCCAAGAGACGCGTTAGATTCCGCTGAACTTCTAATCATCTTCCTAAATTATCAATAATTTTGATAACGTCCTCCAAGAACGGAAGTACTTGTGGGACGAGCCACAAAATATTACAATATTACATTGCAACGTTTAATACAACATGGCAACATCATGTTAGCTAGTCAGCTGCGCCTGGCGTACAAGCAACGCTGAAACGAATACAACACAAAACGAAACAAAGAACACATAATTAACCGTTTGGCTTGAGGACGCCCATGGTTATTTCTATATAGGACTACGCATCATAAGAGCAGTTCTCTTCTCCTGCTGACAGCCACCGTGTGCACATCTTATTACAACCACCACATTTTTATTTTATTAAATGCTTCTAAAGCCTCGTTATCTAATTCTATTTCTATCTTTTTCGAATTCCGTTTGGAGACGTGACCGGCTTCTCCTCTTAGCAGTGCTGTTAATGGTTTAGCTACTTTTGGGTAATCCTGGATAAATCACCGGTAGTAACCTGACATACCTAGGAAGGATCTTAATTCTTTGAGACTTTGTGGCGCTTCTACTTTTTCGGGGTTGGATTTTATACCATTTGAACTGATTACATATCCTAAAAAATCCACCTTTTCTTTAGCAAATATGCATTTGTCTAATTGGATTTTCATGTTAGCATTTTCTAAGGTTTGGAATACTAATTCTATGTTTTTAAAATGTTCTTCTTCGTTTTTGCCAAATATTATTACATCATCGATATAAACATAACATCTTACTCCTATATGTTGGCGAAAGATATCGTCCAGTGCTCTTTGGTATGTGGCTGGAGCACTTTTTACACCGAAAGGTAAACGGAGGAATTCATATTTTCCGTTGTTTACGGAAAATGCTATTTTTAATGTCTGACTCGCGAAGTGGAATCTGATGGAACCCATATTTTAAAACGATAACAGGGAATAGTTTATTGTTTCCCAGATTTGCAAGGACTTCTTTAATTTCTGGTATGGGGTATTTATCAGGAATCGTAACTGAATTGAGTTTACGATAACCTACGACCATTCGATATTGTTTTCACCAGAGGCATCGGACTTTTTGTTAACAATCTAAATTGGGTAGTTATGCGGAGATTTCGATCTCCTTATTATTCCGTTATCCGTCCGGTCAATGACCAAACTTTCACCATTCGTTCAATGACCGGGTACCCAGGAGGAGCAGATGTAGAAGTCGTTAGTATACTGAATAAAATTTTTTTTTTCTGTGTAAGTTGGCTACATGGCATAAGAAATAACTATATATGGTGACATAGTCTATAGTTCTCTTAAAATAACGAGAAGCCTCTCCGGCTTAGGTACCTAAATATCCATTGACCTTGGCACTCCGCTTTTGTTATTTCCATTTCGGACGAAAAGAAGAAACGTGTTGAGTTGAAATTCTACAAGCGTAGTGAACAGCGTAGAAAGTATACAGAATAGTATAATAATATACTTTATATTATATAATAGTTTAATAATTTAAATAAAATTCGTATCCACTTACTGGACAGCTTTGCACTGGGAAATCGAAAGAAGTACGTGAGAAAATTGTTGGTGAAAGAGTTGCTAAAGACTTGGTGGCGCCATACAAAGGATCCGGTAGAAACATTACAATGGATAATTTCTTCACAACTCTTCCAATAGCAACCACTTTTACTATCTTGGAACTTGACGATTGTTGGTACTCTGAAGAAAAATAAAGCATACATTCCACCAGCAATGGCTGTTTCAAAAACTCGAGAAGAACTATCCACTGTGTTTGGCATTCATGAAAAAGTAACCCTATGTAGAATGTGCAAAAAAAACAAGGTAGTAATTATGTTGTCATCAATGCATCACGAGGCAAAAATTAGTGATAGTGCAATGAAAAAAACCCGAAATCATCGAGTTTTATAACTGGTCTAAAGCTGGAGTAGACATGATGGATAAAATGCTTGGTAGATATACTACAAAAAGATCAACTCAACGATGGCCTCTAGCATTTTTTTTTACAATATTCTCGATATTGCCTGCCTTGCAGCATATATTCTGTATTATGAGAATAATAAAATGCTTGTTAAAGAATCGTATGAACGACGCTTATTTTATCGGCATTTGGGCAGAGAGCTGTGTACTCCATTCGTTGAAAATAGTGCGAATAATGCCCAAATTATGAAGCATTTCTCAACGAAAGTGGCGATTGAATCTCTTCTTGGTCGAGCTGTCAATCCAAATGCGCAGCCAACATCATCTGTACCATTGAGACCTCAGAAGCAGCGCGATTCAACTGGAAGGAAATAGATTACTAGTGTATGCTATGAATGTATTCAAAGTGAATTCAAAAAACGTCGCCAAACTGGAAAAATATGTTCAGTATGTGAGAAACTTATTTGTGATGAACACTGTATTACAACCACGACATGTGAATTAAATAAATAAAAATGGGGTTATTTTGTTCTTACTAACTACTTTTGTTTTTGTTTATAATAAGAATTATTGTTAAAATAAAAGAAATTGTAAACTATATTGTCTATTATTAATTTAAAAATATAATTATCTGAATACTTTGATAAATAATCTCTTAAGTGTGTGTAAACCCGTCATTTATATATGTATATAAATCTCAGCGGGTCCCCGGGTACCTGGTTATTAAACGGAGGAGGTATCAAGTTTGATAATTAATAACTTTTATTAAGTAATTGATTCTAAAAAATTTTGAAGAAAAATGGGTGTCAAATAACTTTAGTTTTGGGGTTCCAGGCGGCCATAAAATTTTTTTGAGGAGGAGTTAAAAAAATTGGGATGTAAATTGAAGTGGATACCCGGGTACCCCGTCATTGACCGGACGGTTATCTAAGAGTTATTCAATTTGGCGTTCGATTTCGTATTTTAATGCCATGGGATACGGGTATGGCTTGAAGTAGACAGGCGTTTCGGTTGTTGTCCGGTTTTCACCTTTTACGAGGGTGGTGTAAGTAAGTTTTTTACCAGGATCGGAAAAAAGGTTTGGACATTTATCGATAATATTATTATTTCTGTTTTTTTGTTGCAATGAGAGATATGGAATATTTATTGCCACATTATTCACTTTGTGGTATATTCGTTGTTTTAACGTTACATTTATACTTAGACAAATTGTCATTAAGTTTTTGTCGGTATGAATAATTGCTTTTAATTCTTTAAGTGTGTCGTTGCCTATTATGCCGTGGAACGACCCTAGAGTTGGTAATATGAAAAATTTTATTTTCCCTACTGTTGGTCCAAAAATGTCGACAAAGGTGTGGTGGGTAATTTCAATTGTTCCGGTAACTGATTTTACTGTAATGGACTTTTAGTTCGGAAATGGATTCCTAATTTTAGTGGATTGAATGTAATTCTTATTGGATCCGGTATCAATAAGAAAATCTATTGTGTCTCCGCGCCTTGTTCTAAATTCGTAATAAGGCAGCGAAGACGGCGCTAATCTAAAAAATTAATAGTATCAGGCTCATTTTTACCTGCATTATCGTAAATGCTATCGTAGAAATTGTCATCCCGTTCGGGTCTAATTCTACTGCGTTAGTAAAAAAATGTCGTTGTAGTTTGCTTGCAGGGTGAGTCAGTTGTGCGGAAATCGGATGCTTCGGTTGTCGATTGCCCTGGAATGTATTGGGCCTATTCTGATAATTGATTCGTCTTGATCGTATTGATTGGTCTACTTCCATTGGGGTCGGTGGTTTAGGTGGTAAATTCGGTCTGTTATTAAAGGAGGTATTTTCTCTGGTTATATGGGGGTTGTTCGGGTAATTGTTGAACCTCGGCATGAATCATTGCATATAATATATAGGGAGAGTGTTGGGGATATCGGTTTGATTGACGATCGAACGGATGTTGGTCGAAATTTCGTCTGGGGGAGTGGGAATATGTTAATTCGGGGTAAAAACTCAATTTTTATTGTAATTATTAAAATTGTTATTTCGGGGAGGTCGTGGTGGTTGAATATTTGCTTTGTGTCTATTGTTCGCATGATTTATTCTATATGTCATGTTGTCAAGTTTTTGACATAAATGTAGTGCCTGGGGTAAGGTTGTCAATTCTCTCATAATGAGAAGACTAGGTAAATCTCCATTTAGTCCCCTAATAAATGTGTCAAGAGCTTTGTTCCTATATGAGTTGGTCATAGTCTGTATGGACTCGTCACTTAACTCGAGACATGAAATTTTGTCTAATATAAGTGAAAGGTATTGGTAGACCTTTTGGTAGACGGTCGGAATGTCGTCATAGCGTTGGACCAGAGTGGTCATCTAATATTCGGGGGTACCTATGTCCCTTTTATCCGAATAATGCATCATAAGACCTTTTCGAATTTGACTCCAATCGAGTGGGGTATTGTACGATTCCAATGCGGTGTCGGCATCGCAATTATTTTATGCCTGATCGTAAGGAGTCTCGCGAAGTATTTAAGGGTATTCTTGACTCCCTCATAGGCTTTAAAAATTCTGTCTACGCTCTTCCTCCAGGAGTTAAATTCTCCTGGTCGTCCTGAAAATTCTCTAAGGCTTTTAACCATGTCCGGAATCTTATCTAATTCATTAATGTTGTTCGCGTTCAGTGTCACGCTATGTTCGGGTTCTGTAAAGTCAGTTATAGTCTGAATACTCATTCGTTCGAGTACCTCTCGAACTATTTGAAGGATGGGTGGTTTGCCCATAACTAACCTCATTTGGTTAAGTTGTTCAATTAATTCTTCGGCTGTGTCTGGCATTATATTAAACTTATTATTTTAAGTTAAATAATTAAAAAAAAATATGTTCCTTTACAATAGCACTTTCTTTGACAATATTGGAATTTTCGTGAAGCTTACATTACGTAGGAATTTTCTTTCCTATCTTTTTGTGTCGAATAATTAATTTCCTTCAATTTAAAAATCTTTTCCTTCAGTTTATAGTAACAATGTTCTTTATAATAATCTTGAAATATTTTATAAAGCTTACACTAGTGGTTTCCAGCTTTCCACGGGATGTCCTTATGCGCTCCGGTTGTCCTTTTCTCGTTTTTTTCACTTTTCACGTAGCCTTATTTCTTATTTTCGGGCCTTTTTCCTTTTTTATTCACAGTCACTACCGTTCGCCACTCGCATAGCCTTACTTTCTAGTTTTCAGACAATTACTACTTTCGCGCGCTGGTCCCTGCTCGGGCGCCAGTTAAAAAACTTCTAGTTAATTTTAATAAAAAAAAAGTTTTCCGGGAGCTATGCTCCTTTATTGAATTCCACTTAAGAACTAAAGTTTACAATTAATTAAACTTAACTCAAGACCTATGTTTGCAACTGCAACGGGTATGGAGCTGCTGACGCTGCGCATCCTACAGGTTGCCACTACACGTACACGCACTCTTAGCGATTTAGTGGTGTCATATTATATTACTTTGTATCATATGATATTAATGCATTATATGATACTTTTTGAATGTGTGGGGTGCTAACTCATTATGACTGATTATTGTTAAACATACGTATTAAATTAGTTAAAGTATTAAATGAGAAAGTTATGCTCTCTGTATGTTATATAAATATGTAATATGTATGTATAATATAAAGGATGTTACTTTAACAAATTCTTTTTGTTTTTTTTTTGCTTATGATTGCCTTAGCTTATTTCAAGCAATCCTTCTTATACCTCGATTAAATATAAAAGTTATTGCTGGAAAATTCTGCAAGTAAATACTTGAATTTTCTTGTTGTTTTTGGGATAGTTTTTGTGTTATAACACAACGGTCAGCATTTACCTGCAATAATTAATCCGTTATATACAGTACTAAACTGCTTTGTTGGGGTTTTTCAGTTTTTACAGGAAAACAAACTGAATACCAACAACAGTTTGGTAACGGTTGACCGGTTAATATCGTGGAGGATGGAGTCATGTGTAGAAGTTCACGCAAGTGAGGAAAGTTCTCTGATCGCCATTCACTTGGGAGTGGCCAGAAACGATTCTTTTACATATGACTCAAGCAGCTCACGACTTCCGGTCTTTGACCAAGTATCCTCTGGGTAGCCTAAGAACATCCGTTTGAAGGCGAGCTAAAGTGAGAAGGCAAAACACCCCCTGCATAGGGTTGTGCGCTGGGTTTGGGACCCGCCACGTAAAAAAACACCCCCAATGAAAAGAAAAAAACAGCCTCGGATGAGAGACCCCCCTCTTGATGACGACCATGGCAAACGAAATAAGGACTATGATTTGAGGGCGTGCACCTGGAATGTCCGGTCCCTTAATTGGGAAGGTGCCGCTGCCCAGCTGGTAGATGTCCTCGTAAAGATAAAGGCTGACATCACCGCCGTCCAAGAAATGCGATGGACGGGACAAGGACAGAGATGAGTAGGTCCTTGTGACATTTACTACAGTGGCCATATAAAGGAGCGCAAGTTGGATTCGTGGTGGGAGAGAGACTCCGTCGCCGAGTACTTTCATTCACTCCGGAGAATGAACGTCTAGCCACAATCCGCATCAAAGCGAGGTTCTTCAACATATCGCTGATTTGCGCCCACGCCCCGACGGAAGAGAAGGACGATGTGACCAAAGATGCCTTTTATGAGTGCTTGGAGCGCACTTATGAGAGATGCCCCCGCCACGATGTCAAAATCGTGCTTGGCGACTTCAATGCCAGGGTGGGCAAAGAAGGTATCTTTGGCACTACGGTCGGTAAATTCAGCCTCCACGAGGAAACATCCCCAAATGGGTTGAGGCTGATCGACTTCGCCGGGGCCCGAAATATGGTTATCTCTAGTACTAGATTCCAGCATAAGAAGATACATCAAGCTACCTGGCTGTCTCCGGAAGACGGAAGACACGTATCCAGTGTTTTAGATGTGCGTGCGCTCCGAGGTCCTAACATCGACTCGGACCACTATATTGTTGCAGCCAAGATTCGCACCCGCCTCTGTGCAGCAAAAAACGCACGCCAACAAACACAAGGAAGGTTCGACGTCGAGAAGCTGCAATCACAACAGACAGCCGAACGTTTTTCTACTAGGCTTGCACTCCTGCTCTCTGAGAGCACTCGTCGACAACTCGGTATAAGGGAACTGTGGGACGGCATTTCGGACTCCTTACGTACAGCTGCAACCGAAACCATTGGTTTTCGGAAAGCGCAAAAGAATAGCTGGTACGACGAGGAGTGCCGTGTCGCAGCGGAGAGAAAACAGGCTGCCTACCTCGCAACGTTACGATCGACCACAACACGTGCGGGATGGGATAGATACCGAGAGTTGAAGAGGGAAGCGAGACGCATTTGTAGACAGAAAAAGAAAGAGGCCGAAATGCGTGAGTACGAAGAGCTTGATAAGCTGGCCGACAGGGGTAATGCTCGAAAATTCTACGAAAAGATGCGGCGGCTTACAGAAGGTTTCAAGTCCGGAGCATACTCTTGTAGAACCCCCAAGGTGATCTAGCCACCGATGCCCAGAGCATACTTAAATTATGGAGGGAACACTTCTCCAGCCTGCTGAATGGCAGTGCACGCACAACACCAGGAGAAAGCGAACCCGATACCCCAATCGATGACGATGGAGCAGACGTTCCATTGCCCGACCATGAAGAAGTTCGAATAGCAATTGCCCGTCTGAAAAACAACAAAGCGGCAGGGGCCGATGGATTGCCGGCCGAGCTATTCAAACACGGCGGCGAAGAGCTGATAAGGTGCATGCATCAGCTTCTTTGCAAAATATGGTCGGACGAAAGTATGCCCAACGACTGGAATTTAAGTGTGCTATGCCCAATCCATAAAAAAGGAGACCCCACAATCTGCGCCAACTACCGTGGGATTAGCCTCCTCAACATCGCATATAAGGTTCTGTCGAGCGTATTGTGTGAAAGATTAAAGCCCACCGTCAACAAACTGATTGGACCTTATCAGTGTGGCTTTAGACCTGGTAAATCAACAACCGACCAGATATTCACGATGCGCCAAATCTTGGAAAAGACCCGTGAAAGGAGAATCGACACACACCACCTCTTCGTCGATTTCAAAGCTGCTTTCGACAGCACGAAAAGGAGCCGCAAAACTAATACGGCTGTGTAAGCTGACGTTGAGCAACACGAAAAGCTCCGTCAGAATCGGGAAGGACCTCTCCGAGCCGTTCGATACCAAACGAGGTTTCAGACAAGGCGATTCCCTATCGTGCGACTTTTTCAACCTGCTTCTGGAGAAAATAGTTCGAGCTGCAGAACTCAACAGAGAAGGTACCATCTTCTATAAGAGTGTACAACTGCTGGCGTATGCCGATGATATTGATATCATCGGCCTCAACACCTGCGCCGTTAGTTCTGCTTTCTCCAGACTGGACAAGGAAGCAAAAGAAATGGGTCTGGCAGTGAACGAGGGCAAGACGAAATATCTCCTGTCATCAAACAAACAGTCGTCGCACTCGCGACTTGGCTCTCACGTCACTGTTGACAGTCATAATTTTGAAGTTGTAGATAATTTCGTCTATCTTGGAACCAGCGTAAACACCACCAACAATGTCAGCCTAGAAATCCAACGCAGGATAACTCTTGCCAACAGGTGCTACTTTGGACTAAGTAGGCAATTGAGAAGTAAAGTCCTCTCTCGACAAACAAAAACCAAACTCTATAAGTCACTCATAATTCCCGTCCTGCTATATGGTGCAGAGGCTTGGACGATGTCAACAACGGATGAGTCGACTTTGCGAGTTTTCGAGAGAAAGGTTCTGCGAAAGATTTATGGTCCTTTGCGCGTTGGCCACGGCGAATATCGCATTCCATGGAACGATGAGCTGTACGAGATATACGACGATATTGACATAGTTCAGCGAATTAAAAGACAGCGGCTACGCTGGCTAGGTCATGTTGTCCGGATGGATGAAAACGCTCCAGCTCTGAAAGTATTCGACGCAGTACCCGCCGCGGGAAGCAGAGGAAGAGGAAGACCTCCACTCCGTTGGAAGGACCAAGTGGAGAAGGACCTGGCTTCTTGGAATATCCAATTGGCGCCACGTAGCGAAGAGAGGAAACGACTGGCGCGCTGTTGTTGACTCGGCTATAATCGCGTAAGCGGTGTCTACGCCAGTAAAGAAGAAGAAGAACGGTTGACCGGAATTTTGGTCAGAACCGCAAATTTAATTTTGTTATTTTATATCATACAATTATGTATATGAGTGTATGTGCCTGAATTTGCGTGTGCCTGTGCCTGTGCTTGTGCCTGTTTTTCTTTTCCTCAGTCCTTTTGCTGGTGGTGTTGTTGTGTTTAGCAATCCCAAACGCTGACAGGCTTCTCTGTATGTGCCGCACAATACATCATTAACAGTTCGCAGATGTTAGGCCACGAACATTGACTAATAGTAAGCGCAAATAAAAACACTCGTTTAATTTAAAAAAGTGAAATGTTCTAGTTTCCTGCGCAACTTTCGTAATTTTTTCATATATAAGAACCTTCTCCCAATAATAACAAATACAACAAAAAAATAATCAGTGAAAAAGGGATTTTTCAGTATATATAGATTGTATTTGTTCTTAACAACTTAAAGGTAAAATCGGAAGAATTATTGATGTTCGGCTGAAGTTGTGTGTTTGCTGAAATTGGGTATTCATTTATTCAGGGGGTAGGTGAAGTATTCACCTGGTTTTACCAATTTTTGACACAAGGGCACGATAAAAGATGTCAGTCAATATTGAATTTCTAGATTTCACATATTGACCGCTTCTTTCGTAAAAAAGTCAGCCGTAAGCACAGGACCTACATGTTCGATATCTTGATAGTTATTTTCCGATTACAACAAATGGAATACCTTAATGGTATTATTTTTGCAACACTAAGTTTTATTTCGACAGCGTCCACGTAATCGATATCTGGTTACTTGAAAAGTTATATTTCAATTGAAACAATTTTTAAGGTTTCCATCCTTCATTGCGTTAATGGCAATATTTGTTTTATTTCAACAACGTCACTTGCACTCGACTTACTATACATACATTACAAGTATATGTGACATGAAAAGATCAAGTGAGATTCAATATGTTATTTCTTGATTGCAGTCCGATTTTGCCTATTCCACTGCAGCACGAGAATGTTAGTACCTATAATCTAGTACTCCAAATTTGGTTAAAATTGGTTGAGTACTTATTGAATTTCATTTAGAGATGGACGGCTCCACGACCAATGTCCAATTTTAATACCTGTTCCTATGAAGAACGAAACAAAACACCTTCCTTAAACTTTGCCTCCGAGAGATACTACTTTTATACGAAGTCTTTTTTTCATGTCTCACAAATTGCTTCATCAATCCCTGCTTTACTTATGTGAAACGTTAGTAGAACTTTATGAGGGGGCACTAAAGTTTCAGTTTAATTGGTCAAAACTATACCAATATACGTTCTCAATAATGGGTGAATGACAAGAAACTCAAAAACATATACTTACAAGGTAGTGTCAAGTAGGATTCTGATTTAATTAATAAGTAACATAGCCCTCTTGTTGATAAAAATATAAAAAATAAATAAAGTAAACCGATTCAGCAACACGATTAAATATTTTGTAAATTGTCGGTATAAAGAAATCGATGCATAAGTTCTTTGCGTTCTAATAGGTATAGAAAGGAACGATAAAGGGGATGAGTTCATTCCCATAGAGCAGTCTAAGAGGAATTGAACGGTTAGGTGGAAAACACTTTAAAATCTTAACAAATAACGAATCTTAACAAGTCACGAATCGCTGTTTTGTTCAGACACTATGCAAAGTACACTGATCCTGATGAAGGCTGAAATGCGACTACTTGCAGTAAGACATCATTAAGACCTCTGACCATAAAACCATCTTTATATATTAAAATGACGTGTCACGTTCTTTGTCTGCGATGAACTCCTAAACTACTCAACCGATTTTAATAACTTTTTTGACAACCCAATTTATAGTATAAACTGTATTCCACAGCAACGCGTGGCCGGATCCACTTGTATATTATACAATAATTCTAAATTATTTTATTACAGAAAATAAAAAGCAACCGCAATGAGTCATAAGCAACGGCGAACTCGTACAAATTTTACCACAGAACAACTAAACAATCTGGAGAAACTCTTTGATGAGACTCATTATCCCGACGCTTTTATGAGAGAAGCATTAAGCCTGCGCCTTGGATTAAATGAAGCAAAAGTACAAGTAAGATTTTTAGATAATTAATGTATATTTTCCAGCAAACAAGTTAATCAAATAGGTACCAGTTTAGTTGGATTTAAATTTTCATTATACCTATGCAATTGTAAATGATTTTTTTAACAACTTAAGTGTTCATATTTTTTCGATTTTCAATTGCATATCCAGAGGTTAAGCTTTCTCGTTAAGTCCTGAGTGTTTTGTATGGTTCTGTAGATTTTCTATTATACCAAATATCTCGTTCGTTTTTATCAAGTACAGTACGGTATATGTGTCAAAGAATGCATGTCTCCCGAATCAATTTCAAAGTATATCTAGATTCTCTATAAAGTATATATACTAGGGTGATTCAAAAAAAAAAAAAAATTTCGTTTGCTACTCGGAAGAATAGGTTCCTAGACACCTCTAAGAAAACTTCTCCTAGCATGAGTTCTTAATTGTAACGGGAAGGTGCTCCTTCTTACAGTTTTCCTTTTTTTCTTATTATCAGATAGAAAAATTTATATCTCGCTTGCAACTACTTGAAAAATATCTTGTTCCTTAGATTTTGTAGAAAATTGAATGCTCTACGAAAAAGGTCTAATATGATTTTTTCGTAAACCCAACCATTTAAAAGATATTAACAGTTAAAGTGTGATTATTTTTGGGAAAATTTTTTATTTCTTATGAATTTTGTAACTCAATGAAAAAGAATCATTATGTGTTTAATCAGGTTAACAACGATTTATCGCTTTTACGTAATCACGTAGACGACATTAAACAGATAATTTTTTCAAGCAAATTAGGCATAATACCAACAGATGTACTGACATCTATAGAACTAAATCTCATTACTGATTTCGAAAGCTATAGCCACATAAAAACAGCAGTACTTTTCCAGGATAACACTATCATTACAACCGTCCTCATACCCCAATGTTCCAACAGCATCCTATCCCAAATCAAAATTGAACCCCTTCCCAATACAAACAATAAATCATTAGTTTTAGATAAATATAATGTATTAGTAGATGAGGACAATAATATATACAAGGTTGAAATTAAGGACAATTTGGAAAAAAATTTAATTGAAGACAGAAATCAATGCTTAAGAAATATACTAAACTTTGAAGAAGCAGATTGTAAGCTCAGAATTTGTAATGAGGAATCTGTAAAAGAAGTGCTACCAGGCACATTAATATTTAAAAACTTCCAATCCAAAATTACACAAAATTGTAATAAACAAAATATAAAACAAAGAGGAACCTTTTTAATAAAATTCAAAAATTGCGAAATAAGCGTATTCAATAAATCATATACTAACGTAAAGAAAGAAGTATATGAATCTTTTATATTACCAAATGTCATAACTAAAATTAAAGAAAATATAAGTTTTGCTAGTAAAGGATTAAGACTGGAAACGTTGTATGTGAAACAACTCCAGCATGAAAACAATATTGAATTTTTGATAAATAAAAGCGGCAGGTCCTCAATAAATAGCTTACGTTCCGATATAATAATAATTGTAATAGTTGTAACCGTTATATAATTTTTGTATAAAAATCGTCAAAAGGTATATTTGTCTCCCGAACCTAGTGCAGAGGACGTACTAAAGGTGCAAAATGGTCCTTTTCTGCAAATAACAACGACACACCCTACGATCAACACCGATTGGGGACAATCGATTTAAGAGGGGAAGAGTTAACACAACACTTGTTAATCAAGCACCGACTTACAACTTCCGGCACGTGTGACCGAAATGCACCAGGAAGTCCATGGTCAGCGGCTGCACTACCTGTTGTGCAGCATAAGATTCGTGGAACCGAATCACGCCACTTATAATTATTTAAGTTAGAATTAAGTATAAATATTGTAATTCGGTTAAGCTAAAGCGCAGTTCTAATTACTCAATAAAGCTACGCGGTTACGCTGTCCCAATGCAGCGCCGCGAAAAAAATATATTTTTTTAGTTATTCAATAACTAAAAACCTTAACTTATACCATAAACAATGCGTTAACACATGCACACACATGTATTGCATTGTACAGTTAAAAACAACTCCATGTGGTGTACAGTACATACACATATATTTAATTAGATAAGTAAGACTTCAAAAATTAGTATATAAGACTTACAAATTTAAAAATAAAATCAGAATGAAAGTTTTCTCACTCAAATAAAGGCTTTTTCATTTCCCCCCACCAGTAGTAAGGTTGACAAAGTCTCTATTGAGTTAACATTTGGTCCTTCGAGCTAGATAAGCAGCTCGAGCCAAAATTGTAAGACCTGTATGAACAAAATACAGGCAATATCAAGGATTTGGTCCAAGTATATGTATTAGGCCGGGTCGATTTGTGGGGAGGCAAACAAATCGCCCATTGCTCTATGAAAATCATATTCTAGGGATCAAAATAAGAGACTTTGCCGAAGGAACCATACCTCTGAAACGAATTCTGATGTCCCCCAATTTGGGTCGAACTTTTGGGTAGGGGCAAATTTTGGAAAATCCCACTTTGACCCATTTAGAGTGCTCCAATCGAGTCCAAATGTATGACCGACCCCCACTAACTTTGGACGGCCGATCCACCCATGCCCCCTGGAACTCCCCTGGGGGGTTCCCATACACTCATTTCAAAAAATCACCATTTTTGGTGATTTACATGAAAAAATCAGCTAAATTGCTATGTTTTTTCTTTATTTTTATTTATTTATTTATAATAATATCTATTTTTTCTCTTAAGAAATTTATTTAGTCAGAACATATGTAAATGAAAAAAATTAATTTAAGTGAGTTATAGAAAAGAAATTAAAAAAAATTATTGTTTGAAGTCTTTTTTACTTTCAAGTCTGGGCAATTTCACACGGCCCTCTAATGTCGTCGCCATAACAGCCTCTACATTTTCCGGTATAACCCGTTTGGAAACGCTAGCTAGCAATTGAACATGTCGTTCCGTTCCTTGTATGTGTGATGGAATTTTTGGATCATTAAACGGTGGATCATCTTGATTTAAATATTCTTTCAATATATCGTACGGAATGCTTCGCGTGAATGGTGGTTCAAATACGATATTTATATCATTCAAATTGATCATTTCCGTATAACTTGTGCAATTAAAGTTTATATCTGGTTTTTTATAAACTCTAAGTTCCATTGGCTCGTCAACATCGGTTCGATAGCGTAGAATTTTCTTGATGGCACAGTCGCGCTTTTCTTTCCTATCATCAAACAACATTGATAACAAGATATTTTCCGAATGCGCATAATATGAACTATCTTTAATTACTTGATTGACAATTTTGCGTAAGCGAGGTTCTAGAAATCGTGACCAACCAATGAACTTGAAAAATAATGCACTGCCGTACACGACAAAGCTGTAATACTTGATATTGAAGTACATTGGCACATAACATTTAATTATAAATTCTACCAGAATTTTTAAATTTGCATCTGGATTTTCCGTTGTCACATATAATCGCAATAATCTAGCGGCCTTGGTTGGCCACCGGGAATGTACAATTTTCCCTGCTTTGATGTTAGCCAGATCCACCGGAACCACGCCGCTAGAAATTGCATAGGCCATGTCGTATAAGTACTTTGAATCGGTTGTTAAATAGAACTCAGCTCTGGTTGCCCAGAGCTCCTTTATTTATAGCATTCCTTATCCTAATTTATGTATGCACCACATGCTGAGTGCATCCACACATCTTAACACTAATCTACTGTACATACCGACATTATGTACACATATCTTAAGCATACGTGTTTTCAAGGGCAAACACAATTGTCTATTGTTAGTTTAAGATCATTTGCGATCTTCAGGGCAAACATAATTGTTTCTTGTCTATTGTTAGTTTAAGATCATTTGCGATCTCAAGGGCAGACAATCCTTTACATTCTTCTTCTTCTTTACTGGCGTAGGCACCGCTTACGCGATTATAGCCGAGTCAACAACAGCGCGCCAGTCGCTTCTTCTCTTCGCTACTTGGCGCCAATTGGATATTCCAAGCGAAGCCAGGTCCTTCTCCACTTGATCCTTCCAACGGAGTGGAGGTCTTCCTCTTCCTCTGCTTCCCGCGGCGGGTACTGCGTCGAATACTTTCAGAGCTGGAGTGTTTTCATCCATCCGGACAACATGACCTAGCCAGCGTAGCCGCTGTCCTTTAATTCGCTGAACTATGTCAATGTCGTCGTATATCTCGTACAGCTCATCGTTCCATCGAATGCGATATTCGCCGTGGCCAACGCGCAAAGGACCATAAATCTTTCGCAGAACTTTTCTCTCGAAAACGCTTAAGGTCGACTCATCGGTTGTTGTCATCGTCCAAGCCTCTGCACCGTATAGCAAGACGGGAATTATGAGCGACTTATAGAGTTTGGCTTTTGTTCGTCGAGAGAGGACTTTACTTTTCAATTGCCTACTCAGTCCAAAGTAGCACCTGTTGACAAGAGTAATCCTGCGTTGGATTTCCAGGCTGACATTGTTGGTGGTGTTTACGCTGGTTCCAAGATAGACGAATATATCTACAACTTCAAAGTTATGACTGTCAACAGTGACGTGAGTGCCAAGTCGCGAGTGCGACGACTGTTTGTTTGATGACAGGAGATATTTCGTCTTGCCCTCGTTCACTGTCAGACCCATTTCTTTTGCTTCCTTATCCAGTCTGGAGAAAGCAGAACTAACGGCGCGGGTGTTGAGGCCGATGATATCAATATCATCGGCATACGCCAGCAGTTGTACACTCTTATAGAAGATGGTACCTTCTCTGTTGAGTTCTGTAGCTCGAACTATTTTCTCCAGAAGCATGTTGAAAAAGTCGCACGATAGGGAGTCGCCTTGTCTGAAACCTCGTTTGGTATCGAACGGCTCGGAGAGGTCCTTCCCGATCCTGACGGAGCTTTGAGTGTTGCTCAGCGTCAGTTTACACAGCCGTATTAGTTTTGCGGGGATACCAAATTCAGACATCGCGGCATAGAGGCAGCTCCTTTTCGTGCTGTCGAAAGCAGCTTTGAAATCGGCGAAAAGGTGGTGTGTGTCGAATCTCATTTCACGGGTCTTTTCCAAGATTTGGCGCATGGTGAATATCTGGTCGGTTGTTGACTTGCCAGGTCTAAAGCCACACTGATAACACTGTGGAACATTTTTGGATTATTGTCTGGGGGGTGAGAAATTCCAAGTCAGGGTGATGGCACTAGGTCAGTACAGTAAAACACTCAAAGGGTTTGGCGTTCGTATGTGTCAGTTTTCTTTATGACATTTTAAATTTTTTTTACAATTTCTATTTGTTTTTATTCAGAAAACAAGTTGCAACTTGCTGAGGAATTTGTTTTTAATAGGCCAGTTTGTATGGAAGCTACATATAGGTATTACCCTCGGTCAATTAGAGAAAAGAAATTGAGAATTAACGGTAATAATAACGTCTATTCCCATTTTCAGAAGCAAAATAATTTAGAAACTTTGATGACTGACAGACCGGGAGAATTTATTAATGAAGCTTTCATAATTGTTTTTTTGTCAGGGGTTATATAATACCGCCGACTACTTTTAGCATGCCCATTTTAAAGGATATTGTAGGTGTTTGAACTAGAAGGAAAGTTTTGTGGGCACTATGGGGATTTTGATTTCAGTAACGCCTTTCCTTTGACCCTACAATAAGAATGGTAGCCTGCACGTCTCAGCTCTGTGATACGTAACCCAATGCCGTAGCAGTCTGGCGCGTCCAGGTTACGCATCAAAATATTTGTGAATCTTTGTGGAGCATGTGTCATCAGTAGACAACACCACGACTGTTAAAATATAGGTCTTACCATCACACACTGTGAGATTTAATCAATCTGGCATCTCGAAATTCAAAAAAAAATGTTTTCGTAACTCGCTCATACTTTTTTTTTACGTGAAAAGAGACCCCAATTGTTACGGAAACAAACACAAAAGAGAATAAAGAAATGTTATTGGCGTGATAACAGCTATCAAACACGTGCAATTGCATAGCATGCTACAATTGATTTGCAAGCTTGCATTGATCACAAAAGTTTGAGTGATCAGGTCGAAGATGTGAGTGGTTTTTTTGGCCTAAAATAATTTTTGTATTGAAGGTTACTACTTAAACTTAAAATTTTTGGTTTATACAATATTTATTTTTGCACTCAAGTATTTTGAAAAAATTGTTTTATAACCACCTGAAAGGTAAGACAAATTTTAAAGCTTTCAAATATTTGATAGACTAGAACTTCTAAGTCCCACGGAGTTCCGTGATGGGAATGCCAGCAGAATCTTTGTTAATGTGCCCAAAACAAATTTAAAAAATAAAATCCCATAAAAGCCCATTTTTTGCCTTTTTCTAGTATGAGTGAAATATCGCGAGAGGAGCTATTTTGGATTTGGTTGAGCAAGGTGAAAAGCGAAAAAACAGAAGCGGTCGAAAAGCACGTTATATCAATTTTTGGATCAGATGTTGACGATATGTTGACCAGATGACGATGATATTTATGTGATGCAACTCCAAAAACTATGAACGACATGAATGCCTTATCACAGCGCGAAATCGATGAAAATATGCTTGCTGTTGGTCTTTCACCTCTACATGCCTACATAAGGTTTATGGAGTGCTTGTTGCACATTTCTTACCGATTGGAAATAGAAAAATGGTACGTATCAGGCGATGAAAATAAGGAGAGCGTTGCAAGAAGGAAGAAAAAATACAAGAAAGGTTTAAGAACGAAATGGGTCTTCTTGTGGATATGCCGAAACAGAAAACAGGAAACACAAATGATGGCAATACGGCCAGAAGATTTTTCAAAGAAGCAGAAAAGACATCGGATATTAGAGGCATAAATGTCGATCTAATCAAGCGGTTTCGAGTAATACTTAATTGTATAAACAGCGGCTATTTTATCAATATAGATGCGTTCCAAAATTTTACGTCAGAAACAAGAGAGCTTTATTTGAGTTTATATCCTTGGTACTATATGCCAGTAACTCTCCGCAAATTATTGTTTCATGGAGAGGCTATCATTTCTTTATGCATTCTTCCCATATGAAACTTTTCTGAAGAAGCGCAAGAAGCACGCAATAAAGAGTCGAGACAGTATCGCGAACTGTTCACAAGAAAAACGTCCCGAGTTGACACCAACATAGATTTATTGCAAAGGTTGCTTATCAAGTCAGACCCTATGATTGCAAGTTTACGTTTGCACCCAAAAACCAAGCGTTCTACTTTACCTTCTGAGGCATTGCACTTCTGTCTGACACCCAACTAAATGATGAATTTGATGATTTAGCATAAAAACCTTTGCTTGCAGCTCTCTGGAATTTTTATTTTTGTATAAAGTCCTTATTTTTTTTTTATTCCTACTTTTCGCTTTTTACTTTTGTATAATTTGTATATAATTTATTTTGGTTTTTGATTAATATCTTATTTCGAATATTTTCCATTCTTTTAAGAACTTTCGTTGAATGTTTTAGTTTTTCCTTTTTATTATGTTTTAGATATCAAAAAATTTAACATTGAAACAACATTAACTTTTTATTTTTCTCATTTGCAAAGAATCATCGAAAACTAAAGTTCGAAACTTGAAGAATTTTATTGAAATGGTTGTATGTGGGTGCTTATATCAATATATCGACAAGTTTTAGTTAGAAGAGAATGAAAGAAGAAATTTTGAATATAAATGTGTAAAAAAAATTGTCCCTAACTAGTGTTTTTGAGGATAGTTCGGAACTAGTCCCCTTTGACACTAGTTGGAACTAGTTGTCTTTCACCATATTGAAGCTTATAATCTCCTTAACGATCGTGCCAAATTTCAAGTTCATATCTCTACAACTTCATATAAAAATTAATTTTGAGATGCTAGATTGACTAAATCTCACACTGTGCATCACTTGGAACTTGCTCTGATATTATTTTATTAATTTTTTCTACCAATTCTATAAATATAAAAAAATAAGTTGAAATTTGTTTAGAAATATGAAAATATTTTTTCGACTACCCAATTTAAATCAGATAAAAAGTTGATCTAGTCTATTCATGATTTTGTTGAACAATTAATTTTGAACTCCTTTGGAATGTTTTAAAGTTTTGGCAACACGTGGCGGAATTTCCCCGGCTTTGATCGTTGTAAGTTGTGAGAGACAAAAATGTTCGGTTACACCCTAACATAGCATTTCTTTATATATGTACATACATACGTAATGTTAGATCAATAAATAGTAATTAAAACATATGTTGCATATTTGACACTTCGCTGCTGATATTCTCTTGGCGTTTGCTAATTACTTATGCAAATCACACGCAAAACGCGACACCAGTTGTTGATGTTGTTGCCAGAAATTCACGCTGAGTTGTTGTTGCTGTCGTGATTTCCATCTCGAATGACCAGTATATGTTCGAATTAAGTTAAAACAGGTTTATAAACGCGTTGTTAAGTAACAAAATAAACGAAAAACTATTGTATATCCAATATCATACTTTTATTTTGCTAAGACATCTGTCATTCCACAAAAACACCATCATAAAAGAAACGAAACGACAACTCTGATGTAAAAAAAATATGGCGTTAAACATTCACAGCTAGGGAAATACTTTAAGATGTAAAACCAATCATATACAGTAAAGTCAGCCGGATGTTTTCGCTCAAATTTATCTATTTTAGGCACAAAGATACACTGTTATAAATAAAACACGCTCTCGTTTTTTTCATTGGGATAACTCACATATTGGGGGCTAAGGAAAGTATTTGTCCGATTCAACCCATTTTTGATATACAGACATACAGAGAATGATACTTTCAGTTATCTATATCACACATTGACCAAAATTTTCAATCAAAAGTCAACTATAGGTACCGCAGCCTAAATATTCGGTAACTAGGGGCAGTTTTCATTGGATTTAATGAATGGATTGGCCGTTATATGAACTGCTTCTTGGTTTGTATCCTGGAAACTGAACGAATAAAGGAAAGTCTCCCATTAAACACTTTCATACCATCTTGGTGGTAAAATTTAATGTCTGGTGTATTTAGTTATTGATTTATAACACTTTTAGTATTTTTAAACAGTGCTGTTATATGGAAGTGAGCGGGGTTATCATACGATTTCATAAATTTTCACACTGTCAGTAGAAGTTTTTATTAGATTTATACTCAGAAAATTTGGTTGTTGTAGCATAAATAGTTAAATTTATTAGAGGGCGGGGTCACGCCCAATTTAAAAAAAAAAAAAAAAAAATTTGCCTACAGGTGCCCCATACTACAGCGATCCTCTGCACAAAATAACAGCTTTATATCTTAATTTTGTGCTTAGTTATGGCACTTTTTATGTTTTCAGTTAATGGCGATTTGTGAGCGTGGCAGTGTTTCGATTACGCTCATCTACGAACTCGAAATTATTTTTTATACAAAATTTTATCAAGATATCTCAATTTTTACATAAGTTATAGCTTACACAGGGGGACAGACAGACAGTCAACCGGATTTCAACTTTTCTCGTTATTCTGATCATTTATAGTTATATATATTGTCTATATTTATCTCGACTAGTTTTAGGTGATATGTACAACCGTTAGGTGAACAAAAATATAATACTGTAGCTACTGTGAAGTCATAACGACTCTATTGAACCAGAGAACTTAAAGCATAGAGAAGGCGCAAATTGAATTCTGTATGATGTTCGCTTTGACGGCTAACAGAGCTGATAGAATTGTAGCAAGGAATTCACCATTTTCGCTGCTATTTAGCAGAAATGAGCACGTTCTCTGGCAGAAATATATGTAAAACGACATGAATTCTCTCAGGCTCAATCAGAGAACTTAAAGCATAGAGAAGGTGCATGTTCGACAGCGATCATTTGTTAGATTTATAGTAAGGAATTCACCTCACATTTCTGAATTCACGCTGTGAAATGTAAACATTTTTTACAGTCCTCCACATACTCAACAGAGAATATTAAGAGAAATAAATATATTTATTTTCAGCATATAATGATGTGGCATTTATGCCCAAGCAGAGAATATGAAGAAATATAAACATGTGTATGCATGCTCCTTCTGATACTCCCAACAACAGTATTGTGATATTTTCATGCTTCAACTGTGACCAAAAACCAAGGTGACATTTGAATTTAAACTGCGCGCGTCGAAGGATATGGAGAATTCTTTTTTTTTAGGTTGGTAGTACTGTCAGTCACATTTATGTCAAATTTCATGTCAAAATATTCATTAGTGTTTGAGATACGTGTCGTTTTGTGAGTTGCTAAAAGTGAGTTTTTCGTTTTTTGCCATGTCCAAATTCGTTGAGCAAAGAATTTAAAAAAATGTTTACAAGTGGTATAGTGAGTTCACAGCCGGGCGACCATCAACCTCAACCGACGAAGCTTACGTTCAACAAATCAAAGATTTAGTGTTGAAAATCATCGATTAACAATTAGAGATCTTGCTGATGAAGTTGGCATACCAAAAGGCTCAGCCAATACCATTTTGAAGGATGTTTTGTGCCTCAAGCGCGTCAAATCTCTACTGGTACCGAAAACATTGAATTTTTTGGAAAAAAGCGTCGCGTTGAAGTGTGTGAAACGATGCTTTCCGACTACCAGGGTGTCATTAAACGCATTATAACTGGCGATGAGACTTGGCTCTATGCTTACGACCCCGAAACAACCGATCAATTGACGAAATATCGTGCCAAAAAAGAGCCAAAACCAAAAAATTCGCGCCAAAGTCGCTCAAAAATCAAGGTCATGTTGACTGTTTTCTTCGATTATTGTGGTGTTGTGCATTATGAATTCCTTCCAACCGGTCAAACAGTCAACAAGGAATATTATTTGAACGTTATGCGTCTTTTGCGTAACGCTATCCGCCTAAACAGGCCGGAATTGTGGAAAGACAATTCTTGGTTTTTACACCACGATAATGCACCATCCCATACTGCCCTGGTAAATCGTGATCATTTCGCCAAAAACACAACCCATATCGTTCCGCAACCACCGTATTCACCTGATCTGGCGCCGTGCGACTTCTGGCTGTTCACCAAGTTCAAAAGACCACTCCGTGGACACCGTTTTTATACGATAGAGGAGATTCAAGCCGCAGCGAAGACGGAACTGAAGGCCATCCTGGAAAGTGACTACAACCAGTGTTTCGAAGATTGGAAAATCCGTTGGCATAAGTGCATTGTATCGAGAGGGGATTACTTTGAAGGGGATGAAATTGCTTTGGAAGAATAAATAAAGAATTTTCAAAATAAATACAATGTCACCTTTTAAACACAGTGCTTTTGCGTTATGCCGTCGGCATTTCCATGTTGGCATATGAAAATAATTATAATATGAGTATAATTTTGTATGAATGCATGCATAGTAATATTTACAATCAATTTGGACTTGCATATTTGATTTTTACATAATATGCTATACTAATAAACGTTTTTGTATTATGTTTTTTACTAATTGAAATTGAATTTAGCACAACAATGTATAAATACATCGTCTATCATATTAATCTTATTATCTGGTGATATGAATATATGTATACTAGGGCGGGTCGATTTAAAAATCGCCCATTGCTCTATGAAAATCATATTCTAGGGATCAAAATAAGATACTTTGCCGAAGGAACCATACCTCTGAAACGAATTCTGATGTCCCCCAATTTGGGTCGAACTTTTGGGTAGGGGCAAATTTTGAAAAATCCCACTTTGACCCATTTAGATTGCTCCAATCGAGTCCAAATGTATGACCGACCCCCACTAACTTTGGACGGCCGATCCACCCATGCCCCCTAGAACTCCCCTGGGGGGTTCCCATACAATTATTTCAAAAAATCACCATTTTTGGTGTTTTACATGAAAAAATCAACTAAATTGCTATGTTTTTTCTTTATTTTTATTTATTTATTTATAATAATATCTATTTTTTCTCTTAAGAAATTTATTTAGTCAGAACATAAGTAAATGAAAAAAATTAATTTAAGTGAGTTATAGAAAAGAAATTAAAAAAAAAATTATTGTTTGCAGTCTTTTTTACTTTCAAGTCTGGGCAATTTCGCACGGCTCTCTAATGTCGTCCCCATAACAGCCTCTACATTTTCCGGTATAACCCGTTTGGAAACGCTAGCTAGCAATTGAACATGTCGTTCCGTTCCTTGTATGTGTGATGGAATTTTTGGATCATTAAACGGTTTTTTTTTTTTTTTTTTTTTGCGGGTGAGGGCGTGGATAATGCCTTCCGGATAATCGGTGCTATCGTCACAGCAGCGGTATGTGCCACTTGCAGGTCACTAAAAACCCCCCTCTAAGGAACCGTCGCCCACACAGGGACCGCATTTGCATTACTTCAGGGTGGCGTTCCATTTTTCTCATTGAGAGATTTACATCTGCGCATCTGCGTCCAAGTTCTGCTTTTTGCGGCGAAGCAAGATTGCTGCGAAATTCTTGATAGTTTCCCAGTTCGCTTGTCTCTCCATCATCACGCTGACTAAATTGTGCGCGTTTATTGGGCCAACCAGGTTTTCTACGGCGGTGCGTTCTTGTCGCTAGCGCACACATTCGAAGAAGGTGTGTTCAGCGTCGTCTTCCGTCGCGTCGTTATATAGGCATGACGGCTTTTCGACTTTTCCCATTCTGTGGAGGTACTTTTTGAAGTATCCGTGACCGGATAAAAGCTGGGTTGTGTAAAAATCGACTTCTCCGAATTTACGGCTTGTCCATAAGTCTAGATTTTTTATTAGCCTAGCCGTCCATCTGCCGCGACGTTCATTCTTTCTTCTTTGTTGCCATGCTGTTATTGTATCTTTCCTTATTTGTTGTATTGCGCTATTGTTATGATCAGATGATTTCTTTAGCTGCCACAGTTTTTTCCTTTCGTATGCCAGTAGGTCGATTGGAGCATTGCCGCTTGTAACTAATATTGCATCGCCGGACACTGTCCGGTAGGCTGATGTAACTCTGAGGGCTGCGGTGCGGTGCACTCTGGCCATTACCTTACGCCGGTTTTCCTTTTTAAGCGCGTCTGCCCAGATCTCGGCTCCGTATAGTAAGACGCTGATTGTCGTCGACATTAGGAGCTTTCTCTTTTCTTGACTGGGTCCTCCTATGTTGGCCATTAATCGGCTCAGTTGAGAGGTGATCATCGCTGCCTTTCCTGCGGCGTGCTGGATTTGTACCCAGAAAGTTAGTCTGGGGTCCAGTCTTACGCCTAGGTAGTTTACTGCTCTTTGTGTCCTAAGAATGTCCGTAGTTGTGTGCATGCTAATCTCAAGAGCTATGTGCTTCCTTGTTAGCAGTAGCAGCTCTGTTTTTTCCGTAGCTAGCTGGAGGTTGTGGGTGTCAAGCCATGTTTGCGTCCGCATCATGACCTGATTCAGCTTTCTTCGCACTTCTTCCATGTCCCTTGCTGTGATTACTGCCGCGATGTCGCCCGCGTAGCCAATTAAATATGATTCGTCTGGCATTTCTAATTTTAATATAGCATCGTAGCTAATGTTCCATACATCTGGGCCTAGAATGGATCCTTGTGCTGCTCCTGACGTAACCGCTATCTGTCGTGACCCTTCTTTGGTTTCGTACAGCAGTTTTCTGTTGCTAAGGTAGCTCCGCACCACAGCCCTGAGGTAGTCGGGTATCTTGAAACTTTTTTCGAGAGCGTCGATCATGTCCACCCATTTAGCGCTGTTGAAGGCGTTTCGGACATCTAGAGTCGCCAGCAACACTATTCTTTTATATTTGTGCCACCTACGCTGTGCTGCTTCTGCGCTTTCAATGATGCATTTTATGGCTCCTATAGTTGATCTGCCGGGTCTAAAGCCATGTTGTCTAGAGGACAGTCCTCCAGCTTCGTTAATAGCCGCTTCGAGTCTGGATTTTATTAGGCTTTCATATAGCTTTCCCGCTGTATCATGCATGCATAGTGGACGGTATGCTGATGGCGAGTTGGGGTCTCCTTTTCCCTTACTGATTAGCACCAGCCGTTGCTTTTTCCATGGTTCAGGGAATATTCCGGTTTCAAGGCAGGCGTTATACATGTTTAGTAGTACTGCTGGGCGCTCTGCTGCGATTATTTTGAGGATTTCTGCTGGGATCCCGTCCGGGCCAGGTGATTTGTTGGCCTTGAGCTTGCCAGTGGCTAGCTGCAGCTCTTCAAGGGTGAAGTGGGGGATTTGCGCAGATCTTAATGTTGGTTCTGGATCACTAGCCCTGCTTTCGTGTGTGGGGAATAGTGCGTTCACGATGTGATCCATTTTGACAGCGGTTAAGTCAGGTGGTTTTGCTCGAGCGCAGAGTTTCCTCATATCTACTTTATATCCGAGTCCCCAGGGGTTTCTGTTTATATCCTCGCCTAGTTCCTCCCATTTTTTCTTTTTGCTGTCGTCGATGGCGTGCTTCAGCTCCTTTTTTGCTCATTTATATTGCTCGGCTTCTTCTGGGCGGCTCCTCTGCGCCTGGATCTCGTGCAAGATCTGCGAAGGCGGAGGCATGTGCGTCTGAGTTGGGCGATATTTTTAGTCCACCAGTAAACTGTTGCCTTATGTTTGCTGTGGGAAGCCTTGGGCATTGATTTTTTACAGGCTCTTGTTATGTTAAACATTGTGTGCTCGACAATTTTTCCTGCATTTTTTGGGGAGCTGCTAGATGGATTTTGGTCGTCTATTGCGAAGATCAATTTCGAAGTATTTAGCTTCGAGATGTTCCACTTCCGTGTTGCAGTCTTTTTCCTGTGCAGGTTAGCGTTTGTTCCTTTATCGATAGTGAAGGAAATGTACTGGTGATCGCTGCCAGTGTAGTCCTCCTGGACTTTCCATTTCTTTATTGAATCGGCCAAGCGTTCTGATGATAGAGTGATGTCTGGTGTAGTTTCCTCGCAACCCGGTCTTCTAAACGTGGTTGCGTTTCCCGTGTTGAGCACTATTAGGCTTAGGCGCGCAGCCATTTCTAGAATGCGCTTTCCTCTCGAGTCCGTGTTTGGCATACCCCACTCTACTTCTTTGGAATTTAGGTCTCCGGCGATAATTAGTTGACCTTCTATTGACCTGGCTGTGTCCTCAATGTTGTCGAGCTTTTCTTGGAATTCCTGTATGCTATCGCTTGGCGTCAAGTAGCAGCTGATTACTGTAAAAAGGTCGCATTTGACCCAGACGAAACCATTGCCGTTCCCTTTGTCTACAGTGATGGCGTTACTCCCTGGTGGTAGCCATATAGCGGCGGTCGAGCTGCTATCTTCCAGGCAGGTGCCTCTCTCTTTCTTTTTATATTGCTCGCTTATGATGATTAACTCGTATGCATTCTCCATCACCATTTGCGAGAGTAGTGCGTCAGCAGCCTTGCATCTATGCATATTGGCTTGTCAGATATTCATTTGTTTTGGTATTTCCTATATACCATACATTTTGCGAAACCCGGGATATGGTCAATTTTTTCGTGTTTAGCCTCCACGCAGAGGCAGCATGAGGGAGGCTTTGTGCACTATTTCATTTTGTGACCTGGTTGGCCGCATTTTATGCAAGCGCCTTGTCCTCTTCTATCGGGTCCTTTGCAGTCCCAGGTTAAGTGCCCTGGTCCAAAGCAGCGAAAGCATCTTTTTGGGATTTCTTTCAGTCCCAGCCTGCAGTTTACCCAGCCGAATTTATGCGTGCCTGTCGCGTCAGTGTGTCAGCTTTATCCTCATCGAGCGTTATATATGCCCTGACCTGCTCTCTTGTGTTAGGTGCTGTTATGCTTATCGTCAAATCTTCGATGGAGTCCTGTAGCACTTTTTTACAGCCTCTGCTACTTCCTCTTTTGTTAAAAGGGAGTCGAGGTCTCTAATCTCTATTGTGGCTTTCGATTTGACGTCGGCCACGATTGCGGATTCTCGGAGGGTCGTCTTGAGTGCCTCGCAGAAACTGGCTTTTGTGGATTGTCCCTTCCCCAGCTCCAGTAGTAAAGCCCCGGCTCTTGTTTTGCGGATCCCTTTGATTTTCACCTCTGCCTCTCTTAGGTTAACCTTGCTACGGATATTCTTGAGGACCTCGGCGTAGCTATTTCCTTCTGCCGGCTTAATGATTACGGCCTCCGATTGTCGTTTGGGCCTGCTTTTTGCTCTCTGGTTTGAGGCGATATTTTTCCCTTGTTGTCCTCCCTCTTTTGGGTTTTTGTTTTCCATTCCTTCTAGTGCGTGTATCTTTCTTGCTTTTTTGGGCAAGACTTTCTGCCACTGGCCGTCCTTTTCACTTCTTGGTCGTACTGTTTTTCGAGGTTCCACTGGCTCTGTGGTCGTGATCCGTCTACTTAGAAGTCCGCGTCTTTTCTCGTTTTCTGCGATGAGCCAGTTTCTGCGGTAACTCTTCATTACGTCCAAGAGTTCATCCAGCTGTGCGGTTCCGTTCTTGACATCCAAGCTGACGTTCTTTTGCTTTGCCATCGCCGTCTTCATGATTTGCACGATACTCTTGCATTTTTCCAAAGATTCCTCTTCTGCTCGTCGCATTTGAGTGATGTACTCCTGTTTCGGCGAGTTTTGAGCTCCTTCTATGGTGGCCACTGGGGTGCTCTTCTCTTCTGTTTGTTTTACTGTTGGTACTTGTGTGGCAGGAGTTTCCTTTGAGGCTATCTTTTCTCCAGTTTTTTCGACTTGCTTGGGAGTGATGGTCAGGGTAGGGGATCTGAGTATCCTGCTGCTTCTGCGGAACACGGTCCCGTATTCGTCGTCTTGAGCCTCTTTGTTTTGTTGTTCTGTATGTTGTTCCTTCTGTTGGGGTTTTTGCTGTTGTTGTGGTGTGTTCATTTTAGATCTAATGGGTCTCTGCTTCAAGCCGCTATCTCCGCACGTTGTAACAGTTGCCCTTTATGAACCCCGTGGTTATCTATGCAAGCAATAAGGCCACGCAAGGGTTAACTCAGGTCCTTATGGGAGCTTGTGTTCAGAGCCTGGTTCAGGCACGAATCAGGAGCTCGTCTCAACTGAACCTGTACGGCCAAAAAATAATTTTTGGCGACGTGCATTGAACGTACTTGAAGACCTGCCAGGGTTTTAACGAGACGGAGGTGAGAGCAGTATTAGCCTGCCAGCCATTTCGATAAGATGTCACTCTTGCCTACTGAGGTGATGGAATACTGCCCTCCCCAGCCCTTTGTTAGACTAGTCCATTATTGGTTTCCAGTATTCCATAATCAGAACCTTACTGGCCTCGATTCTGATGGGCGCTTGCCCAGGGTTTTCGCCGGCGTCTGAGCACTGTTGGTGCTGCTCACTGTATGGTTCCCTCGTCGCTTTGTTGCCTCCCTCTCGTGGGTAGGTTCTCCCTCGCTGCAACCCCGGTGGGGGTTTTGGACGCTTATTTAAAGGCGGCATCTTCTCGCCTCTCCGCCGGAGGTTCATTTCGCGTACTACGCGTTTTGAGCCAAGCCCTCCTCTCCTGCAACTCTTGGTCGGGGGCTGCGTATTACTATTCGAAGCTAACCTACTTAACTTAGGCCGTTCACTATCCGCCAGCTGTGACCCCGGTAGTAGCCTGAGCTCAGCCCTTGGATCATTAAACGGTGGATCATCTTGATTTAAATATTCTTTCAATGTATCGTACGGAATGCTTCGCGTGAATGGTGGTTCAAATACGATATTTATATCATTCAAATTGATCATTTCCGTATAACTTGTGCAATTAAAGTTTATATCTGGTTTTTTATAAACTCTAAGTTCCATTAGCTCGTCAACATCGGTTCGATAGCGCAGAATTTTCTTGATGGCACAGTCGCGCTTTTCTTTCCTATCAGGAAACAACATTGATAACAAGATATTTTCCGAATGCGCATAATATGAATTATAATTAATTACTTGATTGACAATTTTGCGTAAGCGAGGTTCTAGAAATCGTGACCAACCAATGAACTTGAAAAATAATGCACTGCCGTACACGACAAAGCTGTAATACTTGATATTGAAGTACATTGGCACATAACATTTAATTATAAATAATCTAGCGACCTTGGTTAGCCACCGAGAATGTACAATTTTCCCTGGTTTGATGTTAGCCAGATCCACCGGAACCACGCCGCTAGAAATTGCATGGGCCATGTCGTATAAGTACTTCGAATCGGTTGAAAATTCTTTTTTTTCTGGAGCAGGGGGCATATTTTGCAACTCAATTTTCTGGAAGCCGTCCACCACCTAAAAATATATAATAATAAAATAATTAAAAATGGTTGACAATTATAATAAATGAGTGATAGCAGTAACTTACCGGAAGAGTTTCACAAGTTTCGATTTGACGGCTCAGTTTTCCGGTTGCTGATCTAAGTCCAGTGCTGGTGCGTTTATCCAAAGCTTCAAACAAATGCCGAAACGGAAGTTCGTTGAAGTGTAGAAGGCAAACAAACCAATGCAATGGTCTTTTTAACAGCAATTCGAATCGTCGTATAATTCCGCCGTGTGGGCCAGTGTTTGTTGGCTCACCGTCAGTGCATATTCCAATTAATGTATCCAGTGATATATTTTTATTGTTGAAAAAACCATTTAATTTGGTTGTTTTGTATTCAGCGGTTCATGTTCCAGTCTTACGTAACCAATCAATTCAGAATTGGGTTCTCTCAAAATAACAAGATGAGGTTCTTTTACCATCCTAGTATGATACTTCTCATCAATTTTATCTATCGTTAAACTATCATCTTTTCTGCCATCGAATGAAAACGCTAACAAATTGGTATCATCTAACCGTTTGCGAAGCACTTCTTGTCTGCATTTCTCTTTTTCTCTGCGAACTTTCGATTTATCCATGATGAGAGGTTTCCCATGCTTATCTTTAATTTTAAAATCTTGTAAAAGAGCGGTTCCCAATGCTGATGCTACTCTGTCAGGCACACCAAATCTGTCACATACCAATGCAAAGTTAAAACAATCGTATATCTCTGTATATTGTGAACTTGTGCTTCTATCCATATCTTCTTGAACTTGTGGCGGTGCGTATTTTGAATCATCGGGATCTTGGTATGTTGGCATTGATGACTTAGACGTTGCTTCTTGCTCTTCAGTTTCCATCATAAATGCATTCACTGTTAGTCTTCTCTGATTATGTTGATCGTGCATGAACTCTTTGAGGCGTTCGGGAACCCAGCCACATGCACATGGAGCTGCCTTCAAATCGCATTTACATGTTCCAATGTAAAAAATTGTTTCCAGAGATTTTACATACTCTGTAAATTGTTGGGTGTGGTTTCTTCTCTTGATTTGCTCTTGATACTTGTCAAGCAATTTATTCAATTTATTACATACACTTTTTTTCAGCATTATTTCCATACCAAGTTTTTCCCAAATTCCAATCAACTTATCTTGTACATGAATAGTGAATGATTTATGGGAAAACTTTTTTGTTCTGTTTTAGCACGTTCGCTTAAGTAAAAATAATATCTCAAGATATCCAGATGGGTTGGTAAATTAAGATCAGTCAAATCAGTAGACACACCAAAAACAGTAACATCATGCTTGGGTATATGACTCATTGGGTTTTCGATAGTTGTTGATGTAGTTGCTTCATCTTGCGGTGTAGAGGATGGTGGATTCATTGTAAACTTTTTGAGGTAATAAGAATGAAATGGTAATTGTAAAGTAAGACGCTTAGGGTTTCGGTTGTTAAATAGAACTCAGCTCTGGTTGCCCAGATCTTCTTTATTTATAGCATTCCTTATCCTAATTTATGTATGCACCACATGCTGAGTGCATACACACATCTTAACACTAATCTACTGTACATACCGACAATACATATCTTAAGCATAAGTGTTTTCAAGGGCAAACACAATTGTCTATTGTTAGTTTAAGATCATTTGCCATCTTCATGGCAAACATAATTGTTTCTTGTCTATTGTTAGTTTAGGATCATTTGCGATCTCAAGGGCAAACACAATTGTCTATTGTTAGTTTAAGATCATTTGCGATCTTCAGCGCAAACATAATTGTTTCTCGTCTATTGTTAGTTTAGGATCATTTGCGATCTCAAGGGCATGCAATGTGAAGGATTGTCTCTTCACATTGCATACATTAAATACTAAGGTCACTAATCAATATACCCGAAATGAACATTTATTACATTGTTGATAGAAATGGGTATTAGTAAATACATATCTACGTTTAAGACTAGATTCGTATGCGCTGGCGATAATGAACATAAATATTTGAACTATGATATTTGTATCCTTACAAAAATATCTTCTTTTAAATTAATTAATTTCTTTTCTATAACTCACTTAAATTAATTTTTTTCATTTACATATGTTCTGACTAAATAAATTTCTTAAGAGAAAAAATAGATATTATTATAAATAAATAAATAAAAACAAGAAAAAAACGTTAACTTCGGTTGCACCGAAGCTAAATACCCTTCACAGATGCATTTCTGTTAGTAACTATGTGTCCAGTTTGTATGGAAGCTATATGCTATAGTAACCCGTTCTGAACAAATTTTTTAGAGATTACACTGTTGCCTTAAAAAATAATCTATACCAAATTTCGTGAATATATCTTGTCAAATGTGAGTTTTCCATACAAGAACTTGATTCCGATCGTTCAGTTTGTATGGCAGCTATATGCTATAGTTAACCGATCTGAACAATTTCTTCGGAGATTACATTGCTGCCTTAGAAAATAATATATACCAAATTTCGTGATTATATCTTGTCAAATGTGAAAGTTTTCCATACAAGAACTTGATTCCGATCGCTCAGCTTGTATGGTAGCTATATGCTATAGTTAACCGATCTGAACAATTTTCTCTGATATTACATTTTTGCCCTAGAGAATAATCTATACCAATTTTGGTGAAGATACATTGTCAAATGCGAAAGTTTTCCATATGAGAACTTGATTCCGATCGTTCAGTTTATATGGCAGCTATATGTTATAGTGGTCCGATATCGGCCGTTCCGACAAATGAGCAGCTTCTTGAAGAGAAAATGACGTTTGCAAAATTTCAAAAGGATATCTTAAAAACTGAGGGACTAGTTCGTATATATACAGACAGACGGACAGACAGACGGACATGGTTAAATCGACTCAGCTCCACATACTGATCATTTATATATATACTTTATAGGGTCTCCGACGCTTCCTTCTGGGTGTTACAAACATCGTGACAAACTTAATATACCCTGTTCAGGGTATAATAAAGAAAAAACATAGCAATTTAGCTGATTTTTTCATGTAAATCACCAAAAATGGTGATTTTTTGAAATGATTGTATGGGGAACCCCCCAGGGGAGTTCCAGGGGGT
This sequence comes from Bactrocera zonata, assembly GCA_037783105.1. Taxonomy (NCBI): domain Eukaryota; kingdom Metazoa; phylum Arthropoda; class Insecta; order Diptera; family Tephritidae; genus Bactrocera; species Bactrocera zonata. Next base: position 308,741 of record JBAWJQ010004548.1, on the reverse strand, counting down.
GTGCCACTGGCATGGGTGGATCGGCCGTCCAAAGTTAGTGGGGGTCGGTCATACAGTTGGACTCGATTGGAGCACTCTAAAAGGGTCAAAATGGGATTTTTCAAAATTTGCCGCTACCCAAAAGTTCGACCCAAATTGGGGGACATCAAAATTCGTTTTAGAGGTATGGTTCCTTCGGCAAAGTATCTTATTTTGTTCCCTAGAATATGATTTTCATAGAGCAATGGGCGATTTTTTTGCCTCCCCACAAATCGACCCGGCCTAATATATACGCATGTGCGTGTTCAGAAATTCAAAACATGATGTTATCACTTATCAATATATTACATGTGCGCGCATTAATCTGCATGTACATTAATTTGTATACACTTCCGAACAAATAATGCACAAGCATACAAACATACATATGCGTACACATTACGAAATTAGGGAAATTTCTATTTGTGTAATGACCCGGAGGCTTTCACTGCCGTTCATCAGGCTGGAGATGTGTTCACTCCATAACTTTAGTACGAGTATGTTCTGGACATCGGTTACTATATCACCTGCTTGGGTTCTACAAGAATATGCTCCGGTCTTGAAACCTTCTGTTAGTCACCGCAATTTTTGGAAGAATTTTCGAGAACTACTCCTGTCGGCCAGCTTGTCACACATTTGAAAGTACCGCATTTCGACCTCTCTCTTTTTCTGTCTGCTAATGCGTCTTGCTTCCCTATTTAACTCTTGGTATCTATCCCATTCCACACGTGCTGTGGTCGATCGCAACGTTGCGAGGTAGGCAGTCTGTTTTCTCTACGCTGAGACACGGCACTCCTCGTCGTACCAGCTGTTCTTTTTCATTTTCCGAAATCCAATGATTTCGAATGCATCTGCACGTACGGGGCTTGAATGGCCGTCCCACAGTTATCTTATATCGAACTGTTGACTAGTGCTCTCAGAGAGCAGAAGTGCAAATCGAATTGAAAATCGTTCGGCTGTCTGTTGTGATTGCAGCTTCTCAACGTCGAACCTTCCTTGCGTTTGTTGATGTGCGTTTTTTGCTGGACAAAGGCGGGTGCGAATATTGGCTGCCACAAGATAGTAGTCCGAGATGACGTTATACGTCGTGTACGTGTCTTCCGTTTATTATAACGTGATCGATCCGGTTGGTGGCTTTTCAACCCGGAGACAGCCAGGCAGCTTGATGTATTTTCTTGTACTGGAATCTAGTACCACAAATAACCTTATTTCGGGCCTGGCGAAGTCGATCAGCCTCCACCCATTTATGGATGTTTCGTCGTGGAGGCTTAATTTACCGACTGTAGGGCCAAAGATACCTCCTTTGCCCACCCTGGCGTTAAAGTCGCCAAGCATGATTTTGATATTGTGGCAAGAGCAGCTCTCATAGGTGCGCACCAAACGCTCAAAGAAGGTGTCTTTTTTCACATCGTCCTTCTTTTCCGTCGGAGTGTGGGTGTAAATCTGCAATATGTTGAAGAACCTCGCTTTAATGCATATGGTGGCTAGAGGTTCATCCACCGTAGTGCATGATAGTACTCGGCGACCTAGTCTCTCTCCCCCCACGAAACCTACACCGAACTTGCCCTTCTTTATATGGCCACTGTAGTAAATGCCAGAAGGACCTACTCGCCTCAGTCCTTGTCCCGCCCATCGCATTTCTTGGCGGGCGGTGTTGTCAGCCTTCACTCTAACGAGGACATCAACCAGCCGGACAGCGGCACCTTCCCAATAACGTGACCGGACATTCCAAGTGCATGCCCTCAAATCATAATCTTTGACTCGTTTGCCATAGTCGTCCTTAAAAGGGGAGTCTGTCATCCGAGGCAGTTGATAATTTTTCGTTGGGGGTTTGGCGGGTCCCAAACCCGGCACACAACCCTGTGTAGCGGATTTTTCGCCTTCTCACTTTAGCTCGCCTTCAAACGGACGTTCTTAAGCTACCCAGAGGATACTTGGTCAAAGACCGGAAGTCGTGAGCTGCTTGAGCCATATGTAAAATAATTGTTTCTGGCCACTCACTTGATTGAACTTCTACACATGACTCCATCCTCCAATTAATCTCATATAATATATTTAATGGTGATTGGGGAACAAAAAAAAGCCCTTCAACGTAGAACAATTCTATGCAAGAATCAGTCACCAATATTGCTGATAATAAACAAAATAAGGAGTCAGGATTATTCCAGAGAAACAAATAACGTTCTACTAGAAACCTGTAGAAACCGAACCTTTGATATATTTATTAGAGATTTAAATGACGAATTGTCCATAATACTGGTCATTCAAAGACCTACCCGAAGCATACGATAATTAAACCCGGTCGAAAAAATTTAATTTATAATAAAAACATTCAAAATCTGGCACCGCCACCACCCAGACCACCAGTCCCGATGGGAGTGGATCCTTCAATACATTCACGAAGAATAAACTATATGTATTGACCGAAGAATACGCCTATAGAAAGGTCATCCAATTATTCTTCACATATCCTTAGGAAAACTTAAAAATTATTTAATGTTCAAAGAGAGTACGAGGAAATAAATTTTATGACAGGCGCCTGTCTAGCGTGCCCCATTTAAAACTAACTTTTAAAAACGGGAATATTGTCAAGTTCTTTATATATACGGTAGCTAATAAAAACTTGGTCGCCAAAAAATTTTCAAAAAATTCAAAGAAATTTGAGTGTCCTGATGATACCCTCAAAGAATTGGGTGTAATTGATATTCAAGAAACCCCCTATAAAGATGAAGTTAAGGAAATGATAGTAGAAGTAGAAAAATATATAACAGAACTTCTAAACAATGGTATAATAAGGCCTTTAAAAAATCCGTACAATTCCCCATTGTGGATTGTTCCAAAAAAAGCCAGGTTCATCAGGAGAAAAAAGTACAGAGTAGTTGTAGATTTTAAACGAATAACAATACCTGATTCCTATCCAATACATGGTTTAAACAACACTTTCGCTAGTTTTGGCGAATGTTAGTATTTTACAACTCTAAACCTTACATCCGGATTCCACCAAATCAGGATGAAGGAAAGGGACATAGAAAAGACAGCTTTTTCTACAGCCAATGGTAAATATGAATTTAATAGTTTGCCATCCGGTCCTAAATATGCCCCTTCAATTTTTCAGAGAATGATCAATGATGTTCTCAAAACGCTTATAGGAAAATCCTGCAACGTTTATATCAACGACATAATATAAAGAAAAACATACACAAAATATTAAAGAGGTGTTCACGTTTTTGAATAAAGCAAATTTAAAAGTCAATCTGGAAAAATCTGAATTTTATAGAACAGAAGTGAATTCCTTAGGACATAAGGTTACGGAAAAGGGATTTTTTCAGATCCTGAAAAAGTTTCCGCTTTTAAAAAAAATTCCTACACATGCTAACCTTAAGGGGTTAGGGGTACTCAGAGCCACGAAAAAATGAGAATTTTCAGTATTTTTTTTGCTACTAAATCATGTTATTTTACAAAAGTAGTAATATGGCATTATTATAGAATGGGTTGACTTGAAGTCATGAAAATTTAAGAAAAAAAATTTAATATTCAAAGTTATATTTGTTTGTGTTGAACCAGTTCCAAAAAAGGTATTTGCGGTGACAACCATAAGTCCTTGGAGAGTCATCCAAAATCAATCCGACAAAAAAATTAGTTTTATAAATAGATAGTCTTGGGCCTGATCGATGGATTTTATTTTTTTGCAAAAATTAACAAAATGGCGGCCTCAGGAAATTTTTTTCTAAAATTTTGGGAAAAAATCAACAGTTAATTGGTCTTAAAACATCGAAATTTTTGAAAAAAAAATCTTTCGATCAGGCCCGAGTTTATAATGTATTCTAAAAGCTGTATAAATTTCATTAAAATCAACTGAGCGGTTTTCGAGTTAAAGTTGTCACCAGTTCAAAAAACATAGTTTTGAGAAAAACGCGTTTAAAGTTTGCCTTTTTGCTTTGAAGTGCCCGAGCTTTATTATTTGTCGAATAACTCAAAAACTAATTATCGGATCCACGTGAAATTTTCAGAGAATATTTTTAACATATTACACTTAACGAAAATGCGAAATAAATTAATTTATTGAAAATTCTTACTACCCCTAACCCCTTAAGGAATTAAAAGGTTTCCTGGGTTTAAAATCATATTATAGATGATTTATAAAAACTTAACAAAAATTGTCAAGCCGATTTAACTAGAGGTGAAAATGTTCAAACAGAAGTAAGTCAATCAAACTTATGCAAATTTCACTAACAGGGGAAGGCTTAAAATCATTTAATGATGTAAAATATTTGTTTACTTCTTCTTAAATTCTGGTATTCTCAGACTTCAATAAACACTTTATTCTGACGACAGATGCTTCCAACACTGCGATTGGAGCAGTCCCTTCCAAAGGGATTATCGGCCAAGACGGACCCATGACTTAGATACGTAGATCACTCAATAAAACCGAGGAGAATTTTTTCCACAATAAAGAAATAAATGTTAAGTTACTGCATGGAGCTAAAGAAATAAAAATTCTTACTGATCACCAGGCACTAACGTTTGCATTAAGTAACAGTAATAACAATGACAAGTTAAAAAGTTGGAAAGCAAGGATAGAATAATATAATTATTAACTATCTTACGAACCAGGAAAAACAAACGTAGTCCCTGATGCGTTCTTACGGCTGCCAATAGAAGTTAATACGCATCAACAGATGAAAATTCACAACATAAGAGGATAACTCATCATCAATCTCATTCGTCATTGTGAAGCTCCATTAAGTATTCAAAATCAAATTATATTTATAGAAGGAAAGGAAGAAATTATACATGAAGAACTTCATCCAAGGTTCCACAGACACCGCATTAAATGTTTACGATAAGGAAAACCTAAGTAAAATCGTGAAAAGCGTTCTAAACTCAAACATAATCAATTGAAATAAAATCCAAGAGAAATACATTTAATTAATACAGCAAGTATATCAACAAATTTCTCACTTACCGATATCGCAAATGAATATGTCGAATTTAAAATAATTGAACAACAACGCAAAAGGGTCCATCGCAATGGTAAAGAAAATAAAAAAAATACTTTTTTCCACAAATAACTAAACTTACATTGTAGAAGAAGAAGAGAATTAATTACCAAAATTTAACAAACTTCAGGGAAATAGATAATTCTGACCTTCGAAATGAAATAGCCAGAAACCAAAAAGTACGCTAAATTATCACAAAAAAAAGATAACAAAAAGACTCATAAATCAAATTTAAAAAGCTTACTGACATTTATTCTTTAGCCTCAACTTTAGCAACAACTGCAGCGGTAGACACCTACGAGCACGACAGCCCGCTCGTAATAATCAAACAGGAACTAGGAAATAATACAAAATTGGCGTATAAAATTATCCACACTATCGACTTGGACGATTACAAAAAAATTACCAACGACGCTAGACTTACTATATTTCACGAAATTAGTAAAACAAAACAACTTTATTTTTACAATTAAAACATCAACTTTCCGAGATAGATAACTCATTAACGCAACCATTCAAAAGAGATAGGATCTGCTTGGAAATGGTTAGCAAGAAATCTCTATGCTACTGGCTGGGACCGAATATTTTTCATAACACATGAACTGACAGAAAACAGTAATGTACAGTATTCCAAAAAACAATACCTTATCAAGACAAATAACAAAATATTAAATAGTTACATACAATACGATTGTGCATGAAATAAGTAAGAATAATAAAGAATTGTTCGCATAAACAGTGTATAATAGGTTAGGTATAGTATAAGACGAAATTGAAAAAATTATAATGGCATTTGGCAAATCATGGAATCGTTCATTCTCAAATTCTAAATAAGGCAGATATAGCAAATACCCTCTCTCAAACTGAGACATTACCTTTTAAAAATGAACTGCAAGCACTCAAATATAAAGAACTCTCAATGGTCATTAAAAACTCACTTCCTTTATATGTAATTTAAATACCAAAAACCGAAGATACCCTTTACAATAATATTATCATAAGTTCAACTGTAAAACACCATAAACAAGTTTACTTAGAACTTACCAATCTTTTCTTATCCCAAAATAACAAATATGACATACTTGGAAAATACTTTGAAGTAGATGATACTGCTGCCAACTACTACTACTACTTCCTAAATAAGTAGGACTTAAAAAAAAGAACAAATGGTTTTTTCGGCAAAAACAATTTATTTTGTTCAAAATAAAACCCTTCTGTTTCAATACAGCTTTTTGCACGGTCCAAAAGCATGTCGAAGGAGTGTTTTAGCTCGTTGGCAGGTATGGCCGCCAGTATGCCGGTGCAAGCATTTTGAATGACCTCTACGTCTGCATAACGCTTTCCTTTCATGGGCAAATGCATTTTTCCGAAAAGGAAAAAGTCGCACGGTGCCAGTTCAGGTAAATACGAGGAGTGGTTAATGGATAAAATGGATAATGGACAAAATGCGACAAATCGATGTTTTGGAGATGTTTTCATTTGAACATGAATTTCAGTGATGATTCCGGTTGATTTTTGATGAATTCACGCACAGTTTCGATGGAATTTCCGGTGATCACGGATTTCGATTGGCCCACATATTGATCGTCATTCATGTTCTCACGACCACTTTGAAAACATTGAAACCATTCTTGCACTCTGCTACAGGCTAGGCAATCATCGCCATGAACTTGTTTCATCAATTGAAACGTTTCGGTAAAAGTTTTAACAAATTTAAAACAAAATTTAATGTTGGCTCTTTGTTCGAAGCTAATTTTAGTACCGATAACACAAACATACTGACACTTAAGACGCAATAACTGCACTTCCAATCTATGAAATGTTATGAAATTCTCACTGGATATAAAAAGATAGCAGTTTCTAACGTGCCAGTCGACATAGTCCTTAGCGGAAAAAAGTACTTTGCGATTACCAATATGTAAATTTTATTGGAAATGTTGCTTATAATAATACATCTTTAAAACTAAATGGCACTTTTCTTATAAACTTCTTTAACGAAACTATAACTCTGAATAACGTTAGTTATATAAACTGGCAAACGAGTTCATATCAAATCTTACCCGCAATACTTCAGAATAACCTAACAGAAAATGAAATTAAATTAAGCATAACATTTACATATGCTACATTTAAATAATGTAAATGATTTAGAACGAATAACATCAAAAAACATTATTTCAATTAGCTCAATAACGCTGATGTTTAAGGAGGGGGGATAGTTAGCATAGCTAACAAAATGTATCAACAACAAAGTTGTCGTCAAAATATAACAGAAATTCAATTCAACAATATTCTGCAAATAAACAATATCATCGTTGCTCAATAAAGTTCATTTCCAAAAATTACAAAAAAAAAAAACAACACATTTCGTCGGCATCAAATCAGAGCGGAAGCCTTACCGCCCTAATGTAAGCTGTTTCTTGACCAAACTGATGTTTGCTATGATTATTGCTTACGTTATCAGAAGTGAGTACATAGAAATAGTAAGTAAGAATTCGTGCATATGTGTAAGTTTATAGTATATAAGCTAAATTTTGTATAAACAGGAAATTATTCAATAAAGGAATCAAGTTCAACTTTGCAATTCAAATAGCGTGTTTCGATTATACTGTGGCCGACCCATAACTTGTATGTCGTGTATGGCCTGGATGCACACAAAATCTCATTTTTCTCGTATCGCCGAATATAAAAGAAGAAGCAATTTGGAAAACTAAATGTGATAAATATGAAAATGAGATTGAAAAAAAGAAAAGTTGGAATAATTTATTAACGAGATGTAAATAAATAGTTTTTTACAAACAATGAAAAAATTATAACGGCTTAAGATCGTCGTATAGATGCGTGGAAGATGCGTTTATGTACCAACTCTATGGTATTTTGAAAACATACATTTTCTCATGGGCCAGAAATTCAATTGGAAGGTATTTCATCATTTGAGGATTACGACAATGAAGAAAAAGTAAGTAAAAAGAAAATGTCTTGTAAATTATTAAGTTTTATTTTAATATTTTATAAAAATGTATTTTGTCACTCGACGGCTCCAACTGTATTAAAATAGTTACAAAATTTGTTAAGAATATTTGCTGCATTTTGTGATATATTTCTATAGTTAGTAGTCTACCATCATTACTTACATCACTCCTTAAGTAAACCCTTGAGTTTTTTCCATTAAGAAATCATGCAAATAGCAACATGTAACTGTTATTTTAGCACTTTTTCAGGGTCCAAATTCAACTTTGTGTGTAACATTCTGAAACGATTTTCTAAAATTTCTATTGAGTTTTCAACAACCTTCATCATATTTGTATTTAAATTTTTATTGCCCCAATATCACAGAATCATTCATGCTTCTACTGCCAAAAACTCTTAATTTGCGCTGACTATCCCCATCAGTACTATGCTAAATTATTTTTTGTAATTAAAACAATAAGATCCGGATTTAGCTGGTTTTATAATATAATATCAATAACACCTGGTTGTTATTCCATTTATTTTCAAATTCGGCTGCAATTATTTTCCATTCCTGGCCATTATTTGACATCTGAAATTGTAAAAATAATATTGCATTTATTTTTTCTTTCAGGAAACTAACGATAAAAAATCACAAAAAAGATTTCTTGATGAAAGCAGTTAACTTCTTAGATAAATCCGAGAGCAATTCAAAATGAGACGAAGCGAGCATTTGTGGAAAAGAAGGAAATAACTTGGTCAATTGGGAAATCTCAACATAACATCTTTTATAAATACTGAAAATAACCCCCAAATTTATCGCATCCGAACTTTATAATTGTTCACCGTATATTTCTTAATATTCATCGCATTCAGCTGTACCAGTACAAATAATTTCGAATGAAGTTGTACTCCTTTATGAAGTCGGCCATTCCAACATCTATTCGACAGCCCAGGGTTCCAAAATTTTAAGGAATAATTCCGTTTATAATTATAGTATTAAACTTAAAACATAGTACAACAAGGTTTATGTTAATACAAATGTCTACCTGAACTAACACCACACTTTAATCTCAGTAAGGAATTTTTCTTTTTTATTTAATGTTAATATATATTATCTTTTATGTTATGTTATATATTTTACAAAGTGGTGAATTGAGTCCAAAAAATAATGACATTTGAATTTAAACTGGGCGCGTCAAAAGATTTGGAGAATTATTTTTTTTCTAGGTTGGTAGTACTATCAGTCACATTTATGTCAAATTTCATGTCAAAATATTCATTAGTGTTTGAGATACGTGTCGTTTTGTGAGCTGCTAAAAGTAAGTTTTTCTTTTTTTGCGATATCTAAATTTGTTGAGCAAAGAATTTGCATTAAATTTTGTTTACGGAATCAATTTTCTGCGTGAACGTGCCGAAGACGAAGAGCGTCCAGGGCGACCATCAACCTCAACCGACGAAGCTCACGTTCAACAAATCAAAGATTTGGTGTTGATTAACAATTAGAGACCTTGCTGATGAAGTTGGCATAACAAAAGGCTCAGCCAATACCATTTTGAAGGATGTTTTGGGCCTCAAGCGCGTCAAATCTCGACTGGTACCGAAAACATTGAATTTTTTGGAAAAAGGCGTCGCGTTGAAGTGTGTGAAACGGTGCTTTCCGACTACCAAAGAGTCATGAAATGCATTATAACTGGCGATGAGACTTGGATCTATGCTTACGACCCCGAAACAACCGATCAATCGAGCGAATATCGTGCGAAAAGAAGGCCGAACCAAAAAAATCGCGCCAAAGTCGCTCAAAAATCAAGGTCATGTTGACTGTTTTCTTCGATTATCGTGGTGTTGTGCATTATGAATTCCTTCCAACCGGTCAAACAGTCAACAAGGAATATTATTTGAACGTTATGCGTCGTTTGCGTAACGCTATCCGCCTAAAAAGGCCGGAATTGTGGAAAGACAGTTCTTGGTTTTTACACCACGATAATGCACCATCCCATACTGCCCTGGTAAATCGTGATCATTTCGCCAAAAACACAACCCATATCGTTCCGCAACCACCTTATTCACCTGATCTGGCGCCATGTGACTTTTGGCTGTTCACCAAGCTCAAAAGATCGCTCCGGGGACACCGTTTTTATACGATAGAAGAGATTCAAGTCGCAGCGAAGACGGAACTGAAGGCCATCCCGGAAAGTGACAACAACCAGTGTTTCGAAGATTGGAAAATCTGTTGGCATAAGTGCATTGCATCGGGAGGGGATTACTTTGAAGAAGATGAAATTGATTTGGATGAATAAATAAAGAATTTTTTAAAATAAATACACCTTATTTTTTGGGCACAATAGTATATGTACTTACTTGATTAAATGACTTTAATTAACTACTATATAACTATAACTTCACAGGTCTCTAAAATAATAGTTCCAAGGCATTCTGCTGAAATGTTTGTTAAATTTCAAATCTTCGTAGGTTTGTCCAGAAGCAGGCAACAGTAATGTTGCATTATAGTATTTTTCTTCTATTTTGCTGTAGTTATTTTGGTCAGAAGCATTCCATAAGTAGCATCCATGCGCAAGAAATTTGCTCTACTAATTTCCATATCTAAATGTGTATGCGAGCGATCATTTTCTTTTACCTAACAATTCCGCCCCCCCACATTCGTTTTTTACATTTATATTTTTTTTTGATTTTTTATACACATATAAATTCCAAGAAGTTCACTTGCTTGTCGCACATATTCACTGTCTGAAGAATGAGCCCAAAGTGGATTTGTATTTCGTGTATGGCGAAACGATTTCAAACAGATCAAACACACATGTGTCTCGTGTATGGCTGCTTTTAGCTAAACTATTCCAATTAGAAAAAAACAAGTACAAAGTTAACGTTAACAAAGTAAGGAAGAGCTAAATTCGGGTGCACACATGTGTGTCGTGTATGGCTACTTTTAGCTAAACTATTCCAATTAGAAAAAAATATCAAGTACAAAGTTAACGTTGACAAAGTAAGTAAGAGCTGAGTTCGGGTGCACCCGAACATTTTATACTCTTGTAACTTGAAAGAATCAAAGCCAGGGAAATACATTAAGGTGTAAAACCAATCATATGCAGTAAAGTCAGCCGAATGTTCGAAAATCCTGATATTAGTTATATAGGGGCTAGGCCAAATTTTCGCTCAAATTTATCTATTTTGGGTACAAAAATATTCGGTTATGAATAAAACATGCTTTTTTTTCATTGGGATAACTCACATATTGATCAATATATGCCGTACAAAGTCACTCCGAAAATAGAAAACTTGTGTATTAGGTATACGGGGTCTAAGGGAAGTATTGGTCCGATTTAACCCATTTTTGGCATACGGACATACGATTATAAGAGAAGGATTATCGTTTATTTTCAGTTATACTATATGTATCACACATTGACCGACATTTCCGATCAAAAGTCAGCATTAGGTACCAGGGTCTAAATATTCGGTATCTAGGGGCTTGAAGAGATTTTATTGGATTTCAACAATTTTTGGTCACAAGATGGCATACGCTAGGCACTTTATTGATGCAAAGTTTGAACCCGTCATATTACTTCCTTCTTCATTTAGGTACCGCAAACTAAACGAATGAAGCGGAATTTAAAGTTGTGCTAGATGGGAGGTAGACGTGATTATAATCCGATTTTGCCTTTTTTCATGCTGTGATATAAAAGTGTACGAAGAATGCCAAGTACTAAATTTTGTCCAAATCGTTTAGTCGACTCCCGAGATATTGATAAAAAGTGGGCGCTGCCACGCCCATCGTTTAATTTTCACACCGGCACCCGTAAATCTCTCTTATACCATATCGGTTTTAAAATTTAATGTCTTTGGCTTATTGTGTTAAAGATTTATCTAGTAGTTTTTAACAGTACCGTTATATGGGGAGTGAGCGGGAAAATCTTACACTTTCTTCCATTTTCACTTTCGGTAGAAATTTTTGTAAGATTTGTACTCAGCAAATTTGGTTATTATGGCTTTAGTGGATTAGGAGATATGTATGTACATTAAACTGGTTAGAGTTTAGTTGTGGTACTTTATATGTTTTCGGTTAATGGCGATTTGTATTCGTGGCAGTGGTCCGATTATTCCATCTACGAACTCGAACTTGTTTTTGTACCAGGGAGCCTATTTGCCATTTCATCAAGATACCTAAATTTTTACTCAAGTTACAGCTTGCACGGTTGGACAAACAGACAGTCAACCGGATTTTAACTTTTCTCGTCATCCTGATCATTTATATATGTACATATATATAACCTTATATATATAATATTCTGTAGCAACTGGTTGCGAGAGTATAAAAATTAAGAAATAGGGGCAAGGTTGCAGTGTTGCCTACGTCTGGCACCAAAATCCAACTCCAACAAAGGTTAAAAAGTAATATAGAGAACGACACTGAAAGTAAAAATTTGTGCGAAACAAGATTGGTAGAGGTCTGTATCTACATAGCTCTTAAGTAATTGCTCAAGAAAAAAGCTACCTTATTTCTCGAGCTGTAGTCAAGTAATTTTGACAGCTGGTTACGCATTGCGAAGGATCCCCATTAGAAGAGCAAGAGAAAATAAACACAGAAACCAAACTTATGTGTGCAAGTATATAAATATTTTAATTGCGATTTAAGGAACGGGAATGAATATTGGGAAGTTTTATACAAGCTTTCAAAATGAACTATAATTCATAATAATAATTTTAACTAATTGTGAGATGAATTTAATGATTACTTTGAATTTATTCAAGAAACAATTGATGATTTCATGTTTCTTCGCAAAACCAGCATTGCCATATTCGCATTTTATTGAAAACATTTATTTAAAATTAATACTAGATTTCTTCAGAGCTGCATACTAGCACAAGAAAATTTACCGTAGGAAGTACGAGTTATTTCACCCTCAACAAGGTCAAGGTCCAGGCCATGATTTTCAAGAAAAAGCCTGTGCTTATTGTTAACGATTAATAATAAGTTCACTTATTATTTATACTGTACAATTGGGCGTCACCATTATCCAGGTACACGCTGCCCTATCTGACATCACCATGATCAGGTGACGCATTTTTGTTTCAGGATTTCCACCGTTATTTGGGTCAGACCATTGTCCAGTATACTAAAACAACTAGAAGCATCATTATCAGGCGCTGCGTTTTAGCTTGGCACATCATACGATTATACAGTACTTTGGTCAGACCATTGTCCCGCATGCAATAACAACATTCTTACTTTCGCCAGTTCGCTTACATACTGTTTTTCTATACATATAAGCTTGAACTAAGCATAATATTGGTCTTAGTTGTCCTTCAGATTAATTGGATGGTATTTTCAGCGTACCAAATAAATAAATGAAATAAAATAGTACTTAAATCGTGGTTTTATTATAGTTCAAATCGTTAAGTCATTCCAAGAGGGTTTGATTTGAGTGTTTAGCAATCCTAAACATTTTTGATGCCTCCTGTGAGGTAGTGTGTATATCGTTTAAGTTGTTGGTAATATGTCAGCATTAAACTTCCGTACATCAGCGCGCACATCTACATATATTGCGCATCTGGATGCAAATTCAAGCAGAGAACTACCATACAGACTATGTCGAAAGTGAACAACTTTTGGATAGACAACATTTCTCTCGTTTAATGGACAACCATTTTGCCCTCGTTTCCAGCGCATATGGAGGCGAGATGACAGAGCATGACGATTTGCTCGCTTCAACAATATTTGCATCAAATTAAAACGTAAAATGTCAGCGTTTATCAAGATTCATAACCAGGAATGCAATTATACATTATTATAAATGCATTTGGATATCCCTTTTCAATTATAATATTTGACGGACAGCCGACCAAGTGGTTAGCATTTAATAATATGTTTGAGATGTTTTATCACAACGGATGTGACTTGCAGCCCACCTATAAACTGAGAAAATTGCGACAATATGTGAAGGCGAAAAATGTTTTAGTAGTCGGTGGTTTGTATACAGGTGGGTACGAAGAAGTCTGCGCTGAACTGAAACAACGTTTCGACAATCCCCATACTCTTTCAGAGCACCATGTCCAGCATCTTCTAGAGTTACCAACCCACCTATCAAAATCTCGAGCTACGCTACTTAACTTTGTGAATACTGTACGTAATTCCTTCAGAGCGCTTGAAATGATGAATGTGCCAGTAAAATAAAGGGATGCTATAGCCGTACCACTGCTATTACCGAAACTACCGGTTGTTACCCGAACCGAGTGGAGAATGAGCATAAACTCTTATGACATCGCGACAATGGAAGACGTGATAATGTTCGTGGAACTGCGCGCAGCTAACCTGCCGACATCGTCTCAAATCACTTCACATTTTTCAAACGGACGCACGCCAAGTCATGTCGTGAAGGCACATCTGACCATGAACTCCGGAAAAATTCTTAATCCGTTGGTAGCATCTGACAAGACAACGAATTACAAATCTTGAAATGAGGCTCATTGCGTTTCGAAATGTCAAAAGTTTCGTAACCTTCAGCTTGAGGAACTGTGGGATCTGGTGAAGCAGGTAGCATTATGTTTCAAGGCCGGCCATCGTAATCGGGACTGTCCATCTTTTTATGTCTCAACTACAGAAACACAATATTTTTTCTCATAACTAACAATTTGCATTACACACCTTTTTTATCAAGGTTCAATAATTTCCGATGATTCTACCACTGATAGACTGCAAAGAGAATTTTGAACCTCCTGATACTATCAGGGCGGAAGTAGACGAATGTGAAGAAATTTTCGCAAGTACGGCTAAGCGACATACGAATGGTGAATATACTCATACCATTTCGATCAAATGCCCCTCCATTTGGAAATTCCCATTCGACGGCACTTCGGCAATTTTTGAAACTAGAGTGGACATTGGCAAACGACTATGTACTAAGGAAGAAATTGTGGAATTCATGAAGGAATACATTAATTTGGGACATACAGAGACAATCGATGCTCCTTCTGTTGACATGGAAAGCCGTAATTACATCCCTCACCCTGCTGTTTTCTAAATTCAGAGTAATGTTTAGGGCATCGTCTCAAACAACGACCTGTATATTTCTTAACGATACGCAACTAAGTGGACCATAGCTACAGGAAAACGTGGCTGACATACTTCATTTATTTCGGTGGTAGCTCTCACAGCCGATATCAAAAAGATATTCCCACAAGTAATGGTGGATTCCAAGCATTGTAAATGGCAACAGATCCTTTGGAGGGAGTGTCCTAATGAACTCTTGCGTACTTGTCAACTTAAGGCAGTGATGTACGGTTTGGTAAGCAGTACTTTTAATGCTATTAGGACACTAAGAAAGTGTGCACACGATAATTGGAAAGTGATCGCTGACGTCAGCCAGGCAGCTGCAGCACGGAACAGCATCCTTCATAGCTTTTATGTTAATGATTATTACCGTGCTCGGGACGTTGACGCCATTCTTCAATAAGGTAAATTTGAGTTAGATAAGTGGAACTCCAATTGCGTCCAGACCCTGGAAGGAGTCAGTGGCTCTGAGGTGTCCGCATCGGAGATAAATTTTTTCCGATTCCAGCACAGTGGTATTGGGCTTACACTAGAATACTAATACTGATACGTTATTGTTCAAGGCAAAGGTATGTAATTTCGACACAATCCCAACTAAACGGATTTTTTGAGTAATATTACAAGGTTGTGTTATCCACTGGGGATGCTAGCATCAGTTTTCGTGACGTAATGTTTGTTGAAAATCTATGGTTGGCGACATTGAGTCTCTTCGAGAGGCTTTGATGAAATGCCGGAAAGGACCAAAATACCACGATGGCTGGGGATCAGACACTATATGGGTTTTGCGATGCAAGTACCAAAGCTTACGCATAAGTTTTTTACCTACGGGGCACCAGCGCTAACAGAGGACCCCATACATCTCTGATTGTCGCAAAAATTAGACTATCCCCCGCCTCGAAGCTCAGCTATTGGTTACAACTATGAACAGCATACTTCGCGCCTTGCAGTTGGAAGATGTAGCTTACACTTTTTGGAGTGACCAACAAATGTTCTACATTGCATTCGCCGGCCACCTTCTTCATTGAAACAGTATGTGGAAAATGGAATAGCTTTGATACAAGCAAAATTGAATATAAACGCGTGGCGACACATTCGGTCAGAAAACAATCCCGCCGATTGCGCCACCCGCGGAATTACACCGTTAGCAATCAAGAGGAACGAACTTTGGTGGAAGGGACCTCCTCTTATTCATGCGGTTAATGAATCATCATCTGCTTTACCAAGTCTCACAGCTGCGGAAAACAAAATTTATGACGAGGAAAGCCGTCTTTGAAGTGTGCATCTTGGCGTTAATAGCGGGAACGGTTTACTGATGACATCCTTTCGAACACAACGAATACCTTTGGTATCAAGGTTTAGCCGTTTGAATGCCTTACTGAATATAACTGCTCGAATTCATCGTGTCGTGCCAAAGTTCAGTACTCAGAGATCATATGAGTTGATTACTGCTGAAGAAAAAAAAATAGGCACTAATCACACATATTCGTCAAAGCCAAGGTAATATGTATCATTCTGAAATTAGAGCATTCAAGTCTCGTTCCAGCATCGACTCGTCAAGTAAATTGCTTACACTGAACGCGATTTCGGACGAAGAAGGCATACTGCGTGTAGATTGTCGGTTAACAAATTTGGAATTAACGTGTACGCAAAAACATTCTGTCGTTCTTGGTAATACCTGACCATTGGCAAACCTTCTCGTAAGTGATGTTCACAAGTCCTGGCTCCATGGTGGGATACGGGAAATGCCGCAGTACTTACGTATGCAATTTTGGATTATGCATGCACTTCAGATTGTAAAGCCATATCTTCAGTGCGTAGTTTGCCGTCGACACTCCCGAACAACTCACAAGCAACAGATGTCATCATTTCCGAAACTCTGGATTATGATTGCCACCCCCTTTACTAATACCGGGATGGACTATAGCGAGCCATTTACCGTTTATCATGGAAGAAAGCAAGCCACTACTACGAACAAAACTTACATGGCAATTTTCATTTGTATGGCTACAAAGGCCGTACATATCGAACTTGCGGAAAATTTGTCAACTCAGGCATTTATCGATGATTTTAATCGATTGATAATCCGAAGGCTTTTAAAGCCAATTTCCGGCGGTGCGTTATCGTGGTGTAAAAACCAAGTGTTGTCGGCTCAGGGTTGTACGTATCACCTAAAACTAAGCGAGATAGATATACTTGTATGATTATGTACATATGTACTTTTATTATATTTATATATATATAAATGATCAGGATGATGAGAAAAGTTAAAATCCGGTTGACTGTCTGTCTGTCCGTCCGTCCGTCCGTGCAAGCAGTAACTTTTTTTTTTTAAACTTATTTTATTTATTGGATCTGCTTTTTTCATAACGCCTAACAATAAGTTATAAAATCTTAAATCTATTTAAAAACAAGACAGACTCAAGCAAGTGATTGAGCTGTTTTGGTGATACGTCGCTCTTTAACACGCAGGCATATCTCTTCTTTTCAGTCGTGTTTGATCACAGGAATGTACCAAAGCGTTAGCCAAAGGGTTTGGGTGATTTCGGAGTTTAGTTATATATATGATTCTGTTATCTTCTACTTCTTTCTTAACCAAAGGAATATCAAGGTCTTCATGGATATTTTCGTTTCGCATGTACCTTGGCGAACACGTGATTATTCTAAGCATTTTTGATTGGAACCTTTGTAATATATCAACACTAGTTGCACAGGTCGTACCCCACAGTTGAATGCCATACATCCAAATCGGCTTTATGACCGCATTATATAAGAGCACTTTGTCGTCTAGGCTAAGTTTGGAGTTTTTATTTAAAAGCCAATTTAAATTTGCAGCTCTAATCTTCATACATGTTATTTTACTAGAGATATGTTTTCTCCACGTCAGCCTTCTATCTAGGTGAATACCAAGATATGTTACTTCGTTCGATTGGGGTACTAAAATATTGTTTATTTTTACTGCCGGGCACATCTTTGGTTTTAGCGAAAATGTAATATGCTTACACTTCTGTTCATTCACATTTATACGCCAGTTCGCTAGCCACTCTTCGACAGAACTTAATGCTTCGCTAATACTCGTGACGCTAAAATGTGTCATTTGTTACGGCTCACTATAGCTGTGTCATCCGCAAAAGTTAAAGTTAATACATTATTAGCTGTTGGAAGATCTGTTATACATATGATGTATAATGTTTGGCCTAAAACACTGCCCTGGGGTACACCAGCCCTTAGCAACCGTTCATCAGATATGAAATCTCCCACTTTTACCATAAATTTTCTATTTTTTAAATAAGACTCCAATGTTTTATACGCTAAAGGTAGAATTTTTTTAATCTTGTAAAAAAGACCTTCGTGCCACTCCTTATCAAACGCCTGAGCTACATCTAGAAATATTGCTGAACAGTACTCCCTGTGCTCAAATGCTTTCCTTATCTCGTTTCTATTTACTATTTACTTGTTCTATAGTGCCGTGTTTCGCACGAAATCCGAATTGATGCATTAGTATTGTATTATTTTCGTGATTTTCGTGGAGGAAAGGAGACATTTTTGATAGTAATATTTTTTCAAATACTTTTGAAAGACAGGGTAGAAGACTGATTGGTCTGTATGAAGACGGCTGCGTTAAGTCTTTCCCAGGTTTATCTATCAAGATAATCTACGACTTTTTCCATGAAATTGGATAGTATCCGAAACTAAGAATTGCATTAAAGAGCAAAGAGAGCACCTCTGCAGCAATAATTGGTAACTCAATTAGCATTTTTGGGGAAATATTATCATGTCCCGGCGACTCTTTAGCTGTGTTGGGTAAGATGGACAGCTTAAAGTTGTTCTTTGGAACATTGGGCTGAAATACCTTTTCTAGGTGATTTGCAAAGCAATTAGCCTTTTCCTCGTCACTTCGAGCCCAATTTCCACCCAAGTCTCGTATAAGCATGTTGGAGTCAGTTGGTGGCTTCATGGACTTTTGGGCTTTCCAAAGGGAATTTTGGTTGTTTGAATTCGGACACAGCTTTTTTATATACATTTCGGTGTTCAATTCTTCCTCACGTTTAAGCGCTTTTTTTAATTTACGTACAGCAGATTTTAATTGAAGCTGAAAGGAAGGGGAACGATTTTTCTGCCATTCACGTCTTGTACGCCTTTTTTCATTTACAAGCATTTCTATTTCTCTGTTAGAGATTTTTCTGGAACCAAATGGCTTATAGCTTTTGTTTGGTGTTGCTAGGACAGCGGCGCTGGTTATGATATCATTGACTTCTCTTATGCTTTCGTCAATATCTCTTCCTGTATTTATTTTGTACTCAATATAAATATGGCTACTGACTTTTTTTTATATTTTAGCCAATTCGTTTTATAAGAAGTTAGACCCCCTTTGTGATTAGCGAATATGGTATGTTCACACAACTTTATTAGTACAGGAGAGTGATCAGAAGGTAGATCAGTACATGTATCAGCTGTTATGTGCGATTTATCTATATTTTTGATTACAGCAAAATCAATTAAATCTGGTATTTTCTTACGATCACTAGGCCAATATGCCGGCTTACCAGGAGATATTATTTCAAGGTTATTGTGCCTATTTATAACAGTTTGATACAGCTGTCGTCTTTTCGGATTAATAAGAAGTGAGTCCCAGTACGTGGGTTTTGAGTTGTAATCTCCACCTGCTAGAAATCTTTGAACTAGTGTTCCAAAAAAGTCTTTAAAATCGATTTCTGTAATTTTAAAACGAGGTGGACAGTATATAGCCGTAAGGTTTAAGTCACGACCCCGATTTTTAAGTGATATTGTTGTAGCTTGTAACTAGGGTGTAGCATGAGAATCCAGAGCATAGTGTCTTAAACGATTTCTAATCAACACTGTCGTGCCACCATGCGCTTTTCCATCAGGATGATTTGTAACATATAGTCGAAATCCCGGTATATTGAAATTATTTTTATTTGTTGGATGAGTTTCTGAAATAAGCATTACATCTATGTATATTCTTTTCAGACAGAAATCTGATGATCCCTAATTTATGTTGGTTAACACCGTTAGCATTCCATATAGTCGTACAGATATGTATTTAGTAAGCTCATTTTTTTCTTATTAAATTTTGCAGCATTTGATTTTGTGATTTTATTAAATCTTGGATCATGTTTTGCATGGTAGACATATGTAAATTGTGTCATACACTGTGTAAGACTCATAATCATAGTTTTAATACCTCCATTTGGAGGATTTTGCGGCAGTTGCATTTGCACAGTGTTGCCTTTCACTACATTTGCATAGCTTCCTTGCATATTATTATTGTTAGAAGTAATAGGATTTGATATTTTTTCTGAGGTTGCTATAATTTCATTACGGGGTGTTTGTAACATTTAGTTACGACGTGCTTGAATGCCCTGTGACAACTTCGATTTCAAAACTTTATATACGGGACAACCTCTGTAGTTAGCAGTGTGATTTCCTCCACAATTGCTGCATTTTTTTTTATTTATTTCTTCTTTCTTTAGGGTGCATTTAGAAGTGGGATGTAAATCACCATATACCACACAAACACTGCGTAGAGTGCAATATGATTTAGTATGCCCATATTCTTGGCAGTTAGTACATTGTACCGGACCGTTTCTTTTATGTAGTTCTTCCACAGTTACTCTGCGATGCAGCAAATATTTCAGATTATATATTGGATGTAATTCATTTTTTTTAAGTTGATTTAAGTTCGGCAACAATTCAATTTTAAACATTGGCTGTGGTAGTTTGTTTCCATTAAATATATTTACAACTGTCTTAATTCTAAAACCGCATTCTTCCAATGCTTCTTTGACTTCACTAGAGTCTACGGCGGACTCTGTACCCTTGATTACAACAACTAGGCCCTTAGAGCTCTTCAGTTGATACGAATAATAATTCTTATTTTTATTTGACATAAATTTGACTATATCTTTAACACTTTTTTCAGTGTAGGACCGAATTTTTGTTTCATCTATATTGCCTTTTTTCAAAGGCACTATATGAAAGTTGTTAGTACCTACTATTTTGCTTAATTCAGCAAAGAGGGGCATTACTGCTACGCTCGCGCAAATATATTGGGGGTGGTTTGGCATTAACGACTGTGGTGGTACCCTTCGCATCGTCGTCTGAACCATTGCTTAGTATGGCAAATCTGTTGCCATTTAGAATTTCAGGCTTTTTACCGTTTGGCGTGCCTGATTGAAATTTTTTGGTATTGACCGCTGATTTAACTGGACTTAGTTTCCTTTTTACGTTAATATAGCGATCAATACCAGTCTGAACAAACGGCCCTTTTTTGCTTGGTACATTCTCACTTTGCATTTTTTCCTTCGCTGTCCGGGTGCTTGCTGGTACCTGCATACTGGTTACTGTCAGCGCATTTGTTGTTGCCCGTTTGCTGTTCTCTGCTGCTTCTGCTGACTGCGCTTGCTTACTTGCTCTTTCAGCTGATCGCTGCGATAATAAGTCATCGCCGTTAATTTTGCTTTTACCAGGAGTAGCTGTTGTTGGTACGACAAAGCTAAAGTAGACATTTAAAGAATCCTAAATGTTGGTGAGGCTGAGTAGCACTCATTTTTGATTGTTTGATTGGTTTTCTTTTTTTGTTTTTACTTTTTGTTTTGTGCACAATTTGTTTATGTTTAATTATAACAACTTGTGTGCACTGTTTGCTATTTGTATATTTTTTATTTAATCAATTTTTTGTTTTTTAATTTTTTGTTTGTTTGCGTTTTAAACACAGAATTCACGGAGCGAATTAAAAACACGTCCGTACACTTTGAACACTGTAAGTAATTTGATGAAGCTTGGCATGTAGGTTCCCTGGTACAAAAACAAGTTCGAGTTCGTAGATGGGCGTAATCGGACCACTGCACGCCCACAAATCGCCATTAACCGAAAACGTATAAAGCGTCGTAACTAAGCACTAAATTAAGATATAAAGCAAAAATTTGGTACAGAGGATCGCAGTAACAAGGGGCATCTGTGGGATTTTTTTGTTTTTTTTTGAAAAAGTGGGCGTTGCCTGCTCTCTAACAAGTTGAATGTACATATGTATCTCCAAACCCACTAAAGCCACAATCACGAATTTGCTGGGCACAAATCTTAAAAGAACTTATAACGAAAGTGTAAGAATGGAAATTAGGAAATTGGAAGGAAAATTAAATCGTAGGATAACCTCGCTTATTCCCCATATAACCGTATTGTTGAAAACCACTAAATCACGATAAATTTTTAACTAAATACGCCAGAGACCATAGATTTTACCACCCAGATGTAATGAGAGAGTTCTATGGGAGCAAGTAAGAAATCTCACATGTCAAGACCCGAAAAAGCCGATTTCGACAAAATTTAGAACGTGGCATTCTTCATTTCCATGTAACGTTATGAAAATGGGCGATATCGGAGAACAATCACTCCTACTTCCCACAAAAATTTTTAAATTCTACTTCATTCGTTCAGTTTCTAGTACATAAATGAGGAAGGAATTAAAATGACGATATCAAACTTTGCACGAATGATGTCTGTAGTGCCACCTTATGACCAAAAATTGTTCAAATCCAATTAAAGCTATTCAAGCCTCTAGGTACCGAATATTTAGACCCCGGTACCTATAGTTGACTATTTATGAAAAATATTGGTCAATGTGTATATATAAGTGAAATTAAGAGATAAACCTTCATTCACAATATGTAGTATGTCTATATCTCAAAAATGGGTTTATTTTTAGGTACCAATACTTCCCTTAATCCCCAAACACTCACTAATATCAAGTTTTTCGAACAGACGACTGACTTTACACAACATGATTGATTTTTTACCTTAAAGTATTTTTCTCCCTTTGATTCTGGCAAGTTTCAAGAGTTTAAACTGTTCTGTTGCACCCAACCTAACCCTTCCTTACTGGTTCTACTTGAGTTAACGTAAAGTTGGACTTAGTTGTCCTTCAGATGAATTGGATGATACTTGGAGCGTCCAAGTATATAAGTGAAATGAAATAGTACTTAAATTGTAATTTTATTATAGTTCAAATTGTTAAGTCATTCCGAGAGGGTTTGATTTGAATGTTTAATACAATCTTAAATACCTATATGTTTTTGACGCGTTCCAATTAAGGTGAATTTCTGTCCATAAAACGTAGGCATTTAGCGTCGAGACATCCACAATATTCGAGGAAACAGCTATGGGCAAACGATTAGTTTGTCTCTTGCACGCACATGCACTTATATGTTTCTACTGATTGGTCAATAGCGTCTATTATAGATTTTGTAGAATGATAAAAATCGATTATTTCCGGCAACTGCTTGGGACGGTTTTCAATAATGTCTTTGTAACCTCCATCATACTCAATTGCTAGATCCAACACTACCTTTTGACCTTGGGTTCGCTCCGGTTGTGTAGCTGATGAATCTTTTCCCAAATATATTTGAAAGTTTGCACAAAATTTCGTACGCATATCCGCAGCTACCCGTGCCTTTATCCCGTATTTACTTGGCTTAATTGGCATGTAAACTAAGAATTAGTCTCTGAAGGAATTAAGCGCTCATCGACTGTTACGCTTTCGTACGTTAGTTTGCTACCCATTTCTCGTATAAATCCCGAATCGGAGCAAGTTTATCGTACTCTCTGTGCTCTGTGATTGTCTCTGTTATCGAACCTTAGCACACAACTTATTTCCAAAACCCTTGTAAATGACATTACAGAGTTAAATGAAAAATTAAAATTCCCAAATATCGATCCAGTTCTATTTCATAAATTGGTTTATCTTTCTCTCCAATTTTTTTTAGCGCCCTATATGTTGGGAGCTCTAAAATAATTTTTTTATTTGCGGTGTAAAGCGCTAGTCAAAGGATCTTTTATACTTGATGTTCGGTGATTTGCATATACTGTAACCCCGAGGTGTAGTCGAATCATATTTTCTGTTCTGACTCTAGTGTTATTGGTTGCAGTTGGTTCTGTTGACCACTCAATATCCTCGCCTTTTGAAAAATATACGGGAATGTTACTTACATCAGCTTCAGCAATACTTCCTTCTTTCTCATTAGCAATGCACTCTTCAGATGATTCGCCACCTGACTATTCTTCCAATACATTCTCATCGTTCTCAACATCACCATACCCATCAATGTCAGGGTATTCGCTCGACCAGGGTTATTTTTTTAAAGCGCGGCTGAAAGCTGCAAACGCAGGAAGGAGTACTACGCGAAAGTACTTCAGTCACCCCGATATGATATAAAGTGTATAATATTATCATAGAGTTTTAGTTATTTGTGTTTATTAAACATAAATTACATATTATACATATACATATGTAGATGGAAAATATGTTCACGACTCAATTATAACTTGAAAAATGTTGGAAAGTAGTTTTTTAAATAGCTACATAATATAGAAAAAAGAATCACGCGAAAAAACCAACCACGAAAAATCGTTAAAAATCCAATATATTTCCTGTTTAAGATGTGGGAACGCTCGTTTTCCTCTTATTGTATACAATCTAACCTTTTCGACGATGAGTGGGCTAAGTGATTTTTAAATCATTAAATTTAGGTAAAATAAAGCAAAATAGAAGTAAAATGTAAACTTATTTCAATGTTTGGAATGTATATTTAAATATACAGAGTGAAAAACGTGAAACAATTTAGTGAAACATAGAGAAATACCATGTGTTATTAGTGGAAATTTTTGAACTTTTAATCGTGAATATTTTAAAAAAATATAAGTTATTTTTATATTATTTTTGGATATTCCTTCTCTGGAGAAGCTCCCCTATCCGCACATACCCCATTTATACGGAAATTCGTATTTTTTATCCCTCCGCCAAAGTAATCGGAATCGTACCTAGCTATGCACCGCCATATCAATGCTCCACCACCATCAAGTTTTTCTTATCAAGTGCCAGTGCCGTTTTCGCCATACAATCTTACGCCTTGATTCCTAAGACGCTAAACTTGCCTCGTCGGAAAAAATTACATTCTGCCAAAACTTCCGTGGCTTGCCCAAGTGCTATTTTGCGAAAGCAATGCGTTTTTGTTTATTCACTAGCGATAAGAACGGCTTCTTGCGTTTGATATCACCAGGATACCCTGCTTTAAAATCTTATGAATTGTGTCAGAGCAGAGGATCTTTTTAACTGTTTCTTTTCAGCAATTGTGGATGCAGTAAGTCGTGGGTTTTGTTTCACGCTCGGTTAGTATTTTTGGCCACCCGGAACGGTGCGTAGATACAAAAACGCCGGTATCTTTGTGATATTTAACGTTTTGTATTGAAGAATGTTGCAAGAACTTCCGACATGTTTCACAGTATGTTTTTCCTTCTTCATGGAGTTTACCTAAAATAACATCTCTCTTTCAGAAGGACTTGTTTTTTTGCCCTTAGGGGACATTGTATATTCTGAATTTAATTTTGAGCTTCGAAAAAAAACTATAACTTTCCCATACTTTTACACTTCGTTATTACGTGGGTAATTCACGTTTTACTATTAGTATGCAGTATTTTCTGCGCTAACAAATTAAAATTTTTTTTTAAATTTATCAATAAAACAATGGTGCCAAATTTCATTGCTTTAAACGTATAAGATTATACAATAAACTGCCAATAAAGCATTAATTGTGTTTATATTCTGAAATGTAGTAATGGGCTATTCCATCAATTGGTGACATGGTTTTGTACCCGTATTCCGATCAAACAAAAAAATTACTATTTCTTTTATTTTTAACGACCTGAAAATTGGGACAAAGAATTTGAAGTTATACAATTTTATGTATAATAAAAAATCTCAGCTTTCTGATAAAAATATTTTCAATATCCAAAAAAAAATTTCAAAATCCCAAAAAACATCTTTTTTCAAAAAAAAAAACAGTTTTTTATGCTTTTCCACTACCTTTTTTTCAAAATTGACTTTTTCATTCGATTCATCGTTCAATTTTACAAAAGAACCAATGTTCAAAAATATGGAACTGATGATCCCATGATCAGCAAAAGCACCTTTCATATGTGCATTTCTTTTAGTAACTATGTGTTCAGTTTAAATGGAAGCTATATGCTATGGCAATCCGATCTGAACAATTTTTTCGGTGCCCGGTTGTGGTCTTAGAAAATAATCTATACCAACTTTCGTGAATGTATCTTGTCAAATGCAAAAGTTTTCCATACCAGCACTAGATTCCGATCGTTCAGTTTGTATGGCAGCTATATGCTATAGTAAGCCGATCTGAACAATTTCTTTGTACTATATATTACATTATTATCTTAGAAAATAACCTGTGTCTAGTTTTGAGAAGATACATTGTAAATTTGTGAAAGTTTTCCATACAAGAACTTGATTCCGATCGTTCAGTTTATATGGCAGCTACATGTTATAATGGTCCGATATATGCAGTTCCGACAAATCAGCAGCTTCTTGAAAAGAAAATGACGTTAGAAAAATTTCAAAACGATACCTTAAAAACTGAGGGACTGATCATTTATGTATATACTTTATAGGGTCTCCAACGCTTCCTTCTGGGTTTACAAACTTTGTGACAAACTTAATATACTCTTTTCAGGGTATAAAAATGCTAAGTTATCGCTATACGGCGCAGGCTATTAACTCCCCCAGCAAAACTTGCGTGACCGAAACTCTAATACATTTACACAATTTTTACTTGTCACCAACACTCCCTCACAAATGTTTGAAATGAGTAAGAAGTCAGTCTATTGTGTCTTTTGATTGTTTTATATTATAAGCTCTTCACTCAACAGATGTTAAGCAAAAATAAAACAAAAGAAGACAAACAAATTTTTTAGCTGTCACCGCGTATTGAAAACGATGGATGTGAAAGCGTACAGCATGATACCGTGAATTTGATGTTTGCTTGCTCGTTGTGACAAAATTTCGGGTACAAACGCGTCGATAAAGAATTGTGCAGATTTGTGCTTGTGCATATTATGCAAAATTATTGAAAATAAATATTGAAATCTTTTAGAATTGTGTTTCGTTAATATTTGTGAACATCTTGTGTCTATTATTGTACTTATATTTGGAAAAAGGGTGAGTATAGAAAATAATAATTCAATATGAAGAAAAATACATTTAGTGCATATGTGAGCCAGGAAAAAAGGCTTTTAACCTAAGTGCATGTAAATTTGTGAAAAAGATGTAAATTTTGATTGTGATCCTGATGTGGAGGGATTTACAACATCTATTTCATGAATTTTCAAGTTAGTATTTTTCACTGTAATATTGTATTGTCCCGACGGTATTTTATTATATTATGTTAAGTTATTTAAAATGAATTTTGATACTGCCAAATTTTTATTGGAACGAAGTTCCTTACGGCAGGCTTGCAGAAGATAGGATTTTGCTGCGGGAGCTAACTGAAAAAAAAGTGATAGTAAAAACCGTAAGAAATAACCCGTAAGAAATATCCGTAAGAAATAACCCCTAAGATCGCTAGTTATAGCCTACTTTTAGGTCTTGCTCTATTATAGCTCTATTATGTCATTTGTAATAACAATTTATAATTTAAAACAAAAAAATATTTACCAATTTTTACTTATTTTTTGCATAAAAAAAATTTCACTTTGAACAAAATATTAAAATTTCATTGAAGTGAAAGGTATTAGTATGGCCACAACGATATTGTGTACATCCAAAATGGACAGCTGTGTTGTCTTGTGTACATGCCGACCATGCTGCACTAAATACATACGTTTATGGGGAGTTGAATTGTTGCATATTTTTTGGCGCAGGCTTTGAGGAAATAACCCGTAAGAAAAAGACTGTAAGATCGCTAGTTATAGCCTACCTTTAGGTTTTGCAAAATAATTAGGCATGAAAATCTGTAACATTATTGTGTATGCAAATTAGTTTTGAGTGAAGTGCGGAACACATAGAGCGCAACAGACTGCAAACTACATCTGCTAAATATTAAAATACAGACGTTCTTATGGACACTGTTATTTTGACAGTTGCACGACTACACGACTGCAGGCCGACAGTTGTCGTTCCCGCTAACTTGAATATTTCCAATATTTGCTAACGGCAGTAGGACGACAGTAGAGTTGACAGTAGAATGGAATATAGAAAGAGGAAGTAGAGTGGTGATGTCACCTAATATGTAAAATGTAAAATTATTCACAGGTCTAACAAACTTGACGCTATTTTACAAATAAAAGCATAAAATAGCTCTTTTATATCATTTGTAATAACAATTGATAGTTTAAAACAAAAAAATATTTACCAATTTTTATTTAGATATAATTTGAATTATTTTTTTATTTTACGTAATTCATTATTTCTTAAAATACTAAATTTTCTTAATACTTATCTGTGCTTAAATAACAACTAATCAGGGAAATTTGAGAGAAAAATCAGGACAACCTACATAAAATAAAATTAAGCACAATTTTTTTTTGCAAATTGTATCGATTCTACATTATCCGAAGGAACAGCGCATTTCTTGTTTCTTAATCAGATGGATCCACCAGCGATTTTTGATGACACCTATTTGGAGGAATGCCCAACAACTTCTTCGACTCCCGTAAAAGATACATGTAATCATCATTTTAGTTTTCAATTTATTTTCACGCATTTGTTATTGTAGAACAATTGACATTTAAACGGAAGAAATTCAACATTTCTGGTTGAATAATAACATTGTCATAATTTTTTAAATATACATACATACATATGTACTTATACATTTTTGTATCTATATAATAACTAGCTGACCCCGCAGCCGTTGTCTTGCGTGAAATTATGTATTTGTGTGAAACACATGTAAATGAAAAGAAAGTTAAATTTATCATTTCAGTTTTTTTTTTTTCATTGTAACGCAGCTTTATAAACAACATTTTTTGGTTTCTGTTCCGGTGTACAGAAAGATGGTTTTCCAACTCGTGAGCACGCCACGGCCGTGTGAAAAACATAGCATATCCAAATTTATGCCTCACACTGCGACTATCTTTAGGTCCTATTGATTGTCATCTCAAATGCAATTTCCACTGGAAACGGAATACGTTTGAACTGAAATGGGAAATCGCTAGAACTCAAAGAAACTCGTAGAATCAAGCATTCTCCCCCTTTTATTGGACAGGTGCGTCACAATCAGTCGGGTTCCATTACATAGTTTCGGCGCATGAAGATTGCGAAACATAATAACGACGGATCCTACTTTGAGACACAAATGATGCGGTGGTGTCCAAAGAATGTAGAAATACCACTGGATAATTCACGGCGTCGTCTTCATTGTTAAGACGATCGATTGATTTGTATGAGCGCAAGTCTCCCGGAATTTGACTTTGAATCTTCCAGTTTAAGTCAACAATATCGGTACGATAATTTGGCCAATGTCCGAACATTCGTGATGAGTTCAAATTTCGTGAACTGAGAAATGGCAGATGGAATTGATATCAAACCACCGGAAGTATCAACCGGAATTGATCCATTTCCAATTTTTAGCGAAGACGATGTAAAATCATTTGCATTCCAGGGATTATCATTTTCCAGCAATTGTAATTGCTGGCTTGCTTCTCAAAAAGTTGCACACACCGTACCATTCACAGTACGCAATGACTCAAATGAAGTTGAACCGCGAACATTTATCAATAGCAACCGAAGGTAGAAACAATCGTCGTTTTGCGGGTGGATTGTGTGAATTCGTCCCAATGCGTTAGTTGATAACACACCTGGGTGTTTATCTACTGGTTGGCCTTGCTTTTTGCGTAATTATTTCTTCAACGATGCATTCCATGTCCTCGCAAATGGATCTCTGACGAAAGTTGAGCAAAAACTCGTAAATTTTAATTTTGTTGCTGGCAGTGTTTCCACTGGCTGTATTCTATTCTCTGGGTTGAAGTACACACTTTGGCCTTCTCCAAATTAACTGTGAGACGCACAACAGCCGGAAAACGTTCATGAATTGCAGAAGTAAATGTCCTACAAAGCGCTTTATTGCAGTTTGTGCATCAACCGTATCGTTCAAGTCCAATAACCCCCATGTTACTTCCTATGGTGACGTACTTTCAAACGTATTTTATCGATTACACTAAACTGCAATACTAAGCACTGATATGAATTTTGAATATGAATTAGACAATAATGGTGAATATAGTATGATCCATGTGTTGTCAACTTCGATATTCACTCTTCTAATTTGAATGTTCTGGTGAGCGACGCCGAAAGAGTGGATATCTTTCATTTCTAGTTTGTGTTTTCGAAAAAAACGTGGATACTGTTTCGTGCATTTATTGTCAGACATACAAATTGATGTGGGATTGTGGTGCCCGCAAGGTCATCAACCATATTGGTTTTCATCACTTCGTATAATACTGCACCTTTCTCTGCATCAGGAATTTCCGCGTGACTGAATGATTTCATCAATTTGATCTGGTGTAACCACCATCCACCATCCAAAGAAGGATGTGTGCGTGCGGCAAACCTCTCTTTTGCCACACAACAGATTACATCTAGCATCTAACAGCGCCATATGTACGTTGCTTCAAGATAAAGTCCATCGATGCTGTTGCTTGAAAAGTCTTGCTGTGACATCGGGACCATCGCTTGGTGATGGACCGCGATCCATAATATCGCACGTATGTCATCGCATCCTGGGAGTACTCGGTCATGTGCCTTGGGCTTCTAATGTATGTTGATGCCAAAAAGAACACCGATCGAACTTAGCGCGACCTCTTCGTGGTATCGTAACAAATTTCACTTGCACTTTGTGTGCAACACACATAACGTTTTCACTGAATAATTTTCAAAAATTTTTGAAGCAAATGACAAATTTGAACTATTCAAATAATTGAAAAACAAAACAAACAAATTAAAAAAAAAAATTTGTATGGAAAAAATTAACTTTTTGGAATTTTCTAATCTTCCGACTTTTCCTCATGAAAAGCATACAGGTTTTTTATTTCTAAACCTTCATTGATCCAACCTCTTAAAATTTCATCAGCATTGTTTCAGCCGTTCTCTTAGCTTTACTAACGAACAAACATTCATTCGTTTGTATGAGAAAAAGATAAGGGCTGTTTTTAGGGGTTTTCCGGCAATTATTCGAATTTTTTTCTCCGCAGAAACCATCCCTGAACCTCAGCGAACATTTTAAAAAAAGAATTATAAAATTTGGTTCAGTCGTGTGAAAGTTATGAGCGTACATACATTTTGACGATTCATTTTTATTTATGTATATAGATTTGTAGAAATAATTTTTATATTACTAAAAAAAAATGTGAAGATGAATCAAATTAATTTAATCTAACTCTAAATAAAATTATTTTATTATTAAAATTAATAAAAAAAAAATATTTTATATTTATCTTTATATTTTTTAGTTTCGAACTTCAGGTTGAAGGAATGACAAGCGAGTGGTTTACCCACTAGGCTATTGTAGAATGCACCGTCACGCTTTCCTGAAAGCAGTTTTGTTGATTTATCCCAAATTTAATGAAAGTGTGAGAAAGAAGGATACAGTTTTATTACAGCAGAAAATATGTGAGCACGAAGGTGATAAAATACCACATGTATACAAAAGTTTTGGGAGGTTTTTTGATTCGCCCTTAAGAACGTGATAGGAAAAAGTGACAATTAAACTGGCACGCGTTACCGGCATGTCACTAGGTAACATGACCGTCACTGTTCTAACTGGGTCCTAAAGCTACTTATACTTGTCAGGGAGGAAAAAAGCTTAAATATGTGTAACGAAATTTTTTTTATTACATTTTGGGGTTTTGTGTCAGTGCAGAGGATCTTTTTAAATTTTTCTTTAACATTTCCAGCAATTGTGGATGCAGTAAATCGGGGCTTTTGTTCCACGCTCGGTTAGTATTTTTGGCCACCCGGAACGGTACTCCTTCTGCGTAGTGCGTATTTTGAGTTATAGTGAGTATAACGACATAAATTACTCACTTAAATCGAGAATCGAGTCGACTCAGTGAAACCACAAACTTTATATTCGAAAAGTGTTCTCTTGTCGATAAGTAATAATATCGGTTAATTGTCCAGAATCACGGAAAAAGACAAGGTGTGCTAAATGTCACCGTATGACACATAAAACAGGCGAGTGTCCAGAAAAGAAAAATTTGAAAATTAACAAAATTTCGAACAATCGCATCAAAAGGAAAAGTGCTAACGAGAGTATAGTAAAAATAACCTGTGTTAGTCGACACGATACATATGTATGTATGCTTTTGTCGATCCGGGTAGCACTTGTACCCTAATGTTTAAAACACTTGCTAAGAGAATCGAAGAACTTGAAAAAACGCTACGTGGTTTTAGTAGGGAGAATACGTATCTAGGCCTAAAGTAAATACAAAGCTCAAAATTGATAATAAAAAGATCGAAGGCACGGTGGTGATCAATGATGATCTTATATATGAAAATATACTTCGCGGTAAAGATGGACTGCGTGTTTCAAATACGCGACTTTTAATAGAAAGCGGTAAATATTACAGTTTTGAAGTAAACGGAAAATAACCATCTTGAAAACATAATGTGTGAATACCGTAGACCTTTCGTTAACAATATCACAAATATTGGAAAATGTACAATTTTAAAGGCGCAAATTGTTTTAAAAAAATTATAACCCAATTCAATTAAAGAAATATCGAGTCCAATTTTCAAAACGACCGATCGTATCGCAAATCATAAGTGAATTACTAGGAAATAATATAATCAGACCGAGTGAATCGCCAGTAATTTTAGTGGAAAAAGAGGGTTTCGAAGAGGGTTTTACTAACAAAATCATGTCTAGAGAAAGTTGTGTGGGGTAGTGAACAGCAACATCCTTTCGAAACTCTCATCAAAGTATTAACCAACGAACATACTATTATAGTCGCCATTGCAATAGCACTAGCCCTTATCACAGTTATGAGCTTGAAGTTCTGGCTGTAGTTGATACATAAGAAAGGGTTTGCATCTACTTACTAAAAATTTGGAAAGCGTAACCGATTGCTCTACGATTTCTCATGTAAAAGGCCATAAAGAAAAAGGATTAAAAACTTTATGACATCAAAGCCAGGGAAATACGTTAAGGTGTAAAACGCCAATCAGAGAACCGGAATCCAAGCAATTTTTATATATGCATATACATAACTCATACACTGATATTCGGAATAAGATTTGTTAAAAGATAAAAACATTATACATATGTAGTATGTGAAGGTTAGGTCAATATCAACCCGATTGAATCTATTTTTCCCAATACCAAATACTGTTAACATGCCACATAGTAAAAAACAAATCATATATAGTAAAGTCAGCCGGATGTTCGAAAATCCTAATATTAATTATATGAGGGGTAAATAAAGTTTTCGCTCAAATTTCTATTTTTATTTTCATTGGATAACTCACTTGGTTATAGTGGTTACACATTTATTGATGACCGGAAAAATTTTATATGTTTTATTTTTCCACATATATTTGTTTTTATGTATATTTTATGTCCAAATAGGGTATACAAGTTAACGGCAGCAGCCACACATACTCTTTATGAATAATATAAACAAATTGTATCTTCCTACGGTATTACTGTCTGGTCAGCAGAATACTTTAATTAACAAGAAATCGATTAGTAAGCATAATTCAATATTCCATTGTTTGTTTTGATAATGAGAATAATTGGAAATTCAATGCTGTGGCATTTCATCACTTAATATGATGCCAAAGCGGTCTCACGGCGCACAGTGGTCGATTTGAAATATTTAGGCGGCCAAAACTATTTTTGGACGTTAATGGCTTCGAAAGACTGTATTTTAAAAAACTGTCTATTTATTTTAAAAAATAAATAAGAAAAACATATATTTTATAATAAAAACACATTTTATTCTCATAAATCATATATAAATAAAAATGGATTAAATTGTCTTATTAAAAGATGTTTCTATCTTGACTTCTTCGTGCTCAATACTTGATTGTCTGTGGGGCTCGGCAGGTTCTAATAGTTCTATATCTTCACTGGAAAAAATGTTGTGTGAAGTTTTCTTTAACGATCTTTCACTACTTACGAGTGGATTTGAGGTAAGAAGCAATCTTTCATAAATATCACGGTTGCATTCTTCCCTTGAAAATTTTCTTGAAAAATTCTGTCTGTATGACCGAAAATGTTTATTTCGCGCTTCTGCAGCCTCCTCCGACAATTGGCCGATTGGCAACAGGATCAGAAACAACTTGCGAGTTAGTTCACATCTGGGGCTTTCAGAAAAGCCTTCAATCTCCCCTCTAGCCCCATCAGGGGCTTGAAATAAGCGTTCACAAAAAAATTTAAAAATTGCAAAAAAAATTTTCGCGTTTTTCTGACCCTTTGAAACACTCTAGCGGCTAAAGTATTTGACCTAGGTGGATAAAATAAATTGCACCGGTTGGGTAATTTTACAACCTTTCCGATAATTCGACCCTGAGCCCCCGCCGGGGGCGTGGCAATAAGCGAAAAAGTGGTTGCGAGAAAAATGGTAAATTCATATGTACTTTTGGTAAGTACCGTTTTCACCATGTCCCTTTTGGTGTGCAGTATGCCTTCGCTTGCAAATTGTAGGTATTTAAATTGTAGTATATATTGGTATTGGTTTACCGAAATCTGATGGGGCGGCAAAATCGTAGTGATGATGGTGTTGGGTTTTGCCAAAACACTTTATTTTTTTCTTTACCACAAATAATTTGAAGTGGGACAAAAGAACTCAAAAATATACTAGCATCGGATTCGGCGTCTTCCGAGAATTTTTGTTTGTACCGTGCTTGTTGTGACCCGTCACACCCCCATTTATAAATGACCGTTAATGACTTTCTTTCAATTTCGTTAAGGGTTGATAACACTTCTTAAAGGTAGATTGATAATCGTTGAATAGTATGATCCATTAAGCATTGTAAACTAATTTCTGCGCAGGTAGCCGTTACTCGCAGTGCCGTCTTTGATGGGTAGCATTCTTGTTTTGCTTTCAACAAAAGGTCGTAACAAGGGTAATGGGTTAGTTGCCCTTATTATTTCATATTGTCGTCTTGTTAGGTCAACTTCTACGAACATTTTGAGTGCTTGGAACGGGATCAAAGGAGCAATTGTTTCATTGGTCTTGGAATAGGCTTTTCTATATTTACTAGCCTTTGTTGGTGAATTTCGTATATCTTTGAGCACTTTTGAGGCATTTCTTATTCCCTTCGTTTGCAATATGACTTGTGTAGCATGTATAATCATTTCATCATCAACATTTGATCGAATTCCCTCAGTTTTTCTTCTCTTGCTTCGTTCACTCGAATCCGAAAATGATTTGCTCGGACGACCTGGTTGATTAAGCGAATGCACTGGTATTTCAAAAGTGCCTTCCAGCCACTTTTGGTTGTTTTTCATAAAAACTTCTTCAACTTTATGAGCTTTTAGCCATCTCTGTTTAAATTCGTGTTTGATGTAGAAAAATTCATGCTTAAGGCTCATTTTTCTTTACATAGTGTCTCCGCAAGACAATAGCAAGTGGTTTTCTAAAAACTCCAATTTCTCATCCTTACTTAGCAAATTTTGTTGTTGGATTTGCTCAAACATACATTTACGGGTCACTATTTTCACCCCCGACGAACTAGGTATCTCCATACTGAAAAAAAAACATAAAATTAAAAAAAATGGTTTTTTAAATTATTTTTAACAAAATATTTTGAACTGCTGTCTTTAAGGAGTAAACAAATTACATTTTTTATGTGAAAAAGAGGGTATGTTCAACTACCGAAAAATATAACGAAAGTTAAAAATAAAATTTAAAACTATTCTTTATTTAATAGAAGCTTACCTGAGCTATGGGAATCACTTTCATTTCACTACACAACTTAAAATAAACATACATGCGTATTGCGAAATTTGATATAATTTGGGCACCCAAATAGAAATACGTATCAAGTCAACGATCAAAATGCGTCTAACTGCACGGAAGCGGTGACGTATGGTTGTTGAAAAAAAGGGTGGGGGGTAATTCGCGGAAGTGTTTACTATACGTAGACGTCAAAATTTTGTGAATACTACGTATTTAAGATTTTGACTTTTGCCCGCCTAAATACTTCAAATCGATCACTGTGCGGCGTTCGTCAACGTGATCGGTTGTCTTAAGTTTCGCGGTCTATACCGTGTGCTATTGTTGGCATTGTGACTTATTTTGATTGCGCTCATTTCTTATATACTTATGTTATAAGTATTCTGTGAACATTTTGAATTATATACATAGTTATAAATAATAAATTAAAGTGTAATTGCACTTGTGGGTGCTTTAATAGTGCGGACGGCATGGAGAGTAATGAAGCTGATGGAGCCTACACATTACCCACTACCGAACACGTGCCCACTAATAATAATAATTTTTTGTATATTACCAACAACAGTAACAATCAGCAAAACCAATTTCCAGCGCTTCCAAGTGTTACATCTAATGAACAAATACTACCTGCACTTAGCGGCAATTTTGCTACACCTAAACATAGAAACCCAACAAAGAGAGTAAATAGTTCATCACCTTATCCAATGGTAAAGAGAAATTTGTTGAGCGAAATGAATTCGCAAAATCGCTTTGCAATATTTAACGATCTGGAGTTTAACGTTTTAAGAGACCCAAGAGTGATTGCTCCGGCTGAGAACACAGAAGAGAAAAGTACTGAAAATTTGAATGCGAATAAGCACTCAAAAGCAACTTCGCAACAGAGAGCGGCTAAACAACAAAAAGTCGCAGAATATTGTCCACCTATCTTTCTTTATAATATATATGTGAAGAATTTAATTGATCAACTCAAGTTGAAATATCCCCAAGTGGAATTCAAGGTTATAAATAAATCCAAATATAAAAGTAAACTTCTTATTAAGGATTTGGATATCTATTTACAAATGATGGCGCAACTGAAAGAAAAAAAGTTGATTCTATTCAATGACCCCAAAACAATTAAAAGTAGCAAGCGTAATTTTACGAGGGTTACATTACAATATGTCTGCTGATGAAATTAAGCAAGAATTGGACGAAATTTGCCCTTCAACAGTGGCATCTGTAAATAAATTTGTAACGAATTATTTAAAGAAAAAAGGCGTTGATACAGGACTTTTCTTAGTTACTTTGAATCAAGGCTTTGAACTGAAAGATATTGCTAAAATTAAAACTATAGCATATCAAATGGTTACGTGGGAAAAGCCCAAGGTTAACGCAAATACCATTCAATGTCGCAACTGCCAGCAATGGGGCCATGCCGCTAAAAACTGCAATAGAGCTTTTCGTTGCATGAAATGTAATGAAAATCATGAAGCAGGTGCCTGTATGGTCCAAAAAGATGATGGCTCTCAAGCCTTTTGTGTGAATTGCAATACTTTGGGTCATCCGGCTAATTGGAGGGGATGTCCAGCTTTTAAACGTTACTCAGAATTTAAAAATAAGAATAATAATTTGTCAAATAATATTAATTTAAAAGCGCAAAATAATGTATATTCTGCTTTAAATAATCATTCTTTTGTATCTAAAGGCAAATCATTTGCTAGCCAATTTTACAATGTAGATAGTAATAATCGATATAGTCAATCACCATATATGCGTAAACCTGAATTAATAGAAGACTATTGAAGACAGGATACAAAAATTCTTGGATAACTGTAATTCTTTATCTAAAAACGATCTCAGAGATCAATGCTGTCAGTTACTATCTGAAGTGAGAACAAAATATGGGTTTTAAGCAATTAAAATTAGTAACTTTTAACGTTGGCTCTTTAATTAATAAGTTGAGAGTGCTCGAATTGCAATTCTTTCTGGACAGTGAAAGCATTGATATTGCTCTTATTCAGGAAACTCATCTTAACTCAAATATTCCCGTTTCTTTAAGACATTTTTCTATATATAGAGATGATGCTAAACAAGGTTTGCTAATTGCGATAAGGAATAATATAACACATAGTAGAAATTATAGTCCTTATGCTTAATTTTCTTCTTTATTTATTAAAGTTCAGGTTATTATCAATTCAAGGAAAACTGATTTATTAATTGGTAATGTTTATATTCCCTCTAATATGTCCGTTAATAATCTACAACAAGGTTTGAATGTCCTTGCGAATTTCAGTTCAAATTTTTTTGCGTCAATTCTAGGAGGTGATTTTAATGCAAAATGTGTTGATTGGGGTGACTCGCAAACGAATTCTAACGGAACAAACTTATCTGATTACAAAGCTCGGACCAAAATCTAGTTAGATTTTGCGGTAGAAAACCTTCTTATCCTGGAGGTCAATCGTATCTGGACCATTTTCTTTTATCTTCACATATAATAGATTTCAATATTAAAAACTTTAAAGTTTTCATAGGTTCCTCCTTTTCTGACCACCTTCCCCTTGTTAGAAATTCCAAATGTTGATCTTTTATTTAATTGTGCGAAGTTTATTGTTAAAACAGATTGGACATCTTTTGCAAATGATTTCCTAATTGTGCTTCAGTCAGTCGTGTGGAAAGAACCCTGGATGCGCATGATCATATTTTTGGTGGTAATATTGTTGATTTTTCTCCACGTCTTACATCGCTTGATCCTCCAACAAATATTAATAAGCTTTTGATAAATAAATATACTTTAAAAGACACAATTATTTCACTGAATTCAAAGCCATCTGCAGGACCAGATGGCATTTCGAATTCTTTAATTGAAAAACTGCCAGAAAATGCTATAAAATTTCTACTTATTATATTCAATAATTGCTTAAATAATGGATATTTTCCGTTAAAATGGAAAGTTGCCAAGATAATACCTTTAAATAAAAATCGTAATTCTGTTGATGCAAAAGTTTAGACCTATTTCCTTACTATCGAACATTGGTAAGCTACTTGAAAAAATAATTCATTCCAAAATTCATGATTTGCACTCGGAAAAGTTTATTCCGTCTTATCAGTTTGGTTTCCAAAAAGGACATTCCACGCAACATGCACTTTTTAAGTTCTCCAATGATGTATTGGTAAATTTAAGGAATAAACTATGTACTGTAGCAGTATCATTAGATATCGAAAAAGCATTCGATCGTGTTTATCACAGAGGGCTTATTTTTAAGCTTGTTCAGAATGGTTTTGATCATGGTATTATTAAGATTTTTTCAAGTTTTTTGTCAGATAGGAAATTTTTTGTGCTTATTAATGATTGTTCCTCGGATCTTGGAGTTTGCAATTGTGGAGTTCCACAAGGCTCTATTCTAGCTCCCTTGCTTTACAATATTTTTAAGTTTGATTTTCCACATAGTCACAATAATTCATTAAGTATTCTGTATGCTGATGATTCTTTAGTTTATGCTCATAACAAATTCCCTACCTTGGCATTGCGAATGGTAGAGAATCATCTAGAAAAAATTAATAATTTCTACAAATATTGGGAAGTTAAGATAAATGAGGCCAAGACTGTACCTATCTGCACCAGAAATGCTTCAGGTAAAGGACCTAGAGGGGTTGTAAAGGAGAGTAGAGAGCTGATTCTAAATCTTAATGGTTATAATATTTGTTTTCAGAATCAAATGAAATATCTTGGAGTAACCTTCACCAACTTATTGAAATTCAATTTTCATGCTAACGACATGGTGAAAAAATGTAATAACCGTTTTCATGCCTTATCAATGATAATGAAAAATACAAGTTGAAGCACAAGAACCAAAATTTTTATTTATAAAGTGGCTCTCCGTCCAATCTTAATGTACGCTTTGCCGATTTGATTTAATTTTTCGCCTTCTTTGATGAAAAAAATTGAAATATTTGAACGTAAAATTATAAGATTTTGTTTAAACAAAAACTTCATTCACTTTAAAAGAGATACTCAAATAAATATTTCTATTCAAATTCTAAAGTACTCCCTTTTAATAAATATGCAATAAGAGCAATATTAAGGTTTTTCGACCATGTTCGGAATTGTGACAATCCATTGATTTCTGATGGTATCTTGTCGCAAGTATTTGTCTCCACTTGGTATTAGTAAAGAAAATATAATAAATGATGTTAATCATCCAGAAGCCTTCTGCTCAAACTTTTATGTAAAATCAACACCTGGTTCACAAAGGGGCTAGTTTAAGCATAAGCTTTATTTGTTATTATAGCTTGTAAGATTTCTTTTTTAATTAGTTTTAAGTTTTAAGTTAGTTTTAAGACTGAGTCGTAGCCCTCAGAATACATTTAAAAATATCGGAAGCAAGCATTTATTGTAATCTTTTTTTTTTCCTTTAGATTAAGATCTGTTCTCGGAAACTTTTGTTTAAGATAAAATATGTATAGTCTTAAGTTATAACTTTCTACTTTTGTAAATAATTTGTACTTTTGTTTCTTTTTGGTCTCAATAAAATGAATTTGAATTTGAATTGTGATGCCAAAGCATTTTAAATAATAAGCATAGAATTCTAAAGATATAAATATAAGTGATTTTACGAATAAAGATCAGTGAGAGTATAGTGTGTAATCAGCGATCAAGCGTTACCTCACTCAAACCAACACGTTTTGTTTCATTTCTACTGCACGTAGCGGACGAAAACATTTTTTTTTTAATACTTCCCACGTAAGGGAGGTTAATTGGCGCCCAACGCTAAGGGCTCGTGTTAATCGTATAAAGGGAGAGAAATGTATCCCTAGTACCGTAACGGTCGCGATTAGTGAACACCAGTACCAGAACCAGTCAACGTACATAAACCTCGTGCGAGAGGTAGCACATATGCGAATAACGCATTAAAAAATTAAAAAAAAAACAAGTATCCCAAAAAAAGGGAGAAAAGTTAAAACAAAAATTCCAAAACTGTAAAAACGTGTGGCAAAAATCAACAAACGAGAAATAAAAATAAACCAAAAATAAAGTGAAAAATAAACATCATTAGGCATTACACGCCAAGCAGCAGCGTAGCCATCGAGGGAAGCCAATTCCCACGACAGCCGGTTCTGCGCACCGGAATTGACTCGGATTTTATCCGACCAAGGACTGTTTTTTCGGCGATCTAACCCCGTTTGGATCGGTGAGTAATAATTTGTGTTTGTCGTCATTGGAGCAACGCCTTGCAGCAGGGTTGCTTCGTATCCTCCTGACTCGTGCTGGCATTGAGTCCAACCCGGGCCCGGAGGAATTTTTCTGCTGCGTCTGCGCAAAAAGGCTCCATCCAAACTCCACCTCGGTCAGGTGTAATACATGCAATGGATGGAGCCATCTTAAGACCTGCTCAGGCCTTAAGACCCACAGGGAGTGGACCACGCGTTACGTGGCCCCATGTTGCCTGCGTAATACTGCGACACAAGCCTCTACGGCTATGCAATCTGTACATAGTTCGCGCGCCGCGCCGCCACTCAACCAGAGTGGCCAACTGAGGACCTCTACGGTCAGGAGCTCAAACAGGCAACATAGCTCCCACTCTGACTTGCCCCCCTCCCAACCCTCATCCCGTCCCAATCCCCGTGCTAGAACCAATCAGCAACTCTTGGTTCCTCGCACAGTCTGTTCCGTGTGTCGGGCCGTCATACGTCAGAATGTCACATCAGTTAAGTGCAATTCTTGCGCTGGCTGGTGTCATTTCCCGACGTGTTCCGGCCTGCGCACCACACGTGAGTGGAGTGAATTCTACGTTGCCCCATGCTGCAGGAGTCTGCCCCCGCAACTCACAACAGTGGCGTCGCCATCCAACACCGCAGTGCGACAACCGCCCCTGCGGGTTCTGCAGCTGCAACAAACACCATCTACATGTCACTCCCCCACCCCCAGGATCACCCACGGACACCCGCGACAAACCAGACTTCTTCAATTCAACTGCAACGGACTCCAGAGTAAGATCGAGGAGATAGTTGCACTCATGAAACGGGAACGTATATCGATAGCTGCGGTCCAAGAAATCAAGTTAAACAGCCGCTCAGATCTTCTGAGTTGTGCAGGTTTCAACGTTATACGCAGAGACCGCGAGCGAAATAATGGTGGTGGCCTAGCTTTCATATTGCACAACACCGTGCATTATCGTCTAATCGAAGAAGACATCGACCCCAGGAATACTACCCTAGAATGTCAGGGCATAGCACCTGTAATAGCTCGCCTGATATTACCTTTGGTAGTGGTGGTCTGATAAATAGCATAACCTGGCGACCTATGCTAACTCTCGCTTCAGACCATCTGGCCATAATTATCTCGATCGAGAAGCCTCCCGATTTCGTTTCTGTATACAACCGTACCTTCATTAACTTTAAAAAAGCTAATTGGGTCGGCTTCACGGAATTTACCGAGAGCACCTTCAACGCTCTACCCATTCCTATGGACGTATGCGTTGGCGAGCGTCAATTCCGCAAAGTGATCGCAGCAGCTCCCGCTCGCTTCATCCCGGCTGGAATATTAGCGGAAATCCGCCCCAATTTCCCAGCCGAAGCAGCGGTTCTAGCTAATGAGCGCGACACCTTACGCCATGCCGATCCCGGGGATCCCCGAATAAGGGATCTCAATTTGTAGATTCGGCGTATGGTAAATCAACATAAGCCGATGAAATGGATAGAACACCTGAAGTCCTGCAACCTCTCCACCGGTGTGAGTAAGCTTTGGGCTACTGTCAAAGCTTTGTCTAATCTTAGAGACATGACGACCGAGTTGAAGTTCAATTCAATGGTCATGCCTCTTCGGACCCGAAGAAGTGCGCGAGCTATTTTAGCCGGCAGTTTACACTGCATCCTTCGGTAGACAAAGCCAAGAGATGTGTTAACCGACGGCTGCGCAAAATGCCAAACAACTGCGCGCCAGTTGCTTTCACCGTTGGGGAGGTTCAGGGTGTCATCAACAAGGCAAAATCTTCTA
The DNA here is from genome assembly GCA_037783105.1 of Bactrocera zonata. Lineage (NCBI taxonomy): Eukaryota > Metazoa > Arthropoda > Insecta > Diptera > Tephritidae > Bactrocera > Bactrocera zonata. Next base: position 265,966 of record JBAWJQ010004548.1, on the reverse strand, counting down.
AATCCATTGGCCCTGATGGAATCAACATGCTAATGTTAAAGCATCTAGGCTCGACGAGAGTAAAATGTCTCACCAAGGTCATCAACCTGTCGCTCACCACTCTTCAAATACCCGATGTGTGGAAAGTCGGAAAAGTGGTACCGCTACTTAAACTTGGAAAACCCGCCAACAAAGGGGAATCTTATCGTCCGATAACTCTCCGCTTCCCAGTAGCGAACACACTTGAAGCCTTGTTACTCCCGACCTTCACTCACCACCTGAGCCTAGCCAGCCACCAGCATGGATTCCGCAAAGTGCACAGCACCACCACAGCACTTAGCGTCATAAACGCCCAGATAGTTCGTGGCCTCAACCAGAAACCACCCTGCGAAAGAACGATCCTCGTAGCGTTGGATCTGTCAAAAGCTTTTGACACGGTCAATCACACAACGCTACTGCAGGACATCGAAAAAACCACTCTCCCTCCAGGGCTAAAGAGGTGGACCATGAACTATCTGAACGGTCGTCAGTCATCCGTACTATTTCGAGGTGAATCATCTAAACTGAGAAGAATTAAACAAGGGGTTCCGCAGGGTGGTGTCCTCTCCCCGTTACTGATTAACTTCTATATCTCGAAACTTCCTCAACCACCAGAGGGGGTTTCCATAACCTCGTACGCAGATGACTGCACGATATTGACGTCGGGCAATGGAATCGATGGCATGTGTTCGAAAGTAAACAGCTACCTCTCCGACGTTTCTCGTTTCATCACTGCACGAAACCTCCAACTTTCACCCACCAAATCCACAGCGACCATATTTACAAACTGGACGAAGGAGTATAGACTTGACTGTCAATAACCCTAAGATTTTAGGCGTAGCCCTCGATAGTCTATGCTCCTTCCCTCCCCATACGACCGCGATTATCGCCAAGGTACAGAGCGGCAATAAAATCCTCAAGTCGCTAGCCGGCAGCACATGGGGAAAAGACAAAGAAACATTGCTGGCAACTTACAAGGCAATCGGCCGGCCGGTCCTCAACTACGCAGCACCAATATGGTCGCCTGGATGCAGTGGTACGCAGATGAGGAAACTCCAGACCTGTCAGAATACAGCACTCCGGACCACGACGGGATGCCTCTTGATATCTCCCATTGAACACCTCCACAGCGAGACGCGCATGCTACCTGTAAAGGAGCATAATCAACTCCTCTCCAACCAGTTCCTGCTGGGTTGTTTCCGTAGGAATCACCCTTGCAGCCCCCTGCTTGGAGCGGAACCGCCTCCCAGGAGCATCAATAGGTCATTCCTCGACTATGTCGACGACATCGAACAATATGCCGACCAGACTTCGGACGCAACAAACTATCCTGTGAATGGCGTTCTTGGAGTCAAACCACCACCTATTGCAGACGAGGAGGTCAGTTACCGCGAGAAACGCGAGTGACTCTAGCACAACTTCGTTCTGGATACTGTAGCAGGTTAAACTCCAACTTATCCAGAATCAACCCCGACATACCTAATGTATGTCCTGCATGCAACGAGTCTCCGCATGACACTGGCCACCTCTTTGCATGCCCTACAAACCCTACCCATTTAACACCCCCCTCCCTTTGGTCCGACCCCGTCGAAACAGCACGTTTCTTGGGCCTACCGTTAGATGACCTCGACGACAACACAAACACCCCTTACCATCCTAACGGGGATTAGCAAACCGTTAACAACAACAACAGGGAAGCCAAAGAACGCAAAATTCATCAGAAGCCAAAGGACGAAAAATTCATCAGAAACCAAAGGACGAAAAATTCATTACAAACCAAAGGACAAAAGACGAGGAGAAGAAGGAGTAAGATTACATTAATTAATATATATTCAGTATATAGATATAATATTTAAGTCAATTAATTTAAGCAATTAAGTTTAAACTATTAAGAATAATTCAAGGCTCGACCAGCCAAATAATAAAATATTTTTAAAACCGCGATTCACCACCGCAAGGGGGACCCTCCGGTTTATAACAAAAACTCAATTCTGCGATTCTAAACTCCAGACCCTTCAGAATAAAAGAGTCTCCTTTCCTAGAAAGGATCAAAAATAACAAGAAATGCGCTGTCGTGGGACACCAGGCAGGAACGAAGTTCCTTCGGATAATGTAGAATCGATACAATTTGCAAAAAAAAATTGTGCTTAATTTTATTTTATGTAGGTTGTCCTGATTTTTCTCTCAAATTTCGCTGATTAGTTGTTATTTAAGTACAGATAAGTATTAAGAAAATTTAGTATTTTAAGAAATAATGAATTACGTAAAATAAAAAAATAATTCAAATTATATCTAAATAAAAATTGGTAAATATTTTTTTGTTTTAAACTATCAATTGTTATTACAAATGATATAATAGAGCTATTTTATGCTTTTATTTGTAAAATAACGTTAAGTTTGTTAGACCTGTGAATAATTTTACATTTTACATATTAGGTGACATCACCACTCTACCTCCTTTTTCTATCTTCCATTCTACTGCCAACTCTACTGTCGTCCTATTGCCGTTGGCAAATATAGGAAATATTCAAGCTAGCGGGAACGACAACTGTCGGCCTGCAGTCGTGTAGTCGTGCAACTGTCAAAATAACGGTGTCCATAAGAACGTCTGTATTTTAATATTTGGCAGATGTAGTTTGCAGTCTATGTGTTCCGCACTTCACTCAAAACTAATTTGCATACACAATAATGTTACAGATTTTCATGCCTAATTATTTTGCAAAACCTAAAGGTAGGCTATAACTAGCGATCTTACAGTCTTTTTCTTACGGGTTATTTCCTCAAAGCCTGCGCCAAAAAATATGCAACAATTCAACTCCCCATAAACGTATTTAGTGCAGCATGGTCATCATGTACACAAGACAACACAGCTGTCCATTTTGCATGTACACAATATCGTTGTGGCCATACTAATACCTTTCACTTCAATGAAATTTTAATATTTTGTTCAAAGTGAAATTTTTTTTATGCAAAAAATAAGTAAAAATTGGTAAATATTTTTTTGTTTTAAATTATCAATTGTTATTACAAATGATATAATAGAGCAAGACCTAAAAGTAGGCTATAACTAGCGATCTTACGGGTTATTTCTTACGGGTTATTTCTTACGGTTTTTACTATCACTTTTTTTTCAGTTAGCTCCCGCAGCAAAATCCTATCTTCTGCAAGCCTACCGTAAGGAACTTCGTTCCAAAAAGAATAATATAAAAAATAACCAAATGGCAGATGCTTACCAACTGACTTGGACTATAACGAAATAGACAGAATAGTTAGAAATCTTGACGGATTTGTAGAAGACAATAAGATTAACAAAAAAGAAAGGGATCTAAATAAAGATAAACTTAAAATTAAATGTATGGAGAAAGTTTTTCGATATATAAAAAAAGATAAAAAGGCCACACTTGAGGATTATTATAATCAGGACACAATTATGTCTGAGACTATAGAGATGATACAAGTATCAAAAAAGGAAGATTTGTTTTAAATGGGAAGAAATATAAGTGCTCCAAAATACGAAAGGTTGCATTATTGCGATTATTGTAAAGGCAACCATAAATTTGAAAATTGTCCATATTTAAAGGAAAATAAGGAAAAAATTAATTAATCAAAAATGGCTTTAAGTAGCGAAAATGAGACCTTAGTCGCAAGACTAATTGCCGCAACGAACGCATCACTTAGATTAGAAATATCTGAAATGCGCAGGCAAAGTCTACAACAATAACCGATTACAAACCTGAAGTAATAAATTCAGAGATTCGCTGTGACGAATCCCTGGAAGTAGTAAAGTCTTTACCAGAATTTGGGGGAAAACAGAATAAATATGTTAGCTGGAGGGAATCGGCTAACAATGCAATGAGCTTATACGTAAGAGGCAGCCGTAGGTAGTTTGCTGCATTGACTATATTAAGAAATAAAATTACTCATGATGCTAATGACATTTTGTCTAACCACGGAACAGTTTTAATTTTGATGCTATTTTGGCACGATTAGATTTCGCTTACGTCGATAAGCGACCAGCTCATATAATTGAGCAAGAAATGAGTATTCTGCGTCAAGGCAATTACTCCATAATTGAATATTATAATAAGGTTAATGAGAAATTAACCTTGCTAATAAACAAAACCATAATGACTTACGTATTCTGGCAATAATACAAGCTTCCCATTTCACCCTGGAGAACTAACTTATGAAAAAATAACAGGAGAAAAAAATAAACTAAATCATAGAAACAAGAAACAGCTAGTAAAGAAAGACTTAGGGAATAAAGTTAGAATTAACTACAGGAATAGAATAGTACATAAAGATAATATTAAATCTTGATTACATATTTTTAAAGGATGGTACCCTTAATTATTCTAACATTAATTACTAATGTAAAGGCAGACATTGTGGACTACACAAGAGAAGATTTCGTATTATTAGAAGACGGAGATGTAGCCCTGTATAATGACTACGGAGATATTTTCCACATCACTAAATTAACATACTTTAGAGAACTTATAAGTTCAGTCACAAATTATTATAATAAAAAATTCAGATATAAAAATTTTAAACAAAACAATGAACAAGACAAGACATATATTAACGATTTAGACACAGATCCAGAAATGGAACTCATAGAAACCTTATTAGAACAACTACAAATTAATGATACAAGATATAGGAGAGAAATAAATGAAATAGGAACACTATGGAAGTGGATAGCAGGAACACCAGACCATGACGATCTAGTGTTAAAAAATAATAAATTAAACGAATTAATTGAAAATAATAATAAACAATACACAACAAATTCTCACATTTTTGGAATTATGTATTAACCAATTAACTGAAACAATTAATAATATTAATGAAAACTCAAATATTAAAATTCTAACGAAACGAAAAAATCAGTTCCTAATAACTGAATTACAAAATATGATTAATAAAATAGCTATAGGAAAAATGGGAATTTTAAAAACGACAATTTTAAATTTAGACGAGATTAAAAGCATAATTAAAAATGAACATGGACGATTGACAATAACTGATTTAATAGATATTTCAAATTTTAAAATAGTACAGAATAAAGATGTAATAGTTATACATATATATTAAATACCCAAAAATTATATATGATTGTGAATATTATGAAGTAAGAGCAATTACATAAAAAGATGGTAAATTAATAATTGATAATGAAATTGCGAAATGCAAAAAAGAATAAATATTTTTTCTTTGTTTTTTTTTAGGCCGTAAGGAGGGTTTGAAATGCCTTCGCACCATGTAGGGATCGTCATCCTACGTGAGTGGTGCACCCACTAAAACACTCCCCCCCTTCTATCATGGAATTTTTTCGCCTACCCCGGGACCGCTTTCGCATTACTTCAGGGCAAGGTTTCCAAGATGGACCCATTACAGGTCAATTTCTACTCTCCCTGCGTCCAGGGATGCCTACGATTTTGAAGCCAGCATCAGAGCTATTTGGCTCGTCTTCTATTGGGAGTCCGCATCCATGTCTCTTTTTTTAGTTCGTAGAACATGTTCCACGTACGAAGCAATTATTTCCCAGTTTTCTCTGCTAGATATCATTTTTTTTAAGAGATTCTCTGCACTTAGTTCTCCGAGTTTGTTTTGTATAGTTCTTCGTGCTTCTTTCCATCGGTGGCACTTGAAAATGTTATGGTTTGCGTCGTCTAGTGGTTCGTCTCCGTAAATACATGCTGGGCTTTCCGCTTTTCCCATATTGTATAGGTATTTTCGGAAATACCCGTGACCGGACAGCATCTGTGTTATGTAGTAATTTACCTCGCCGTGTTTTCTGCTGTGCCACTTCTCTATTTCTTTAATCAGTTTGGCGGTCCATCTTCCTTTGCTCTCCCTTGTCCACCGATCTTGCAAGAGTTCAAGAGTTTGCTTCCTCGCCTGTTGTCTTGTGGCCATGTGTATTTCTCTTCCGTCTTTCTTCCATAGCCAGAGTTGTCTTCTCTCCTTTGCGAGAAGGTCTATTGGGATGACGCCGCTTATCACTAGCACGGCGGGTTCGGATACAGTGCGGTACGCCGAGGCGACTCTCAGGGCTGCTGTTCTCTGCACTTTAGCAAGCACCTTTCGTCTATGTTCTACATTTAATGAATCGGTCCATATTTCGCTACCGTATAGTAGCACTGACTGTGTTGTGTCCATAAGCAATTTCCTTCTACTTGCAAGTGGGCCTCCGGTGTTTGCCATGAGTCTTGATAGCGCCATCGTTATATTGGCTGACTTTTTTGCAGCATGTTGGATTTGAGCCCAGTACGTCAATTTGTTGTCTATTCTTATTCCTAGGTATTTTAGGGTTTTCGTCGTCTGTGTTCGTATCATAACTTTCAACGTTTAAAATTCCGTCGTAGCTGGCATTCCATAGATCTGGTCCAAGTATTGATCCCTGCGCTGATCCAGAGGTTATTTTCTTACTTTGTGGGCCGTCACTCGTGTCGTACAGTAGTTTCCTGTTTTTAAGATAGCTTCGTATCATTTTCATCAAGTAGAGGGGCGTTTTGAAATGTCTTCCTAGTGCGTCGATCATATTTTCCCATTTTGCGCTATTGAATGCATTTCGTATGTCAATTGTTGCAAGGAGGACTATTGGCCTCGAGAAGTTATTCTTTCGATGAGCTTCCTCCACGCTGCGCAAGACGCCTTCCACAGCTCCGATGGTGGACCTGCCACGTCCGAAGCCATGTTGTCGCTCTGATAGGCCTCCAGCATCGTTTATGGCGGCTATGATGCGGGGTTTCAATAGTCTTTCTAATAGCTTTCCTGCTGTATCTAGCATGCATAAAGGTCGGTATGCTACACCGTCAGCCTGGGTCTCCTTTGCCTTTGCTTATTAGGGTCAGATGCTGCCTCTTCCATATTTCTGGGAAAATGCCCTCTTTCAGACATGCATTATACATGGATAGCGGTAAGTGCGGGCGTTCCATAGCGATTAGCTTTAATACTTCCACTGGTATCCCATCAGGCCCAGGGGCTTTTTTGGTCTTTAAAGTGTTTGCTACCGCAAAAGTTTGTCTAAGATTTCGGATTTCGTCAGTCCACCAGTAAACTGTTATCTTTGGATATCCGCCTATTATTTTGGGCATTGCTATTTTACATGCCTCAGTAATGGTGCTCAGAGTTGCTTGGACAATCAACCTAGCTGTGATACTTGCGTGATATTTCGGTGGGTTTTCATCTATGGCCGCAAGGAGCTTTTCTGAGTCTAGCTTGGAAGCATTCCATTTACGTGTTCCTCTTCTTTTCGTCGCTGCTGGATTTTTGTCTGGACCTATGAGGTAGGATATGTATTGGTGGTCGCTACCAGTATAGTCTTCCAAAACTTTCCACTCCTGCAGCTGGTTTGCAAATCCTTCGGACACCAGCGTGATATCAAAGGTTGTGTCGTTGCATCCTGGTCTTCTGAATGTGTTTTGAGATCCTCTATTGGCGACGATAAGACCTAATCTAGCTGCCATGTCGAGAATTTTCCGGCCCCTCGAGTTTGTAGTCGGTGTGCCCCATTCCATGGCCTTGGCGTTGAAGTCTCCGGCTATGATTAAGTGACGGTTTCTTTGTCGTGCAGCATCCTCTATAGCATCAAGCTTTGCTTGGAAGTCTGCGATAGGGTCGCTCGGTGTCAGGTAGCAGCTAATTATCGTAATGCTTTCGTTTTTTATCCAGACAAACCCATTTCCTCTCCCGCTGATTGTTTTTTTGAAACTACTCCTTTCCGTTAGCCATATTGCCGCTGTTACTGTGGTGTCTTCTAGCCATGTTCCATCTTGCGCCATTTTGTATTGCTCGCTGATGATTGCTACCTCGGTTCCGAGTTCCAGCATGAGCTGCGGCAGGGGGTGGTCAGCCGTTTTGCTTCTGTGCATGTTACACTGCAAGATCTTCTTTTGTTCTTATTTTTTCCGTATACGACTCACACGACCAAGACTCTGGGATGTGATCTGTTTGGGTATGCTTCTGTTCTACGCAGGGGCAACAGCTCGGTGAGTTTTTGCAGTCTTTCAGCTTGTGCGTAATCTTTGGCCTTTTCTGTCGGGGCCTTTGCATTCTCATTGCGTATTTGGAGCCCTGGTCCCCACTGTGATTTCTTCATCTGCTTGCTCTAGCAGACGTCTTACAGAGGTCATGATTTCTGCTGCGGTGGATAAAGAGTCGAGATCTCGGATCTCAATTGTGGCTTTCTGCTTTAGCTCGCTTACAGAAACTATACCACGTACGCTGCTTGTGAGAGCATTTCGAAGCTCTGGTTTCGGTTTTTCTCCCTTCTTCAGTTCTAAGAGCAAGGCACCTAATTTTGTTTTCCGTATTACCCGGACTTCCACTTTGTCTTGGTCTGTCATGCTGTGGTCGAACTCTGGTTCTGGGTGCCCTTTTTGCTTCTGGAGCTTGTCCTCTGTTTGTCCTTGAGTTTGCTCTGCGCTTTGATGTCGTTTTGCCTGCTGTATTTTTTTTCCTCTTACTACGTGCCACACAGTATTTCCTGGTCCTCGCCCTCGTTGCATCCAGTTTCGGCGCAGGCTACCGATAATATCGAATAGTTCGTCTAACTCGGAAGTCCCATTTTTTACATCGGAACTTATATTCTTCTGTCTCAGCACTGCCAACTTCATCTTTTTCAGGGTACCGCGGCACTATAAAAGGGCTTGCCTCGGAGAGTTGTATCCATTTCGTAGGCCTTGATCGATAGCCGGAGTCCTATTACTTGTTTCCATGCTTGCTTCCGATGACTCAGGCATAGAGGAGGCGGTTTCCTCTGTGCAAACCGTTTGGATTGCCCTCTCATTTCCCATCTGTGGCGGCGAACGCAAAATTTTGCTCTATCTTCTGAAGGCATTCAACCCGTTGTCCATTCGTCCTTTTTGGTTTTATTCTGGTATCTTGTTTTCATTGTTTTCTTTATTCATGTTTGTAAGGGTCCCCGCTTCAAGCCGCTATCTTTGCTTGATTGTACAGTTGCCTTTTCGGTCCCTGTGGTTATATTTGCATTGCAGGGAAGCCACACGCGGATTGACACGAAACCTTATGGGAATTCGTGTTCAGAGCCAGGACCATAGCACTAGTCAGGATTAAAATCAACTGAGTCTGTACCACCAACCTAATGGCGACGTAGCATCGAACGTACTTGAAGCCCTGCCAAAGGTTTAACGGGACGAAGGCGCCTGTGACATTACCCTGAAAGCCATTTCTGCAAGATGTCACTCTTGCATACTGAGGTAACAGAATGCCACAGCCGTCAGCCCAAGTTCAAACGTTTCCAAATCGTGTGTCAAAATCGTGGTCCTACTTCGTTGCGTAGTTTCTTGCGTTGTCATCTGTGCTGTGCTCTTTACTTTAGTGGGGGCTGTATTTGTTATTTTTAGCTAATCTGCGTTTCTCAGGTTTGCTATCTGCCATCTGTTGCCCCGGCCGAACATTTACAGTTGGGAATTTCTTTTCCTTACGATTTCCGTTGTAGCGTCTTTCGCCGCTATGTTGCCTCCCTCTCGTGGGTAGGTGTTCCCTCGAGGCCACCCTCTATGGGGTCGTGGATGCTTATTTTGAGGCGGCATCTATTTCGCCTCGTCACCGGAGATTCGTAGGATGCTTCAGGTCTTTTAAACCGAACCCTCCTCCCCTGTCGCTCTTGGTCAGGGACTGCTTATTGGGTATTCGCAGCTAACCTAAGAACTTAGGCCGTCAACAGTCGCCAAGCTGTAACCCTTGGTGGCCTGAGCTCAGCCATAAAAACTGCAAAAAAAAAATGATAAATACTCATTGTAAAATTAATAATAAAAATACTTGCCATCAGATATTTTGTCCCATAGAAAAGGAAAATGTAAAAAAAATTAAAGAAAAACATAAAGACATATATATAATTAACCCAGCAGGGACGATAACTATTCTTTTTTAGTAGGAAGATGAAATTTTGAGGGCTTGTTAATGTTGTTAGAATGTATTAAAAAAATTAATTTTTGTGGTCATACTTTATCAGATAACGGTACAATTACCTGTGACCATATGGTAACGCTAGGACCTACAGGGTACAGGTTTACATTTACCTTAAAAATGTAATGTGCTATAAGAAAATAAGTTAATTAAGCCAAGTAATGTGAATAAAATAATGAACTTTATTGAAATAGTTAAAAAAACATATTTATTTTTGGTTTTCGTTGTCAATATGGTACTGAGCGAAGCACTTGACGCATAAACCTACATTGCATTTAATGCATCGAGTTCTCACAACACTTTTACAAGTTTCACCTAAGCAGCGATGTCTATTTATGATTGGTTCAATAAAATGATCAGTGTGATCAAAGCGGATGTTTCTATATACGCCATCGTGCGGCCGGAGTCGTTTCGGGCCAGGTTGAACCGGCGGTTCGCCGTAATGTTTGCAATAAAATACTGCAATTTCACGTCTAAACTCTAATTGCGAAAGCTTCTTCGAACTCTGTTGAAGGTGCCAAGCATTGGATACTGCAACGTCAATAAGCCAAGTAAATATTGAAGACCACCACATCTTTCCTCGGTATGCTATTCGGTACATATTTACGTTTTGATCGAGCCTATCAACACCGCACATGTATTTATTATACTCCGTTATCACGCATGGACGTGAAATGGAGATCTTTTTCCCAGCTTTTTTGCTATATCGCGAAGCTGATGAAATTGGCGAGCTACCGTAACAAGTTGAAGCGGCACACACAACAGAGTTATCAACTCACTTAGTCAGCTTTATTCCAATATTTTCTACTGTAGCAGTTTCGAATGAACCTCTATTAAACTTTTTCACTGCCACTTTTGTTTTCAAAGGGCAGCTGGAAGGAATACGAATTTCTCTGACCGTTCCTGTTCCATTGTACCCCATCGTCTTCAGATAAGTTAGTAAAGGGAAACTTGTAAAAAGGTTGTCGAAATAGAAAGAAAATGGTAAACTCCTTGTGTTTTCGTCAAAATTATTTATCATGTTTATGAGAGGTGCTGCACACTTTCCAAAGCACTGTTCGTATTCCGTGTTTGAACGTAGATTTCTTCCTTGGTATATGTCGAAATTGACTAGGTATCCGGACGGAGTGCATAAAGACCAAACTTTGTAGCCGAAACGGATTGGTTTGCCTTTTAGAAACTGCTTGCATCCGTGGCGACCGTAATACGCAATCTCATCGAAAGACAGTTGTTGGCATGGATGGAAGTGCTTCAACATATTGGCCTTTAAATGGTCTGTCATAGGTCTCAACTTCCAAAATTTGTCTTCATTATCATTAGGCGCAACCAGGTTAGGTTCAAAATGTAAGCACCTACAAATTTCTTTAAAACGGTCTCGACGCATGGCTTGTACAATTAGTTCGTTGCGTAAGTCCTCTGAGCTGTGCCAATACATCTTTACATTAGCAGCGGTGTTGTAGCCGGTTATTAAAAGTATACCAATGAATGTACGCAATTCTGTACAAATGTAAATATGTATTAAAAGTCAAGAGGAAAAAGTGTATAAAGTTACTAACTCACCACGAATATTGATATTCAACACAGTTTTTTCAAATTTCTTTGTGGCATACAATGATGAACATTGCACGATATGCTCTAATAAAGCGTCATCAAAAAAAAAATCAAACAACTCGTGAGGCTGCAAGCCATGACAATCATTGTAGTTTGCTTCCGGAAATAAAGGCATTGGATCATTTCTACAATCCTTCGACCAATTAAACACAGTGTCCTTATTTGCTAACAGAAGAGGTTTTTCAGACGGGGTACCTTCTACTCTTCTTAACCTGCTGGATACAGGCGCTATGGGAATATTTTCATCTAATAGCTGTCGTTGTTTTCCTTCTGTACTTTCCCTGGTGGTCTGTGCGCTTATGGACTGTGGGCAGGTTGATTTCACATACTCGTAAAACTCCTGTTCTACATTATGAGATCCATCACCTAATAGATCCGCTAGAGCTGCTTCAATATTTCCCTCTACGTCACATGAGTCCACCATTGAAGCAGAATCTACATGCGCACCATTTTTAAGCACAAGTTCACACCCTTCATTCAATTGATTTCGACACACATTGTCAATAATTCCACCGTCATCTTCGTTAGCATCGTCTTCGCCACTTAGTTCTCCATCTTCATTAGGTGGCTCAATATAAATTCCGTCTATTTGTTGGCCAAATGATGTGTCATCGTCGTCTAACTCATCCAAATAGTCTGCAATATCTTTTAGCGTGAATTTTCTACAACAAAATGGCGAATTATTCAAAATTTTTCTCAAAATTAATATCGAATCAGTAGCACACTTGATTTGAAACTCATTTGCAAACCTGTACCCTGTAGGTCCTGACGTGACCATATGGTAACACATTTATTAAACCACCAAAAAATAAGACAAAAAGTGCATAAATCTTTAAAACTAATTTCTGAGAGTGAAATGTGGTAATTTGACTTCAGATTTTTGTGATTATTTATGGAATATATTTACAAATAAATACATAGCAATGAAACTTACTTTCTCTCAGATGCCATTTTGAAACTTTTTGCTCCGTCAGTCCCTCCTGGGTTAAAGAAGGAGCAATATTAGTCTCTGGAAATCATACTATAGATGGCTCTGCCATAAATGGAGTTTACCATGTAACATTTGAAAATTATACAAACATTGATAATATAATTTACGAAAATATTGATTGTAAAATTTGGAATTATTTAAAAAATAATCACATTAATAACTTTGAAATTATAGAATATATTGAAACAAAAAATAAAGAATTTAAATTTGAAAACATAAATATTTTGAGCGAGCGAATTAAGGAATTAAGAAATCAATCACTTTTCTGGTACATGATTGTAATACTTGTATTAATAATAATATACATAATCTATAGGATTTTAAAATTTAAAAAATCATATAAAACTATTAAGCAAAGTAAATACTTAAAATTCCAAGAATTATCATATAAAGCTATTTTAGAAAGAATTTACGATATATCAAAAAATGATACTGAATCGGGGACGATTCATCTTAGAGAGGGGGGTGTTAACGGCAGGAGCCACACAGACCCTTTATGAATAATATAAACAAATTGTATCTTCCTACGGTATTACTGCTTGGTCGGCAGAATACTTTAATTAATAAGAAATCGATAAGTAAGCATAATTCAATATTCCATTGTTTGTTTTGATAATGAGAATAATTGGAAATTCAATGCTGTGGCATTTCATCACTTAATGTGATGCCAAAGCATTTTTAGTAATAAGCATAGAATTCTAAAGATATAAATATAAGTTATTTTACGAATAAAGATCAGTGAGAGTATAGTGTGTAATCAGCGAGCAAGCGTTACCTCACTCAAACCAACACGTTGTGTTTCATTTCTGCCGCACGTAGCGTACGAAAAATTTTTATTGAATACTGCCCACGTAAAGGAAGTTAATTTACATATAGGTGGATCTTTTATTTATTATATGAGCTCGTTTTAGAGATCACTCCACTTTGTACATATACATGTGTACATGTACATGTTTCTTACACAATCCTGCTTGTTTTTGTTGACTAATATATTTTGGACTAATATATTTTATACACAATCCTGCTTGCTTTTGTTAGCCAAAACCCGATGTGCGTATCTTCATATTTGACCATACACTTTTGGTCAAATTTTTAAGTAAGTTGTAAAAACTTTTTTTTCTATTTATTATTGTATTTAAGTTGTACCCGATGTCGATGGGGTATGTATGTATATTAGGCCGGGTCGATTTGTGGGGAGGCAAAAAAAATCGCCCATTGCTCTATGAAAATCATATTCTAAGGATCAAAATAAGATACTTTGCAGAAGGAACCATACCTCTGAAACGAATTCTGATGTCCCCCAATTTGGGTCGAACTTTTGGGTAGGGGCAAATTTTGAAAAATTCCACTTTGACCCATTTAGAGTGCTCCACTCGGGTCCGAATGTATGGCCCACCCCCACTAACTTTGGACGGCCGATCCACCCATTCCAGTGGCACACCCCCTGGAGCTCCCTGGGGGGTTCCCCATACAATCATTTAAAAAAGTCACCATTTTTGGTGATTTACATGAAAAAATCAGCTAAATTGCGATGTTTTTTTTTATTTGTATTTATTTATTTATAATAATATCTATTTTTTCTCTTAAGAAATTTATTTAGTCAGAACATATGTAAATGAAAAAAATTAATTTAAGTGAGTTATAGAAAAGAAATTAAATAATTTTAAAGAAGATATTTAAGTAAGGATACAAATATGATAGTTCAAATATTTATGTTCATTATCGCCAGCGCATACGAATCTAGTCTTAAACGTAAATATGTATTTACAAATACCCATTTCTATCAACAATGTAATAAATGTTCATTTCGGGTATATTGATTAGTGACCTTAGTATTTAATGTATGCAATGTAAAGGATTGTCTGCCCTTGAGATCGCAAATGATCTTAAACTAACAATAGACAAGAAACAATTATGTTTGCCCTGAAGATCGCAAAGATCTTAAACTAACAATAGACAATTGTGTTTGCCCTTGAGATCGCAAATGATCCTAAACTAACAACAGACAAGAAACAATTATGTTTGCCCTGAAGATCGCAAATGATCTTAAACTAACAATAGACAATTGTGTTTGCCCTTGAGATCGCAAATGATCCTAAACTAACAATAGACAAGAAACGATTATGTTTGCCCTGAAGATGGCAAATGATCTTAAACTAACAATAGACAATTGTGTTTGCCCTTGAAAACACTTATGCTTAAGATATGTGTGTCTTTCTTTACAATTACCATTTCATTCTTATTACCTCAAAAAGTTTACAATGAATCCACCATCCTCTACACCGCAAGATGAAGCAACTACATCAACAACTATCGAAAACCCAATGAGTCATATACCCAAGCATGATGTTACTGTTTTTGGTGTGTCTACTGATTTGACTGATCTTAATTTACCAACCCATCTGGATATCTTGAGATATTATTTTTACTTAAGCGAACGTGCTAAAACAGAACAAAAAAAGTTTTCCCATAAATCATTCACTATTCATGTACAAGATAAGTTGATTGGAATTTGGGAAAAACTTGGTATGGAAATAATGCTGAAAAAAAGTGTATGTAATAAATTGAATAAATTGCTTGACAAGTATCAAGAGCAAATCAAGAGAAGAAACCACACCCAACAATTTACAGAGTATGTAATATCTCTGGAAACAATTTTTTACATTGGAACATGTAAATGCGATTTGAAGGCAGCTCCATGTGCATGTGGCTGGGTTCCCGAACGCCTCAAAGAGTTCATGCACGATCAACATAATCAGAGAAGACTAACAGTGAATGCATTTATGATGGAAACTGAAGAGCAAGAAGCAACGTCTAAGTCATCAATGGCAACATACCAAGATCCCGATGATTCAAAATACGCTCCGCCACAAGTTCAAGAAGATATGGATAGAAGCACAAGTTCACAATACACAGAGAGATACGATTGTTTTAACTTTGCCTTGGTATGTGACAGATTTGGTGTGCCTGACAAAGTAGCATCAGTATTGGGAACCGCCCTTTTGCAAGATTTTAAAATTAAAGATAAGGATGGGAAACCTCTCATTTCAATTTTTCAACCGATTCGGAGTACTTATACGACATGGCCCATGCAATTTCTAGCGGCGTGGTTCCGGTGGATCTGGCTAACATCAAAGCATGGAAAATTGTACATTCTCGGTGGCTAACCAAGGCCGCTAGATTATTGCGATTATATGTGACAACGGAAAATCCAGATGCAAATTTAAGAATTCTGGTTGAATTTATAATTAAATGTTATGTGCCAATGTACTTCAATATCAAATATTACAGCTTTGTCGTGTACGGCAGTGCATTACTTTTAAAGTTCCTTGGTTGGTCACGATTTCTAGAACCTCGCTTACGCAAAATTGTCAATCAAGTAATTAATGATAATTCATATTATGGGCATTCGGAAAATATCTTGTTATCAATGTTGTTTGCTGATAGGAAAGGAAAGCGCGACTGTGCCATCAAGAAAATTCTACGCTATCGAACCGATGTTGACGAGCCAATGGAACTTAGAGTTTATAAAAAACCAGATATAAACTTTAATTGCACAAGTTATACGGAAATGATCAATTTGAATGATATAAATATCGTATTTGAACCACCATTCACGCGAAGCATTCCGTACGATACATTGAAAGAATATTTAAATCAAGATGATCCACCGTTTAATGATTCAAAAATTCCATCACACATACAAGGAACGGAACGACATGTTCAATTGCTAGCTAGCGTTTCCAAACGGGTTATACCGGAAAATGTAGAGGCTGTTATGGCGACGACATTAGAGAGCCGTGCGAAATTGCCCAGACTTGAAAGTAGAAAAGATTTCAAACAATAATTTTTTTTAATTTCTTTTCTATAACTCACTTAAATTAATTTTTTTTCATTTACATATGTTCTAACTAAATAAATTTCTTAAGAGAAAAAATAGATATTATTATAAATAAATAAATAAAAATAAAGAAAAAACATAGCAATTTAGCTGATTTTTTCATGTAAAACACCAAAAATGGTGATTTTTTGAAATGATTGGATGGGGAACCCCCCAGTGAGCTCCAGGGGGTGTGCCACTGAAATGGGTGGATCGGCCGTCCAAAGTTAGTGGGGGTGGGCCATATATTCGGACCCGATTGGAGCACTCTAAATGGGTCAAAGTGGAATTTTTCAAAATTTGCCCCTACCCAAAAGTTCGACTCAAATTGGGGGATATCAAAATTCGTTTTAGAGGTATGGTTCCTTCGGCAAAGTATCTTATTTTGATCCCTAGAATATGATTTTCATAAAGCAATGGGCGATTTTTAAATCGACCCGCTTTAATGTATATATGTATGTTCGCAGTACGAAGAGACCTCGAAAAGAGAGTTAACTGACCGCAGGTAACTCTCGCAAATTCAATTGTTTGTATGTATATACATATATATAATTTGTATAAATGTGCCCGTATATACATATGTGTATATATGATCGCTGTAACAAGAAGCCACGAAAAGAAAGAAAGATCTTTTAATTTTAGATGTGTGTATATGTATGTATAAGTTAAAAAACGTTTAGTTATTTAAAAAAAAAAATGTTTTCCGGGAGCTATGCTCCTTTATTTACTTCCGCTTAAGAACTAAAGTTTACAATTAATTATTACTTAATTAATATTTAAACGGGTATGGAGCTGCTGACACTGCGCTTTCCACAGGTTGCCACTGAATGTGTCGCACTCTCAGCGATTTAGTGGTGTCAAATAATATTACTTTGTATCATATGATATTAATGCATCATATGATACTTTTTGAAAGTGTGGGGTGTTAACTAGTCCCTCCTTGAAATTCATACGTCCTCGTTTGAATCTTTGGGTGTATTGAAAATTTGATTGAGTCCTTCTATTGCCGGTTGTGGTAGTTTATTGGGTACATCTTCTTTTTGTTTTATCAAAGGATTTTGTTCCGAAAATTAAGGCATTCACTATTAAAATGAAAATTAGAGTGATGCTGGTTCCATATTTGACTCTATTTGCTGCTTCTAACACACTTTTTTCTTTTGTATTGTTTAAGTTTGGCATCACGCATCTCCGGCGAGAGAAATGACGGTTGTAAGATGGATGGCAATGGTTTACTTGTTTAAAAATGTAGATTCGTTGTTTTTGAGATTTCTCCATTGTACTTGTTTAGTAGTAGTAGTAGTAGTATTCTAGGTCCCATTTGGCAAACGAATTTTTAAAAGATTATTTATACATAAATCATTACCTAAATCTGATTTATTATTACTTAAGCATATTTGTAAGGAATTATATTTTTTACAATAATTTTTTATTTCATAAATTCTCTTTTCGCAATTTAAAATAGATTTTATGAATTCTCCCATTAACTTTTACATTAGAGCTGTTTAAAGTTTTACAAATTTGGTTATCTACGGTTGGGAGGCTCACAATATAAATTATAATTTTGTCATTAGTTGCAATTTTTATCTCGGAAAATTCGATTGCTCCACCTAGATTTACTTATGGGATATCGTCATTGTCTATTACTCTTTTTGCAATATTTATTTCTTCATTTGAAAAGATAAATGAATTTATTATGTTGGCTTTTGCCCATTATATTGCCTATGCAATAGTTAAACCTTCTTCTTTAATTATCTCTAACTTGTATTTTAGCTGAAGGAATGGTTCTATTCTGGAAAAGAATATATTTAGTTACGTATCCCACCTTTGTGAATTTGTCCTCTTTCAGTTAACGCGGTACTATTTCTGCTTCCCTAAATATTTCCTTACTGTAGAGTTTACTTAGCTTAGTTCTTAATTCCCTATTTTTCTGAACAAATATTATTTGTTCTGGTATATATGCTTTTATTTCCTTCTTATTTTTATTGGTATTCGGTATTCTTTCTCTGTTTCTGAGCTAATTTTTCTAAGTTGATTATACTCAGATATTGGTCTTTCTAAAAGTTCTTCAAAATTTCTGTGTCTATCGTTTTCTTTTATGCAGCACATTATTTCGATTAATCATTAATAATTAATAGAGGTATCGTTTCATATAAGAAATCAATAACTGTTCGTTGTACTCTGGTTCTGTAGTTATACTTGTATGTTCATGAACAGTTGGAAAATTTATTTTAAATTGATATGATTAATTGGAACTTCTGTATAGGGGATTAAATTACAACTTGAGCTTTCATCACTATGAATTGTAGGTGTAAGTGAATTTATTTGCATCGGTATTCTTGAAAGCGCGTATGCAACTACATTTGTTTTACCAGGTTTGTAAGTTAGTTCGTAGTTATATTCTTCTCAAATGGCTTTTTATCGCTTCATTTTTTTTTTGTTATTTTATTAAAGCTTCATTTTACTGTTGGTATTCGTATGGCTTAGGGTATAGGTAAGAAGTTCATGATCGGTGATAACTAATTTATTATAGTAAAGCATTTCTATCTCATGAGTAGCATAGTGCTCTTCGGCTTTGCTTAAAGTTCTCGAAATGAAAGTCATTGGTCTACAGTCTTGCTATAGGACGGCACCTAATGCAAGATCTGAGGCCTTAGTTCCAAATCTTTATCGAAATTTGGATGCGCTAAGACTATATCTTTGGATACTAAAGTGATTTTTGATTTTTAATTAAATTTTTCTAAGGCCTCGTTGTCTAATTCTATTTCTTTTTTTCGAGTTCTGTTTGGAGACATCACCTGCTTCTCCTCTTAGTAGTGCTGTCGAAGGTTTAGCTATTTTCGCGTAAATCGTCAGTAGTAAGCTGACATACCTAGGAAGGATCTTAATTCTTTGAAAGTTCGTGGGACTGGAATTTTAACTACTGCTTCTACTTTTTTGAGATTGGTTCTTATTCAATTTGAGCTGATTATGCTGTTTTTTTCTATTGTATATGTGACTCTCATGGAGTGGAATCTGATGAAAAACAATTTTTAAGTAAATAAAAAATGAATTGAGTTTAGGATGATCTACGATCATTCGATACTTTTTTTAGCCAGAGGCATCCGACTTTTTGTTAACGATCCATATTGGGGAGTTATACGGAGATCTCAGTTTTCTTATTATTCCGTTAGCAAGAAGTTCTTCGATTTCGTATTTTAATACTTTTATAGGAGACGGGTTTTAATATTTATAGGGGTTTCGGTTGTTGTCCGCATTTCACTTTTTATGAGAGTGTTGTATATGAGTTTTTCATCAAGATCGGCGAGAAAAGGTTTGGGCACTTATTAATAATATTAATTTTGTTTTGTTGTTGTAGTGAGAGATGTGGAATGTCGATTGCCACATTATTAACTTCGTATAATATTCGCAGTTTTAACATTATATTTATATTTTGGAAAATTGTCATTAAATTTTTATCGGTATGGATGATTTATTTCAATTGTTTGGGTGTGTCGTTACCTACTATGCCGTGGAGCAAATTTAGAGTTGGTAATATGAAGAATTTTATTTTTCTTACTGCTGGTCCGAAAATGTCTACAAAAGTGTGGTGGGTAATTTCAATTGTCCCGGCAACTGATTTTACCATAAAGAGATTTTCGTTCGAAATTGGGTTCCTAATTCTAGTGGATTGAATATAATTCTTATTAAATCCTGTATCAATCGGAAAATTTTCAGTGTCTCTCTAAATTTTTAATAAGGTAGCGAAGAGGAAATAAAAAATTCGACTTGCGTTATCGTGATTGTTTTGGTGGGAAGTGTCATCTTATATTTTGTTCAGGTCTAATTCCACTGTGTTAGTAAAGAAATTGCGTTGTATTTTTCTTGGAGGATGAGCATCGGATGTTTCGGTGGTCGATTGTCCTGGAATGTAATGAGTCTATTCTGGTTGTTAACCTGTCTTGATTGTATTGGATGGTCTATTTCCATCGGGGTCGGTGGTTTAGGTGGCAAGTTCGGTCTGTTGTTAAAGGAGGTATTTGCTCCAGTAATATAGGGGTTGTTCGCGTACTTATTGAACCTCGGCATTTTAATTATTTTTCATATAATTGGAGGAGTGTTGGGGATACCGATTTGTCTAACGACCGAAGTTGGTCGAAATTTCATCTAGGAGAGTGGGATAAAAAGCTCTTTTGTTATTAAAATTATTAAAAATGTTATTTCGGGGGTGACGTGGTGGTGGTTGAATATTGGCTTTGAGTGTGTTATTCGCATGATTAATTCTATACGTCATGTTTTCAAGTTTTTAACATAAATGTAGGGCTCGGGGCAAGGTTGTCGGTTCTCTCACGCTGAAAAGACGAGATAAATCGCCATTTAGCCCTCTAATGAATGTGTCGAGGACTTTGTCCCTATATGAATTGGTCACAGTCCTTATGGACTATTCGCTTAATCCGAGACCTGAAAATTTGCCTAATACTTGTATAAAGGAAAAGAGTTAGTAAACTTTCTGGTAGAAGGTCGGAATGTCGTCATGGCGTTGGACCACAGTGGTCATCTGGTATTCGAGGGTACCTATGTCCCTTTTATCCCAATAATGCATCATAAGGCATTTTCGGATTTGACTCCATTCAAGTTGACTATCTAATCGCTAACTATTTTATGTCGTATGGAGTATCTCGAACTACTTAGGCGTATTCTTGACCCCCTCGTATGCTTTAATAACTCTGTCGTCGCTTTTTCCTTAGGAGTTAAATTCTCCTGGTCGCCCCGACAATTCCTTAAGGCATTTAACCATGTCCGAAATCTTGTCTAATTCGTTTAAATTGTTTGCGCTCAGTGTAACGCTGAGGTCGGATTCGGTAAAGTTAGTTATAGTCTGCGTATTCATTCGTTCGAGTACTTCTCGAACTATTGTCATTATTAGAGATGATTAGGAGTGGGAGGGTTTAACGGATGGGTGGATGGGTTTGAAGGATGAATGGTTTGCCCATAATTTAACCTCAACTGGTTTAGTTGTTCAATCAGTTCTTCAGCATTGTCTAGCATTATATTAAACTTATTATTTTTATGTCAATTAATTAAATTTTTTTTCTTTTGTAATAGCACTCGATTTCTTTCATTTAATTTTTATGTCAATTATTTAAATTTCCTTTTATTTTTATGTCAATTAATTAAATTTCTTTTTCTTTGTGATAACACTGAATTCTTCGTTTAGAATTTTCTCGTTTAATTAAATTTAAGACATTTTTTTCTCGTTTTGTATCAAATAACTAATCTTCTTATTCTTTGTAATAACAATGTTTTCTTTTTTATGATGATACTAATGCCCCTCGACGTTGTCAACGTGATATTGCGATGTAGCCGGTCGTCAACACAGTATTTATTATTAGTTTCTCACACGCGTAGCCTTACTTTTTTTCGGGATTTTTATTACGTTCCGCAAGTGTTTTAGTACCGTTTGTCACTCGCCACTCACGTAGCCTTATTTGTTGGTTTTCAGACTGTTTCGCGCGAGTTAATATACTAAGTACAGTCAACACTACACACAAAGTATACAACACTCAGTTGCAAAGTGAATCACAACGGAAACCGCAATATTCCAGAGTCTTATCTTTTACACACAGCTAATCCAATCACAGAGCTCCAGCTCATTATAAAAAAACTATTAGGCAATTCACAAGCTTAGTTGTATGTCTTATGTCATACTTTAATATTCTTAAAAAATACGACACTTGTGCGCACCCTTAACTGTTGTATGTCATATTTTGTCATATTTCTACACTTAATCAGCTGATAGTGAAAAATTAAGAAGACAGAAATGCCACGAGAAAGTCAGAAAAATAAAATTATAGCTTCTTTATGTGAAAATCATGCATTGACTCTATTAGAAGTTGAATCAAGTGAGTATTTGCATACATTTCTTCATTAAATACAAATATTTATACTTTGCCAGGTGACTAAGAAGACGAAACTATTGAAAGTTTTTTGATTAGCATGAGCTGTTTGCTGAGCAACAGAAGAAGCGTTCATTTCGGCTTACCAAAATGTTCCATTTGGCAGCGAAATGTGCTTAGGAATCTTGACGAAAGCAGATTCAATCAGATGCTTCGTGTTCGCCCGGAGGAATGCGAACGTATCTTAGAATTAATTAAAAATTACGCTGTTTTTAAGACAAGTTCAAGTGCTTCACAACTTCCAACCGAACTGCAACTCACAATAGTGCTGTATCGGTTGAGATCTTCCGGCGATGGACAATCTGTTCGCAAAGTGGCTTCCTTATTTGGTGTGGGTGATGGAGGCACTATTAAAAATGTAACGCAACGAATTTTTAAAGCCATATAGCGATTAAAAAATGAGTTTTTATACTGGCCCAATGAAAGAGAAAGACTGGAAATTGTGTTCGCAACTGCGAAAGAAATGCCAGGGTGTGTGGGTAACATCGATGGTTCCGAAATAAAATTAGCTGAAGCACCAGTTATGCAGCATGAAATTTACTATTCGCGTAAACGTCAATATTCTGTAAAACTACAAGCGATTTGTGACTATAAATTGCGCATAAGACAGGTGACGATTGGTTACTCAGGCAGTGCACATTTTTTTTTTTTTTTTTTTTTTAAGATTTCCTTTATTTACAATCTGTCCGAGGACAATAAGCAAATTGTGTAACACTACATTAACTTAACCTAAGTTGCTTACTCCAACGAGTACAGAACTAATATACAGAAGTGCATATAAGATATACATATTTACATACTTATAAACAGCTTATTTTCTATATGGCAAATCTAATATATGAAGCCGTTTAAGACGGTTAATTTCGTTTGAGTCATCTAATAGGGCTATTGCAACTGGGTTAGTATGATAACTCAATCTATTAAAATAATTTCTACTGAATCTTTTGATTTCATTTTTAACTAAAGCTTAACCTGTATCATTAATGATTGTTTTATTTGACACAAACCAGGGTGCATTTAAAATTTTCCTAAGTGCAATATTTTGAAATCTTTCGAGAATTTCGATGTTTGAAGTACTTGCTGTACCCCACAGCAGGATGCCGTACGTCCAAATAGGTTTAAGCATAGTTTTGTAAAGTAGTAATTTGTTTTCTGTACTTAGTTCTGATTTCTCCCCTAAAAGCCAGTACATTATTTTAAGCTTCAGATTTAATTGATTTCTCTTAGTTTGAATGTGCAATTTCCAGGTCAGTTTTCTGTCCAGATGCAAGCCTAGGTACTTAACATCGCTTTTAGATGGTATCTCAGAATTATTCAGAAAAATGCTTGGACAATTACCTTTTCTCAAGGTGAAGGTGACGTGCACAGATTTGTCTGTGTTCACTGCAATATTCCACTTTTTGAGCCAAACATCAATACTTCTAACTACTTCTTGTACCATAATCGAAGCTTCAATTACACAAGGGCTGCATGCTAAAATTGCTGTGTCATCTGCATATGTGGCAGTTAGTACATTATCTAACAAAGGCATATCACTTGTGTATATTGTATACAAAACTGGGCCTAACACGCTACCTTGTGGGATTCCTGCCTCAATTCTATAAATATTTAGTCGCTCTTCTCGAACTTTGACGTAGAAAAATCTATCATTCAGATAATATTTAAGCAATAGAAAAAATGGAGCAGGTAATAGTTTTTTGAGTTTGTACATGAGCCCAGTGTGCCAAACACGATCAAAAGCCTGTTGAATATCGAGAAAAACAGCAGAGCAGTACTGTTTAGATTCTAGTGCATTTCGAATAGTATTAACAATACGATGGCCTTCCGAGAAAGTATTTTTTCAAATACTTTGGAGAGTGTTGGCAGTAAACTTATTGGCCTATACGACTTCATTCCACTTTCTGGCTTGTTCGGTTTTTGTATCAAAATAATTTCTGAGCACTTCCATTGAAGAGGAAAGTGTTGTAAACGAAGTACTGCGTTAAATAGAAGTGTTATATATTTGAATGTTGTGTCTGGCAAGGATTTTAAAACTTTTGCATTAATTTGATCATAGTCGGGTGCTTTATTGTTGCTGAGTATCATTATTTGGTTAGTGATTTCATGTGAATGGAAAGGTTCGATGGGCAAATCCATTTGACAGGGACTAACTAAGAATTCGTTTATTTCATCATTATCTGTTGCAGTACAAAGATTAAAAGGTTGGAAAATTTTCGTTAAGTCCATAGCGAATACATCAGCTTTTGAAAGGTCAGAGCGACACCATTCACCATTTAAGTTTTTGATCAGGGAATTTTCAAGGGTTGGGCGTTGAATATATTTGGTGGCTTCCCACAACGAGAAGTCGTCATTTTTTGTGCCTAAAGATTTTAAGTAATTTTGTATACAATCGTTTTTAAATTCAAATAATCGTTGTTTAAGCTCTTTGGTTATTTTATTGAGAGCAGTTTTATCATTTCGATTCCTACTGATTTGCCACCTTTTTCTTATAATTATTTTTGTTTGTATTAATTTTCTGATCTCTATTGTTAGTATAATGCTGCTATTTTAGTTTAGCTCTTGCCTACATTGAGGGGTTGACAAAATTGCTGCTTCGTGAATCGCTATATTAAAATTTTCAACAGCTTCATCCAGTTCTTCAAATGTTTTGAGACTAATATTTAGTTTCAAACTAGTGTTTTGTTCTAGCTCTTTTTGAAAAAGGTCGACATTTGTGGATTTGGAAAAAATTCCTCTTCTTTTAGTATAGGAATGCATGAAATTATTGTAGTTTAATATTATAGGCGAATGATCAGAGCTAAGATCATTTGAGTCAAAGATTGCAAGGCAGTTCGTAGGAATACTATTAATTACAAAAAAGTCAAGCAGATCTGGAATTTTGTTAATATCAGATGGCGAGTAAGTTGGATTACCAGTAGATAAGGTAACAAATTTTTTGGTTCGTATGCCCTTGTAGAGTTCTTTGCCTTTTGGATTCACCAGCCTTGAACCCCATAAAGGATGTTTTGCGTTCAGGTCACCTCCTGCAATAAACTTTGTTCCTAGAGTTTCAAAAAAGTTAATAAAAGTATGGCACTTGACTGCAAATCGTGGAGGAAAGTACCATGAAGAAATTACTATCTCACTGTCGTCATGTTTGACTTTGATTATTGCAGCTTGAAGATATTTTTCCCTAACGGGATCAAGTACAGTGTATTTTATACTAGATTTAATAATTATAGCTGACCCTGCGTGAGCTTTTTCGTCTGGATGATTGGCATAAATAATGTCATAACCTTTTAATTTACAGAAAGATTTGGACGTTAAGTGAGTTTCTGAGACCAGTGCAATATCAATACATGAGTTTTTGAGAAATTGTTCTAATTCTAATAAGTGATTGGAAATACCATTGGCATTCCCGGCAACAATTCTAGTATCTATTTGCATAATTTGTTATAATTTGTTAATTAACATTAACATCATATTCATTAAGGTGTTTGTAAGTTCAACCTGTTTATTCATTAGAACTTCTAACTTTTTGAAAACATTTTCTTGAGATTGATGATCTGAATTTTCTTTTACTGCTTGTGCATAAGACATGTTTCCATTAGTTGTGTTTGGGTTGTAACTATTGGGAAAAGGGTTATTTTCTGATATACATTGGCTATTATTCTTTTTCTTTGCATGATATTATTATTTTTTTTATTAATTAGTTCTTTATAAATCTGGCAGCCCTTATAATTCGCGGTGTGATTTTGTAGGCAGTGGATACACCGAGGCGGCATTTCTAATGTTTTTTTACAGTCTTTGCTTGAATGATCCATGTCGTATTTAACACATCGGAATCCTTTTTTGCAATAGTTTTGGGTATGCCCATATTGTTGACAGCGGTGACATTGCACTATATGAGGGATGGGCACATTTTTAGCCCGCAAAGTTAGCAAAGTGCGCACGGGGGCTAGATGAGGGGAATATCAGTTTACGGAGAGAAGGGCATAACAAGTTGCGAAAAAAATCAATCACATTCCTCCATAACTTAATGTTCATCGCAGAGTGGTTGCGGCAATACTGACATTGTACACAAATTAAAGAACGAAAGTTTACTTTATATCGGAATAGTACAGTTGTGTGAACAAAAAGAGGTAAACATAATTTGCCGGGTTTAGAGTTTCGCATTAAAATTTGTTTTTATTTACCTTTGAATGGTGGGAAATTCTAATCACTGTTAGGAAAAAATATATAAGTTATACATGTATCTAAAAACAATTTTATTTAATAAGAATACAGCACATTTTAAAACTTCACAACACCTATAGTTGTTCCTATTTTGTTCACACCACTATACATAAAGATAGAACAGTTAATGGTGGTGATGCCAGTTGTAAAAATTCATTTTAGCTACAATTGAGAAAACTTCTCAAGTTGTGGGCTTTTATACGTACATATGCAAGGCAGTTTTATATATATGCAAATTAATTCCCGTATCGCGGGAATTTATAAAAAAATATATTTTCTTTCTGCCAACGCGCAGAGAAAATGAAACTCGTGGTATCGTCTTGGTTGCCGGAGACAAAATCTAATCTAATAATAATTAATTTCATATTCAGCATATTCAGCATGTGAACTGAAAAAGTATATCAAATTCTATTTAAATTTATGAGGCCACCCAACTACAAAGTGTAAAGATTCAATATTGTTTACAGTTATAGTCAAGTGGCTGTGTGGAGGCTGTCATTAACTTGCATATATAAAAAAAAAGATACTTGAGACCATAATATATTATATATATACATATAATTTAATGAAAATGCTTATATAAATACATATCATAAATATACATTAATATTTGTGATATTTTCAGTTTGGTTGTTTTATCAAAATATTCAAAGAATTTAGGTTTTTTTCTATAATTGTTCTGTTAACTTTTAAAAATCTAAGTTGTCTCTGGAAATGTATTAAAATAATAATACGCGCTATAGAAAGGGAACACATATTTTAAAAAATATAAGACATCATCAAATAAAAATATATTTGCGCGGTATGGCATTATTGATTGAGAGTGGCTAAGCACACAAACACTAATGGCAGAGAGTTTCTGAGAAAGATCGTATTTCGCTTCTCCCTCCGCTACGAGCGGCAGGCGTTTTGTTCTCGTGTTCATTCGAACAATGTTGCCATTACTCAATACGCATATGTAGTTTTGCACACATCTAACTTTTCAATTATAATTTTTCATAATATAAAATACCAAAACTGAAATCAGACTAGCAAAACTAGTTTATATATTTATAAATAATAGCATTCGATCCTGATTTTGAGTTAGTTTAAGAAAATTTCAAATATATTGAAGACAATTTTTATAATTACTACAGTATATCGAGACTGGCAACCCTGCGTTGTGAGAGAGTAATCTGCTGAGTCGTTTCGACGGGGTAAACCCCAAGTCGTTGGAAATTCTACGGTAAGCGGGTGGTAGAAGAACGTAGTATTGCGCTCTCATGAGATTCATTTGTGTATATGCGTTTGAAGAAACAGTGGTTCAGAAACTGAAATTATTGTAATTTAAATGTGCCGAAATGTTATCAGCGAGTAAAGGCAGTGTCCAAAATTTAAAAAGAAAAATTAGTCCATTTAATGTGGAATGGGAAGAAAAGTATTTAAGTCAGGAAAGCTCTGCTACGTAAATATATAATAGATCTGCAGTGCTCTACTCTTTTAAAAATAAGTTTGCGCAAATTTCAGGCAGAATTACTTTTCATAAAGATCTTTATTTAAAGAAATATCCATGTTTGAAACTTCTTTCTTCGAAAATTATATGTATCTATGTTTGGACGCACCTACACTTGTGAACAATTTTTTTCAATAATGAAATTAAACAAACATTTAATAAGATGTAGGTTATCTAATTTAAATTTTGGTACAATAATGCGTGTAGCTACAGTAAATGAGATTAAATCAAACATAGGATTTATTATGTCAAGTAAACTAAATTAAATGCTGTTATAAAGACATATTAAAAAAATTATTACTAAAATTAAATACTCATTATACTTTTTTTATATGTCTTACATTTTAAAAATTTATAGTAGTTACAAAGAAACTTTGAATTGTTAGACAATTTTACAGTTATTACCCACAGTGCAACTTCCCATATATGCGCGCGCTCTCATTTGTAAACATGGTGTGGTAAAATACGTTGCTCTCATTTGTAAATATGGAGTGGTAAAATACTTTGCTCTCACTTCCCTCTTCATGTTTGCCCGCGATGATCCCCTCACCTAGCCCTCAAAATGTGCACTCGTGCCCGCACGGGCAAAATGCCACTGAGGGCTAATGTGCCCATCCCTGCACTATATCATTAAATTTTCTGGGTGGCTCGACATTAATCACAGCATTGTTGAGATATTTCATATCATAAATGGATTTATTATTTTGGTCAGGCTCTAAATCCACAAAAAATATCGGCAATTGCTCCTTTGTTATTCTACTTCTCACTTTTATAATATTTCGAACTTTGTGTCCATGTTGAGTTAGTTCACTTTCAATGTCACTAGTTGGCGTAGATTGATGCAAATTTTTAATTACCACCCTGTAGGCTCTTTGTTGTTTTATCTGATATGAGTGATACATTGTGTTGGTTTTATTCAAAAACTCAATTATTTTTCTATATGATTCTATTGTAGTTGTAATCACTTTAATTTGTCCATCTCTAAGAGATTTATAAGTAAATTCAGATACTGCAATGAGTTCTTTTAAAACATTCAATCATTTTGGTTATATTTGTAACGTTAGGGATAAAAATTGGTGGTGGTTTAGGAGTTTTATCTTTTTTAGAGGTTTCAGTATTTTTATCATCTTCCACAAACTCATCCTGTAGTATATCAAATTGATTTTCGCTTGTAATTTCATTTGAAAGCCGCGCGGTTTTTGGTTTATCACCATTAGGTGAGAGCATTCGTTTTCTCTTGGCTGAGGTTGTGCCGACAACCTGCCAGCTGACAGTACACATATTTAGTTCAACCAATATACACTTGTTTTTGTAATTAACACTCGCAGTAAGTTGTTTAATATTTACTAAGTTCTTAGCTATTAAAAATAGCAAGACTTTACGACCGGAGGTAGTCAGACCTGTTTTGTTCAATAATATGTGTATTTTAATTGCACAAATTGTTGTTGCTGATAACGGCGAGATTTTATGGTATTTCTTGTTAAGCCTTTTCCAGACCTTTTTTTTTTTTGTCTGTCTACCGCGCAAACAACCGAGCACATCAACGTTTCGTAGTGAACTAGAGGCAGTGTACATGACGCGAAAATATTTTCAAATTGTTCACTAGCAAAGCATCCGGAACGATTCTCGTCGACATCACAGTGGATCGCGGAAGATAGTCCCTATGTTGAACATAGAAAAGAAGAAAGCGATTTATTCAACGCGAATTTTTCCAAATACCGTGTACGAATTGAGAATTGTTTTGGTCTTTTGAAAGAGAAATTCGGTAGTTTAAAGGAGCTTAAATTTAGAATGCTTTCAACGTCAAATAAGAAGGAATGCAATGACTGGATTATGGTGTGTTGTATTATTCACAACATGTTAATCAGTTTCGTTATAGATAATGAAAACAGCAATGAAGTTTTGATGCCTCAATTCCCTTTATCATCAGAAAGTAATATGAGAAATTGCTTGCTTCGTTATATACAAAATCAAAATATTTAATACTTTAATCATACAAATTAATAAAAATGCAGGATTATTTTGCTTAATTATAATCCAACTATATTTTTGATTTTGGTTCTTTTATTTTGGATTAGGTACATTTATCATTTCATTTTAATATATTTAATTATTTTAATATCACAACAAAACTTATAAATAAAAACTTAATTTAAAACATAAAAAAACGCGTAATAATAAAAATAAATTCATAACAAAAGTTAACTAAAAACGTAGTGCATTGTAAAATTATTTATATTTTAGCCTAAGCTCTTCCATTGCCAACCTCTCCTGCATTTGTAATTTCATTTTTTCAATTTATAATTTGTCATTAATTTCTCTTTTTTTTAATTATAGGCGTGTTTTATTTGACCAGCAAATTAAGCTATTAGCTTATTTTGTATGGAAGACTTAGCCAACATAATTATGTTTGCTTGCAGAGAACGTATAATATAGAGAAGGTTCACCGCGTTGCCAAACTTACGATATTTCATTTTTTGGAGGGGTACTCGTTTCTATTAGTGGATTTCACCACAAAATCAGGGGTACTCGTTTCTATAAGCGGATTTCACCAATATTTAACAAGAGCGTCGAAAATAGCAGAATTGAGCATTTTCAGTGATAAATGAGAAAAGTGATGCTAATTTCAATGTACGCTTACAGATTCGCATATTTACAATGCGCAAACGGCTATGGATATATTTGATATCAAAGCATATAAATGTGTACATATGTATGTGCTATTTGACCCATTTAATGATGAATTGCACTAAATCTGATGAAATGTATAATATTCATATTTTTATTATTACTTAAATATTTAATTAATAAAGGTTTGATAAGTTATATTTTTATATACATACATATGTATGTATGTATTTATTTGCTTTGGGCATTAGAAGTTTTGATAAAATCTTAAAAGATGGTCTTTTGCATACAATTATTTGTACTTGTAAAAAGATTTTAAAAAACCTTTCGCATAATGCTCAAATATTCACATACATATGTACATATGTAGTTTTGTGTTCATGTAAACAAATTTAAAAGAATCATTCATGTTTGTAATTTTGTCTACACAAAACTTTGTTTGTAAATATACACACCCATTGTTTCATACAAAAACTCCGTTGTCACGGACAACCAATGGCCGAACTTTACGTTTTGTGAAAAAGTCAATGTGTCGAAGGACTGACGCGACAAATAAAAAAAAATAAACGAATGGCCGCCGATTGTCACCGCTTCCCTTGCCGCTGTACAGCTCCGCCTACAAACCAGCGTAAATATGTACGAGGTGTGTTCAAAAAGTATCGCGAATCGTAACTGACAGTTTTCTTCGATTGCAGGGGCGGGGTGCATCATGAGTTCTTGCCACAGGGAAGAAAGATCAATATTTGTGGAAGAACAAAAATTGGCTTTTGCACCACGATAACACCCCTGCTCACACACATCGTTGCTTGTGCGCGACTTTTTGGCCAAAAACAACACACTAATGATGCCGCAGCCACCGTATTCCCCAGATCTGGCCCCCTGTGACTTTTTCTTGTTCCCTAAACTGAAGAGGCCCATGAAAGGACGACGTTACGCTTCTCTTGGTGAGATAAAGACGGCATCGAAGGAGGAGCTGAAGAAGATAAAAAAAAATATAATATTTTGAAGTGCTTCGAAAATTGGAAAAACCGTTGGCACAAGTGTATAATATCTCATGGGGATTACTTTGAAGGGGACAAAATAGATATTCATGAATAAATAAATAATTTTTGAACACAAAATTCACGATACTTTTTGAACAAACCTCGTACATATATTTATGCGTGAGCTTGCATACATATCGACGCAGCTGCGTAAAAATATTTCAGAATTAGGAAATATTTTCTACATTCCTTGACAAATACAGTTAATCCCGGTTATGTGCCACATTCAAAGATACAGATATTTGTAATTAGATAAAAATAAAAATATAATATGGTGCATAAGCGACTGCGGATACTTAAATGAGTCGTACTTAAAACAATAATTTCTAGGTATTTGAAAAAACAAATCGTCAGATGCAGCAAGATATAATATAGGCTGTTAAGAGTGATAAGGTAGGGATTTGATTTTCATTTAAGCGGAGTACTACTTAACTGGGATTGACTGTACACATGAATCAGAAGAATATTGAATATTTTCTGTGAAACATTTCTTGAATTGAAAATCGACAAATAATCTATGTTGTCAATTTTATTCTAATATATTTTAATACTTATTTTTGCGGGGTTGACAATTTTTCCTTCTCATACATTTCAGAAATATATTCAATTTATGATTTTTAGATTTTGAAATCGTCGCGTAAAAATGCTTGTAGGCAAGGCATGCTCGGGGAGATGTAATGGCGTCTGCTTTTATGAATGAATCGAATATGCTTTTTGAAAGTACGTTTGAGTTCATGAATGAAAATTTTGTTGTTGTGTAATTTACTATAAATTTTGACGTCGGCAATTTGGCTGCCATATTGGTTTCTGATGCTTTTTCAAACGATTGTTGTTTTTGTAGAACAATATTTGTAATTTATGCGGGTGACATATCCACATGTGAACGCATGTAAGTATGTATGTTGTGTATGCATTGTTTGTGTTTGATTGTCATACGTACATATGTATTTACGTGTGTACTCATATTGTGAGTATGTATGATGATTTTTGAGACTATTGTTGTTTTTCCAGAAGAATGTTTGTATTTTTTTATTTACATGCCTACGCATATATTATTTGTGTGAGAATGTCATACGCACATACAAACATATGTGTGTACGTAAATATAGAGAAGCGCGCGCTTTTTATATTACTGATAAATGATAATATCTTGATTTGAAATGAAATTGATTTGTATGAAAGTTTTAAATGATAATATGTGTTATTTACATAAATTATAATTGTAATATATTATGTTTTTTATGATATTACGATAATATTTCATATATGTATTCATATAGCATATATCATGCATACGAAATTATATAATATTATCAAAGATAAGAAATATTTAAAAAAGTAGCTTTTATTTGGACATTAACTATAAATATAACCCTGAAATAGCATCATTTAATAATAATGTTATCAATTTTGCATGAATTCACAAAAATTCGCAAAATTATATTCATATCAATTGATATGATAGCATGTAAACGTATAAAAATATAAGCAAAAGAGTAACATACGTCTGTAATAGCAATAAATATTTCTGAGCATAATTTTCATTGAATGCTCAGCTCTGTTCGCTCAGCACTGTTAAAATTTCTCCTTCCGAGCCAAAAGTGGTGAAATCCACTAATAGGATTTTGTTAGCTCTTGACAGTTCACACGCCTGTCCGCAATTGAACCTTCTCTATATTATACGTTCTCTGTTGCTTGTCATAAGCTATCATAGCTTAGTTGGCAATAGCGACAACATCCATTTTGACAGATAAAAATGTAAACAAACGAAAAATATATAAATGAAAAGTATAAGAAGAAACCTGCGCGAAATGGAACATTTTTTAAAAGATGCGGTAAGTAGGGATTTTAAATTAAAATTAAAACAAAATTAAATTTGTGTGTTTTCCAGTTGCTTGGTACTATGTACACAAATTCAAATGTTGAAGAGTATAACGAAATATTGACCATCCTTGCTGGTTTAGCTGCTGAATCAAGTTCGTCATCGGAGGATTCAGAACAAGAGCAGATAGAGCTCTAATCAATGCTCTAATTTTTGTGGACACCATTGATAATTTTGAAGATGAGGATTTCAAATCTCACTTTCGTTTGAGCCGCACCACTTTAGATTACTTAATAGGTATGCTTTGTTTTTGTTATGAGACTTTTCTGTATGAGTATTTTTTGCAGGAAGATATGAAGAAAGTGAACAAACCCGTTTTGCTACGAGGGCCGGAAAAGCCAAAATTCCTGCTAAAACAATGATGTACATGTATGTATGGTATTTAAGTAACACAATTACCTACAGACAACTAGCCGTATTGTTTGGTGTAACGAAGTCCACAGCATGGGCGATTCTTCGTCGGGTTGTCGCGTGGGTTATCTCAATAGGTCATGAGCTTGTTAAGTGGCCAACTGGAGATGCGTTGTTAGAAACAACTCGCAAGTTTTTACGAAGGAAACAAATACCAGGTGTTATTGGTGCTATTGATTGTACCCATATAACAATTAATGCACCAATAAAAGACAAACATATATATTTTGATCGGAAACGTAATTATAGTGTTGTTCTACAGGCCATTGTCGATGCTGATAAAAAATTTATTGATATTTATTGTGGTGAACCCGGATCATATCATAACTCTAGAGTGCTAAAAAGGTCAGCATTTTATAGGAAAGCGGAAAGTAATATGGAAAGTTTATTTCCCAATTCTACTTTTATTCTCGGGGACTCGGAATACCCTTGCAGTAATTACCTCATACCGGTGTTTAAAGATTATGGTTCGTTAACGCCTAATCAAATCAGCTTTAACAAAACACATTCCTCAGCAAGAATAGTTGTTGAAAATGCATTTGGAGCAATGAAAGGACGTTTCCGAAGGCTTCTTAAATTAACGGAACACAGAAATTTATGTACAATTTCGAATTTAGTTGCAAGTGCATGCATTATGCACAATATATACTATGTACTTATGTACTTATATATGTATATTATTACAAGCGACGATACAATTATTGACCATCAAATTGAAAGTGCCGAACCGGAGCCAGAAACTGCTAATGAGCTGGCGAGAGAAGCAAGTGGAGATCGCCGGAATCAGTTGCTTACAATTTTAACACGAAGAAATTAGTAAATTTTAATTTTTTTAATTTTAAAATACACTTTTAGAGCAACATTTTCCATTTTCAATCTCAAATAATAAAATTATTTATAATTTTACGACATATTTGTTTTATATAACCACGTACATATACGTATGCATTTGTTCAAGATTTGAATGTAAAAAATGTTTATTTTATGATAAGCTTGATTATATATTTCTGTTAAATAAAACAATATGAAATCAAGTAGCTTTTTTAATTTTTATTCATAAAATACTGCTTTAAAATTTTTAATTTTTCTTCTTCTATTTTCATTTTTTTTTTGTTCAATTTCTATTAGAATATTTTGTTTTTCAGCCAAATCCTGCATTCGTTTTTCTATATTCGCGTAAAACTTCGCCTGCACTTCAGCAATTTCCCTTTTTTGTTCGATTTTTTTATCAAAATATCGGTCTTTAGCGCTTTCCGATAACGATTTGGAACAGGATTTGCTGCGTGAATTCACAGCATTTGGTCTGCATATGCTACGGCTTAGTGCAAGTACTTGGCATATCGTCGAGCATTGTTTAAAAATTTGTTGAATCCTTTAACAACTCCTTACCTGTTTAAAAATATAAAAAAGCGAATGCAATATAAGCAATACATAATGAACATTAAATTTTAACTAACCACTAGACTCAACCAATGCCTCTTGAGGGTCTGTCCCAATGTTTAAGGTGTGGTTGTTGGACACCAAGCAACTTTCGCCAAAAATTTCGTCCATCTCGCGCATATATGGTACGGTGCACGGAGAAGTTCCAGTCTGTTTCTCGTTGTCTTTCGCTGTAAATCTTTGATATATCATGTCCTCCATGACGTTTTCATATGCGAACTTTTTCCTCCGCGCATGCAGGAACTCATCCTTCCTCTCATTGTAACACTTCAGGAATAGAAGTGTCTTCGTCCAAACTTTTCTTTTGCTGTATATAAACGAAATAAATAATTATTTAGTTTGTGAAAAGTTCGTTTACAAATTTAAAAATTCATATTTACCTTTTCTCCATGTCAAACATTTCGTTGCAATAAATTGAATATCAGCTGATTTTTATTGCCCGCGTTACCAACATAATGCATATTTCAGCGAAAATGTGAAATAAGTTAAATGCGTTTTATTTGTCCATGGTTTAGCTATTAGCTTATGATGGTCAAATAAAACAAGGCTTATATTTCTTTTTCTTTTAACTCTAATTTTTTTTCTTTGATTGACATTTCCCTTTCCCTTGCTGCAACATCCATCTTAAGCTTTTGCTTCCTTATTTCTGCGATCTCGCCATGAACCTGCAAAATATCTGACAAGGCAGTTTTGGAATATATTCCTTTCTTCCTTCGAGTGCACACATTGTCATTCAACGCAGGTCTTTGTAATTCTTCAGCTTCAACTGAACTGCCCGCTTCAACCACACATTCTACTCCCGATGGACTTGTAGAATCGCTTTTTAACAGCGTCACCAAACTGTCTTCCACTACTGCAGAACAATTTAATCTGCTGCCGAAAATATCGTCCAACTCTTCATAGAAAAAACACATTTTTCTTAAAGTATCTATAGAAAAAAATAATGGTCACAATAATAGAACAAAAAGAGATTTCCTTAAAAGAATTTACTTTTTATTGTGTCGCCTTCCATACTTCCTGCGCCTGTCGACCTTTCCCACTTCTTTGCTTTGTTATAAATGCGTATATTTCGTACTTTTGCGCGCACTACTTTCCATCCTACCGTCAGCTGGGTGCCTTCGATGAAACGACCATAAAAGCTTTGAGCTGTTGGTTTCTTTAAAAAAAAAATTATTTGACTTTCTTTTGTTTTTTTTTTTAAATTAAAATGACAAACCTCGAAATTTCTATTTTCCATTAGGAACTCCACAAGGGCTTTTTCTTCTGCCGCATTCCACTTATGTACCGGGTTGAAACGGCGGCGTTTTGGTTTACACAGCAATAAAATCATTTGCAACCACATAAATATCAAAATATTTTCATATTTCACTTATATTCAACTTAATTTACCTGAATATCGTAGTTTCCTTCCATATTAATAACGAAATTTATTAAATTTATTAATTTCAAACACTTAAACGCCAATAATAAGAAAGTAAACAAATACAGCTGATAGAATAGCGAACTCAAGAAACATACTGTAACAACAGTGTTGGTATGACAGTCATAAAAAATATGACAATATGACGATATGACACACTATGACACCTTGTGATTACCCTATATATAAAGAACTTTAATCACGTAGACAAAGTTCTTAATTATTAGACTGCCTAAATCATAAGTTTATTATACCACAAGCATGTGTACTCTATATTAATTGATATATTTTTACTATTTGTTAAGAATATTAATTCGCGCTAGTCCTTGCTCGGGCGCCAGTTAAACAACTTTTATTTTTTTTTTTTTTTTTTTTTTTTTTTTGTAGCACTCTCAGCGATTTAGTTGGTGTCGTATTCTATTGCTTTGTATCCTATGATATTAGTGCATCATATGATATTTTTTAAATGTGTGGGGTGCTAACTTATATAACCTATCTCACTTAGTTAGTTGTAGGTGATATGTAGAACCGTTAGATAAGTTGATATAAAAATAACAACAGCATTAGCATCTACACACTACGACAACAGTAGAAGTAGAGGAACCAAAATTAAAACAACAGCGACTTTAAAACAAAATGGAGATGTAAGATTAATTTAAAATTCGAATGTATTATTTTATCATGACTATCACTACATAGCACAAAACAACGTCGCTTTCTCTGTCCTTTATGGCTATGTATGCTTAAATCTTTAAAACCACGCAACGGATTTTGATACGTTTTTTTTTCAATAGATAGAGTGATTGAAGAGTGGAAAATAATTTGCACTCACCTTTTTAGTTTTTTATATCACAAATAAAGTCAATAGCGGAAAGAAATGAAAACGAGCTTATCCGTGAGTGTGAGTATTGTGTCCGGGAGACACCAAACAGATTTTTATTTTAAAGAAAAAACGACTCGCACTGAGTATAATTATTGAAAATGCGGTGGGAATCTTAATGATGGCGAATGAGAAGCAGAACGCGCACCGTTGGTGCTGCATCGGATGGTGTACATGTGTGTAGGTGTCGGTGTGTAGTGCTGTCATGAGTAGCGTAGAATATGGAGAGTGTGGTGAAGGTTGTGTGTCAGTGGTGTGTGTTTGAGCCGATGTGATGCGGTAATGTGGTGTGTGTGTTGAAGTCGGGGGAGGATGCTCATTTGTACAAAGAGGAAGCTTTGTATGTATAATAACACCATTAAAAAGTGGAAAAATACTGTTATTTTTGAGGAATCGAATGTGATGTCGTTTTTCTGCTTACATTGCAATCGCAGGCTGAACCCTATGAGATTTATCAAAATACTTCTACTACTTAGGCTTGGGCTTATTAGTAGACTTAATATAGAGATTTT
Source organism: Bactrocera zonata (assembly GCA_037783105.1). Classification (NCBI taxonomy): domain Eukaryota; kingdom Metazoa; phylum Arthropoda; class Insecta; order Diptera; family Tephritidae; genus Bactrocera; species Bactrocera zonata. Next base: position 227,671 of record JBAWJQ010004548.1, on the reverse strand, counting down.
CGAACTTCCGCGTGACATTGTACTGCATTTATTCATAAACTGAAAATATCTTCCCGGTTTAAAGTGGTGCGTCCACAGCTGTCTTTGACAGCACGAAAAGAAGTTGCCTTTATGCCGCGATGTCTGAATTTGGTATTCCCGTAAAGCTAATATGGCTGTGTAAGCTGACGTTGAGCAACACCAAAAGCTCCGTCAGGATTGGGAAGGATCTCTCCGAGCCGTTCGATACCAAGCGAGGTTTCAGACAAGGCGATTCTCTTTCGTATGACTTCTTTAACCTATTTCTGGAGAAAAAATTCGAGCTTCAGAACTAAACCGAGGTATAAACTTCCATAAGAGTGTATCATTGACATTAACAACCACGCCGTTAGTACTGCTTTCTCCAGAATGGAAAAAGCAGCGTAGCAAATGCGTCTGGTGGTGAACAAGGAAAAGACGAAATTTATATCTTCTGTCATCAAACAAATACAGCACATCAAACACAGTAGTCGCACTCGGTACTAGGCACACACGTCAATGTTGACAGCCATAACTTCGAAATTGTAGATAATTTCGTCTATCTTGGAACCAGCATCAACGCCAACAACAACGTCAGCCTCGACATCCAACGCAGAAAATCTCTTATCAACAGGTGCTACTTCGAACTAAGTAGGCAATTGAGAAGTAAAGTCTTCTCTCGACGAACAAAACTCATTGTTCTCGTCACTCATTATTCTCGTCCTGCATGTTAACCAAGAGCAGGAAGTGTTTAGGGTAGGGTTTGATTTAAAAATACCAGGGAAAGCAAAAATTGTTTGCATCTTGTCTAGCAAAAATTTGGGAAGATTGCAAAATAAAATTAAAACATTTCAAACCTAGAAAGGATCAAATGACTGTAACTTGGAAAATTACTTCTTTAAGAATTGATGACATTAGTGAGTTAAGTAGAAGAATCAATGAAATAATGGAGTCTACTATTAAATTTGGAGGTCCTGATGAAAACGGGGTGCCAATGAAAGAAATATATTCTGGAATACTCATTCAGCGTATTAAGAAAATAACACCAGGGCCTTACACAAATATTTTCTTCGACAGTACCCTGGACTACAAACAGTGGACATTATAGATCTAAGAATTTCAATAAACCTATTCCTATGAAAGAAGTAGTCACTGTGAGTAAGGTTGAGGAACCGGAGGAGGCAAACATTACTGAAGGGATTTTTGCAAATTAGGCTCGAAATATTATGATAGAATATAGTTACAATGCTAACCCTGTTTGAAGAAAAGTGGTGCATTTTAGTAGTTCCAGGTTCTACTATTAGTAGAGCGAAAAAGAAGAACCTTGAAAATTTTAATTTACCCGTTGTAGAGCGAGAGAGGTTATAAGCACATTAAAAGGCAATATTGAGAAACCGAGCATTAAAGTAATAAGAATTTAATTATGAGACAACAATTTGTACCTTTACAACTCGTAGAAATTAAAGCCTGAGAAATGCGTTATGGTGTAAAATGTCAATCAGGGGATCGGAATCCAAGCAATTTTATATATGCAAATAACTTATCGACATATTCGGCATAAGGTTTGTTAGAAAAATGAAAATCATTATATGTAGTACAATATATGGAAGTTGTATAAATATTGTACCGTTTTAATTTATTTTTCCCAGTGCCGCAAGGTATTACCATGCCACAAACTAAAAACCCAATATAGAGTATAGTCAGCCGGATGCATGGAGGGTAGGTCAAGTTTTCGCTCAAATTTATATATTTTAGACACAAAGATTTTTATATTAGGTATCTGAGGGTAAGGGAAGTATTGGTCCGATTCAAACCAATTTTAACATATTGACATACGATAGTCTGAGAAGGATAATTCCGGAATTTCAATTATATGTATATCTCACACAATGACCGATATTTTCGATCAAAAGTCCACTATAGGTACTGGGGTCCGATTATTCGGTATTTAGGTCATTGAACAGTTTTCGTTGAATTTGAACAATTTTTGGGCATAAGGTGGAATACTCTAAAAGGTATATTCTTGCAAAGTTTTATGCCATTATACTAATTTCTTCTTGATTTGTGTACAGAAAAGTTAAATAATAAAATGGAATTTATAATTGTGTAATATGGGAAGTAGTCGGACTACAACCGATTTCATCCATTTTCGCACTGTCATGCAGAAATATGAGAAGCATGCCACGTACAAAGTTCAGTCGAAACTGGTTGGTCGGCCACCGAGATATGTGATTTCAACAAAATGTGGGCGGTGCCACGCCCATCGACCAATTTTCACACCGCTTTATTAAAGAGTGGGGCTACGCCCGATTTCTCCAAATTTTTCACCCACAAATGTCCCTTGCTACTGCGATATCCTGTACCATATTACAGTTTTATACACACCGCTTTATTAAAGAGTGGGGCTACGCCCGATTTCTCCAAATTTTTCACCCACAAATGTCCCTTGCTACTGCGATATCCTGTACCATATTACAGTTTTATATCTTAATTTAGTGCTTAGTTATGGTTTTTTATAGGTTTTCGGTTTTAGGCAATTTGTATGCGTGGCAGTGGCCACTGAGAAACCCGCACACCAAGTTTCATCAAGATAATTCACATTTTACTCAAGTTACAGCTTGTACGGGCGAATGGACGGACAGACCGACAGTCACCCGGATTTCAATTTTTCTCGTCATTCTATTCACTTATACCTGTATATACTTGTGCACAACCTTATGTATACATACATATCTAGATTGGTTTTAGGTGATACGTAAAAATGTTATTTTACTCTATAGCAACAGAAAATGTTATGATTAGATGGCTATTACTATGACTTCGACAAGCCATATGACTTCTTAATACGGAATGATTTTATTTTCAAAAATATTAAAATATTGATATTGAGAAAATGTATATAATTTTGAAAAATTAGTCAATCATTCCTTTCCTTATGAAAACTGTTCAGGAACAGGCTTATCATTGGAAGTAAGTGAAGTAAAAAACATTGCACTTGATTATTTAAAATGAGATGAGAAAAATAAGCCTGAAACTCAAATAAAAAAAACAACCAGTCAACAAATATTTTCGAGATTTTGTGGATTATCTCCAAAACATGAAAAAGAAGAGCATATTCTATCACTTGAAACAATTTTCGCGGTTTTAGCGTATCACAAATTAAAAATTCAAGGAGGCAAATGCAGATTTCAAAAAAAATATACGAAATTTTTAGGACATACAAAACAAAAAAGGAAATGTAACCTAATAACGATAAAATTTCGGCAATAAAAAAGTTAGAACTTCCGAAAACAGACAGACATCTTGAAAGCTACAGGGTACTATAGGTAATTTATTTAAGACTATTCGAAAGTAGCATATCCCATGATAAAGTATTTAAAAGTTATAAAATGATTCCAAGAGATCCGCAGTACATAGCTAGTTTTGAAAACTCGGAACCCGATGTAAAATGAAAATACATTTAAAAATACTTTTAAACGAAAGATACTTGTATTTAAAGGAAAGCTAGGTATTTTTACAGAAGTATCTGAACATGACTTTAGGAAAATTCAGACAATGATCTTTGCTTATTAAATATTAAATTTTTAAACGCACAAAAGGAGCATGTGAAAAACTTGTAGAAGAGGATCTTCATAAACAAATTTCCCTTTACCATAACAATGAATCTATGCATAGAAGGATAAATGAAACGTGTTGAAAGATAAAATAAATTACCCTAAATTTAAAGAACATATCTATTAATAATTAAGAACTCAGAATTAACAGAAAACCCTGAAAATAAAAATGAAATAGAACACATTGTCATTTTTCATTTACAAAAACAATCCTTCGTAACAGCATTAGATAAGCTTAGAAAATTTCCGCAGCCTAAAATTTTATTTTTTAATTTTTCTCTATTTATTGGATCTGCTCTTTTTAAAGCCTAAGAATAAGTTAAAAAATCTTAAATCTATTTAAAACGTTGATCTTTAGTACGCAGGCATATCTCTTCTTTTTAGGCGTGTTTGATCGCAAGATCTACTACATCATTAGTCAATGAGTTTGGGTGATCTCGGAGTTTATATATGTATGTATATTAGAGTGGGTCAATTTGTATGGAGCAAAAAAAATGCACCAAGCGGTTATCAAAATCGTAACCTACGATGAATTCTAAGAAAATTTGCCCAAGAAACCATGGCTCTAAAATCAAAACGGAGCCTCCGGTTTTTAACGAGAAACTTTTCATTTTTTTTTTTTTTTTTTTTCAATAAATGAAATGGAAAATAGTAACAACTACTGGAGCCGAAAACATCAAGCTGTGACCGTACAGGTGCTGCTACACCTTCTCAGCAGCGTTCTTTTTGTGATGCATATCAAGTTGATCTTAAGATCTCTATATACTTGCAATTTTGAGAAAGTGCTCTACACAAATTTAAAACATTCAAAAATGTTATTGAATCTTTTAAGAAAACTAACAGTAGTGGTTATGTCTGGATTTGTTCGAAATGAAATTCCAACAGCTTTAGAAGCTGTATAGATAACGGTCTAATTTTGATGTTTAGATTAATGTTAAAAAAGTTTTTTATGAAATTGGCCATTAAATCATCAATACACAAGAAATGTAAAAGCTCATAGGTTTTGTAATTTTAAGAAATAAAACGTTGTGACCCTTAAAAATAAATTAGATATTTATAAAATAATAGTATTTAGATCGGGTTTTAAAAAGCTTCGGTGATCGGACGAGAACCGATGTATTCAGCGTGGTATGGTCGTTGGCCGCTGTGGTCGGTGTGTGTATATGTTACCTATCCACCCATAAAAATTAAAATAATAATAAATAAAATTCAAACTTTAATAGCTTTCATCTTCCGCGAAATCGTATTGCAGTTAACAATATCATTTTATATCTATATATAAAGCAAAAACTTAACGGTTAAGGGCCAAAAAAAATATAATATACTTCTAAAGTTCAGAATTAATTAGTTTTAAGGTCTTGTTTGCTGTCCATTCTAGATGTTGCGTTTCGACTTGCAACCGTGACTGCCATAACACCATCGCGATTTTTTTCTATAGTTCGACGTGAAACGCTAGTCAGCAGTTGCACAAAGCGCTCGGTTCCTTGAATATGTGGAGGAATTTGTGGATCCGGAAGTGGAGGATTGTCAAATTCTATGCATTCGAGCAAATGGTCATAGGGTATGTTTGCAGTGAAGGGCGGCTCCGACAAAATGCTATTGTTATCTAAGTTTATCATCTCAACATAATCAGTGCAGTCAAAATTTATAGTTGGTTTTTTGTAAGCTCATAATTTTGTTGGGTCGTAAAGTTTTTCACGATAGTACAAAATTTTTTTTAAAGCCCTCTGGCGCACTTCCTTTCTGGCATAAAAAAGCATTGTTAGTAGAACATTTTCTGAATGTGCAAAATATGAGTTATTTTGAACAACATTATTTACAATTTCGCGCAGATTTTGTGGTAAATATTGCGTTGAACAAATATATTTACATAAGAGTGAACTGCCATATATTACCGAGTTGTAATACTTAACATTAAAGTACATAGGTACGTAAACTTTCATGACAAACGTTGCTAAAATTCTTAAATTTTCGGATGGTGAATTTGTTGTGACGTACAATCGCAGAAGTCTACTAGCTTTGGTTAACCAACGAGAGTGAACGATGGGTCCAGGTTTCACGTTGCCTAAATCTTCTGAACAGGAACCGTTATGAATCGCGTTGGCTATCCGATACAAGTACTTAACGTCCATTGAAAGAGTTTTTTCCTGTTCTGACGACAAAGAAGGAGGCATATTCCCCAGCAAAATACGCTGAAAGTCGGGTACAACCTACAAAAAGAACAAGTTACTTATTTAGAACCAAAAATAGAGATCTTTATTAAAGTACTAATTCATTGCTTACCTGAATCTGTTCACAGGTTTCCATTAATTTTGTCAGAGCTCCACTGTCAGTTCGCGGTCCACTTGTAGTTGATTTTTCTAGCGCGCAAAATAAGTGGCGAAAAGGTAACTCATTAAAATGTAACAAGCAAACAAACCAGTGCAATGGTCTGTCTAACAGTACTTCAAACCGTCGCAGTATGCTGTTTTCCGTGCAAGTATTGCTGACATCACCGTCGCAGCAAATACCAACCAGATCGAAAAGAGCTAAGTTCTTTTTAACAAAGAAGTCATAAAGCAGCTTTTGTTTTGTACCAGCGTCCTCAGCATTGAGTGTTAAATGACCCAAGAGTTCGGTTTTAGGTTCTCGCACAATCACGATGTGAGATTCTTTAACCACTTTTGGGTGAAGCTTATGATTAACCTTCTCCATTGTCAATGATTCATCTTTTCTGCCATCAAATGAGAATGCCAGCACGCTGGAATCTCTGCATTGTTTTCGAAGCACAGAATCCCTGATTTTTTTCTTTTCTCGCGCTACTTTACATTTGTCCACAATAATAAGTTCCCCATTGTCGTCCTTGAAATCTATATCTTTAAAAAGTGCCGTAGCCAAACACGCAGCAACTCTGTCTGACACACCAAATCTGTCGCACATCATAGCATAATTGGGGGTATCAAGTCTTTTCGTATACGGGCCGCGCTTAATAACAATTGGCCTTTCTGCATTCGGTGTTTTGAACACAAGATCTTCATCAACGTCCATATCTGATGAGTCAGGCCGGTAAGATGAATATTCAGTAGCTGTTGGAGCCAAATCCAAATCAACAACATTCGCCAGGACCGCTGGAATTGTCAGTTTCCTCGCGGTATGCTGATCAGTCAAAAGTTCGTGTAAATGATCAGGCATCAAACCACATGAGCAACAATTTCTTTGTAAATCGCACTTGCATTTTCCAATATAGAATAAGTTGTTCATAGTCTTGATAAATGCGGTGTATTTTTTTAGATGTAGACGTGCCTTTTGTTTCTTTAAAATATTTATTCAGCAAGATTTTCAGCTTGTTTATTACGGTTTTCTTCGTCATTATGCCAATATTCAATTTGCTCCAAATTTCAATCAATTTATCCGCCACTTGTGGAGTAAAAGATGCGTACGAAAACATTTTATTTCTATTTTTAGACCGACCACTCAAAAAAAAAAATATTTTAAAACATCGCGGCAAGTTGGTAAGTTTAGTTCGTGTAAATCACTTGGCAAACCAAAAGCACTAAAATTTGGATCTGACATATGCTTCAAATATGATTCCGAGAGATTTGATAATGTAATATCTTTAGCACAAGAACTAATTGATATAGGAGATGACTCCATAATTAAAAGACGCTTAAGTTTTGCTTTAAAATGTTAGAATCGCGAAAATCAGAGGCACACACTTCTTTCTTGAGTAAAAACTTCTAATTGTAATATTGTGTCAAAAGAATTTAAAACGATGGTTTCGGAAACAATTGTTTTATTAGTAATTCATCAGCGTTGCTTTGCTTTCTCTGAGAAGTTGATAAAATCATAGCAAACAAATAAAATAAAAAAAAAAAACAAGTGCAAATCAAAGAAACAATCGACAGTGTAACAGAAATTGGAATGATTTGATTTTTTTTAATAAATGAAAAGGAAAACAGTAAAAACTACCGTTATATGGGAGGTGGCCGTAGTTTTTGCCCAATTTTAATCATTTTCATAATCTCACCTAACTAGGTACAATCTAAAATGTGTACCAAATTTAGTCGAAATCGATAAAGAAGTTCCAGAGATTTACATATGCACTCAAAAGTGGGCGGTGACATGCCAAAATTTTCATATTGTCGAATTTCTGGCTGCAATACAACACCGAATACCAAACTCAAGATGTTTCCCTTCAACAGTTATTAAAATTTCCGATCTTTAGTGTTTTCAAAAATTACCGTTATATGGTAGGTGGGCGTGGTTATTATCCGATTTCGATCATTTTCCAGATATCTCTTAAGTAGGCATTGTGTAATATGTATACCAAATTTGAACGAAATCGGTGGGGTGGTTCCAGAGATATGCATATGAACTCATAAGTGGGCAGTGCCACGCCCCCTATAAAAAATTTCTGTACTGTCGAATTTTCTGCTTAAATACAACATCACATACCAAATTTGAGCAAATTAGCTTCGATAGCTACAAAACAAGCAAACAATCTACAGTGGAATAGGAATTGGATTTTTTTTTTACAAAATACAATATACGAAATTTTCTCGCTAAAAACCGGGGGCTCGATTTTCATTTTAGACCCATGGTTTCTTGGGCAAATTTTCTTAGAATTCATCGTAGTTTACGATTTTGATAACCGCTTTGTCAAGAAAAAAATTGACCCACTCTAATGTATATATATTTCATTCCGCTGCCCTCTACTTCTTTGCTTACCATACGAACAGCTTTAAGGATATTTTCATTACGTATGTATCAAATTAAATTTGCAGCTTTTATCTTCATGCAAGTTTTTTACAGAGATACGTATGTTTTCTTCGCGTGAGTCTTCTATCTAGGTGATTACCAAGTTACTTTGTTCGCTTGGGATATTAAAATATTGTTCATTTTTACTGCAGGGCACATTTTTGGTCTTAGCGACAATGTAACTTGCTTACCCTTCTGTTCATTTACATTTGTTCTTCAGTCGGATAGCCATTCTTCGATAGAACTTAAGTAATCCGCTAATATTCGTGATACTTTTGTGTGCCATTTGTTACGGCTCCCTAAACCGGTGTCATCCGCAAAGACTGATGTTAATGCATTATTAATTGTTGGAATATCTACCCAAAATCTGTGCCCAAAAAATAAGACATTTGAATTTAAACTGCGCGCGTTGAAGGATTTGGAGAATTATTTTTTTTTTAGGTTGGTGACAGTAACATTTATGTCAAATTTCATGTCAAAATATTCATTAGTGTTTGAGATACGTGTCGTTTTGTGAGCTGCTAAAAGTGAATTTTTCGTTTTTTGCGATGTCGAAATTTGTTGAGCAAATGTTCCGCCGCAGCGAAGACGGAACTGAAGGCAATCCTGGAAAGTGACTACAACCAGTGTTTCGAAGATTGGAAAATCCGTTGGCATAAGTGCATTGCATCGGGAGGGGATTACTTTGAAGGGGATGAAATTGATTTGGAAGAATAAATAAAGAATTTTCAAAATAAATACAATGTCACCTTTTTTGGGCACAGTAGTATGTTATGTGAGAGTTAGGCCGAAAACACTGCGCTGTGGTACGCCAGCCCTTATCTGTCGTTCATCAGATATTGAAATGTATCCCATTTTAACCATAAATTCTCTGTTAGCATTTTTTCTAATAGACTTATTGTATTTATATAAAAAGCCTTCTTACCACACCATATGAACGCTTGAGCTAAGTGTAAAAATACTGATGAACAGTACTCTCTGTGCTCAAATGCTTTTCTTATTTCATTAGTAATAGTATTTACTTGCTCTATCGTGCTATGTTTTGCACGAAACCCGAATTGGTGCGTTGGTATTACATTATATTCGTTAAGGAAAGGAAATACGAGTATCTTTAATAGTAACACTGTTTGTATGAAGACGGCTGCGTTAAGTTTTTCCTAGATTTATCTATCAAGATAATGTTCAACTTTTTCCATGAAATTGGATATTATCCGAAACTAAGGATTGCGTTGAAGGGCAAAGAGAGCACCTCTACAGCAATATTTTTTAACTTAATAAGCATTTTTGGGATAATATTATCATGTCCTGGCGACTTTTTTGGACTAAATTCTTTTATAATTCGAATAATTTTAGAAGGTGAAATCTTAAAAGACTCGAGCAACTTGTTAGCTATGTTGGGTAAGATTGTCAGCATAAATTTGTACTTTGGGCAATTAGATTGCAATACCCTTTCTATGTGAAACAAAACCCAGGTCTCGTTTAGGCATGTTGGAGTCAATTGGTGGCTTCATGGGCGTTTTTGCCTGCTTGAATTTCGACACAGCTTCTTTATATACGATTCGGTGTTGAATTCTTCCTCGCTTTTTTAATTAGCGTTAGTTATTATATTATTGAGTTCCCTTATGTAAAGCATAATATCAATAAGTCTTCTTGCATTTATTTTGTACTCAATATTAAAGTGGCTACTCACGTATTTTTTTATATTTTACCCAGTTCGTTTTATAAGATGTTGGACCCATTTTTGGATCAACGTATATGGGTTGTTCACATAGATTTATTAGTACAGGAGAGTGAAGATAGATCATTACATGTACCAACTGTTATGTGCGATTTATCTATATTTTTCGGATTAACTAGTCTTGAGCCCCAATACATACATATGCTTTGCATTGTAAATCGACCTGCTAAAAATCTGTACCCTAGCGTTCCAAACACTCTTTAAATTGGATGTTTGTAATTTTAAATCGAGGAAGACAGTATATAGCCGTCAATTTACCTGCAGCGACCTTTTATACGTATTGCTGTAGCTTTTAAATGCGTTATAGCATAAGATTCTAGATTTGATTGCGACGTGCTTGAATTCCGACAGACAATTTCGTTTTTAAGCCTTTATATACAGAGCTACCTCTATAATTTGCAGTGTGATTTCCCCCACAATTACTACATTTTGTATTTAAATGCTCTTTTCTAAGAGTACATTTTGATGTAGGATGTAAATCACCACAACACACAGACACAAAACATTTTTTCTGAGAATGTTTGAGTTTTGTTTCATATGCACATGTATGTTACCTATTTTCAATTGCACTATGTATGTGAAAATTGTTTGGATCTACAAGTATTATATTGTATATATAAATATATTTAAGGGATTTAGGATAAGATTTTTAAGATTTAAGATTTAAGATTTAATTTAATTAAAATTTTTCTGGCTTCTTACCATTTGTCGTGCCTGGTTGAAATTTTTTAGTATTGACCGCTGATTTAACTGAATAGATTTCCTTTTATGTAGCGATGAATACCAGTCTGAACAGATGACCCTTTTCGCCCCGATGACTCATCACCGCTGTTATATTTTGATTGCCAGGAGTTGTTATTGTTGGCTCGACAAAGCTGAAGTAGGCAGTTACCACGTTGAGGACGGCGCAGTTTTTGGTAGTCATGTGGCCGCTCCAAGAACGGTAAATAGCTAAGGCAGATGTTAGAATGCGAAGCAAGACGCAAAACACAACGCAAGACCATGGCAGAGTTAGAACGTTGAGAGAAGGGAGCTTTCTTTTAGTTGTTCTTGTGAAATGCATGATTTTCAGAATATAGCAACCAAATTACCATCTGAGTTTCCAAAGACACGAACTTTTAAAATAAACGGCATAATATAAGAAAACAAAATGATTGAATTAGTAGTAACTGTAAAATGGTACAGGAAAATTTTCATAGAGTTGATTTGTGCAACGTCAAATGTAAATGCATGGTGCATTCATAAGAAGTGAGGTACCAAGAAGTACGATGTTTTGAAATTAAGAGAATTTATTAGAGATTGACTCCTGGATGAAATGCCTACAGAACCGCAAGCACCCAGAAGAAATAAAAATTTTCTTCAGAAATATCCTTGAACCGCAAGACAGTACCGGAAATGATGCCGTGAATGTTATAAAACACTATCACCTCAACGGGGCAAAAGTTTTGCTGAAAAGAGAACCAAAAAAGTTACAACGTTCTGCAAATTTTGTGAAAACAAACCACCATTTTGTTTAAAATGTTAAAAAAACTCGCAATTATTAAAAAATTATAATATTTACAATTTTGTTTATTTGTTTGCTTTGTTGTAAGAAACTATAACGATCGATATCAAGGGTTCAAAAGAAGCATATTAAACAAAAGAAACAAGGAATGGAAAGTCTATGTAGACACTAGAGAATAAGGTCCAATAAAAAATGTAAAAAGGTCCGAAAAATTAAGTTATTTAAAAACTTTCACTATGTAAATATAAAAAGGCCTCTGCCTGGAAATTCTAGATATAGTAGAGAAGAACATTGGTTTAGCACAGAAAAATTACTAAGCGATAGTAAAGAATATAATGTAAACAAATATTCTTCTTTATAGGCGTAGACATAGCCCATCGTTTTTCCTTTCCGCTGCTTAGCGCCAATTGGAGATACCAAGCGAAGGCAATTCCTTTACCACCTTGTCTTTCAAACGGAGTGAAGGTCTTCCTATGCTTACCCCGGCGGGTACTGCGTCGAATGCCTTCAGAGCTGGAGTGCTTTGGTCCATTCGAACGACATGACCTAGGCAGCGTAGCCGCTGCCCTTTAATTCGCTGAACTATGTCAATGTATATCTCATTCATCTCATTATTTCATCGAATGCGATATTCGCCATGTGCAAAGAACCATAAATCTTCCGCAGAACGTTTATCTCGAAAACACGTAACTTCAACTTATCAGATTTTGCCATCGGTCATACCTTTGCACCATATAGCAGGACGGGAATAATAAGTGAGTTATAGAATTTAGTATCTGTTCGTCGAGAGCAGATTTTACTTCTCAATTGCCTACTCAGTTCGAAGTAACACCTATTGGCAAGAGTTATTCTGCTTTGGATTTCGAGGCTTACATTGTTGTTGCTGTAATAATGGTTCCACAATAGACGAAATAATCTTAGATTTCGAAGTTATGACTGTCAACAGTGACGTTGAAGAGGTCTTTTCCGAACCTGACAGAGAATTTACATAGCCTCAATCGCTTGGCGGGGATATCAAATTCAGATACAGCAGCATAAAGACACGTCCTCCTTTGACACATGGCAAATATCTGCTCACTTGTTAATTTTCCAAGCCTTTATCTTGTATGCGATATTGAGGAGGCTTATACCAAAGCACAACTTCCATTCGTTGGGCATGCTTTCGTTCAACCATATTCTACATAGAAGTTGTTGCATGCTCCTTATCAATTCTTTGCTGCCGCATTTGAATAGCTCTTCCGGCCATCCATCGGCTTCCGCCTCTTTGTTGTTCTTTAGACGGGTTGTTATTCGAATTTGTTTATAGTCGGGCAATAGAACGTTTGTTCCATCGTCATCGATTGAGGAATCTGGATCAGCATCTCATTGTGTTATGATTTTAATGCCATTCAGCAGGCTGGAGAAGTGTTCTCTCTATAAACTTAGTATGTTCTGGCCATTAATCATCAGATCACCTTTGAGGTTTCTACTAGGGTATGACCTTCTGTTAGTCGCTGCATCTTTTTTTTTTAGAACCATCGATATGATGAAGAACTTTCGTGGCGAATGCCAGGACTCGGCGACGGAGTTTCTCTCCCACCACGAATCTCACATCAAACTTACCCTCCTTTATATGGCCACTGCAGTAAATGCCACAAGGTCCTACTCGTCTTAGTCCTTGCCCCGCCCATCGCACTTCTTAGACGTCGGTTATGTCATCATTAACTTTAAAGATGATATCAACAAGCTAAGCAGCGGCACCTTCCTAATTAAGGAAAGAATTAAGGTGCTTGCTCTTTAATAGTAATCTTTAATGAGTTTGCCGTGGTTATCAATAAAAGGGGGGTCACTCATCCGTGATTGTTGTCTTCCTTTTCAGTGGTAAATTTTTTACGTGACTAGGGCAGGTCCCAAGCCCAGCGCACAAGATTAGTCGAACTATTAACCCTGGGGAGGGGATGTTTCGCTTTGTTACTTCAGGTCGCCTTCAAACGAACGTGTTTTTTCTTTCCGGCCATGTCCCAAGTGAATGGTAGTCGGAGAACTTTTCTTACTTGAAAGAACTTTTACACATGACCACCATCCTCCAATTAGTTATATTATATTTGAATAGTTCTTACATATTAGGATTTTTTCCGTTTATGTAATATATGGATAGTCATTATAACAGTGGTTTTGAATGAGATGACGATGTACAATATGTATACTCGTATATATAAGATAATATACAAGTGACACCAATCACAGAAGAAGCAGGGTATATTATAGTTCAGCTAGGAGAAGCAGAGATAGTACAGGATGTATATACTATTTTACATATATATAATTAAACTAAAAGAGATAATGGAAGTGGTTGATAAGATTAAAGAAAATAGTATACCTATAAATAAAAAATAACTACTTTTAAATGAAGTAGAAACTGTCAAAAATAAGATCAATAACTCCTGGGGAGGGAAATAAAGTAAATAAGTAAGAGGAAAAGAGGACTCATTAACATGGTAGGCACAACAACTTCCAAATGGTTATTCGGTATATAATGGAAGATGAAGAGCACAGTAGAATCAGTGCGTAAGCTGAACTCATTGAATCAAGGGAATAACGAAATAATGTCAACTTCAATGATTAGTTGGACAAATTAAAATAATATAAGGAAAAAATTATAAAAATACAAAACAATATAGCAGCAGCAAAATATTACCTGTTTTTAGGCTGAAGTTTGCGATAGTAGTAGTTATGACTTACAAAAATGAGTCAATCATAATGCAATTTAGCTACCTAGATCACATTTATCTACCGATTTAAAATTAATTACACCAATACCAAACAGAAATAAGTTCGAAATTGGTCAAATAGATGACGAAGTGGTAGAAGCAAGCCATTATTAATATAAAGTCAACACTTTCTTAAAAAACTTAAAATTAAGTGAAAATTGTATTTTTAAAAATGACCATATATTCTAATATAATAAAAAACTTATATGCAACAGTTGGCAGATGATACTTTGTTACTTAAAAATGTAAAAATTGATAAAAATGCCTCAAATTATATATGTAATATAAATTAAAAAGACATATGCAAATTGTAAAAAAGAATATTTTGACAAATATGTGTAAAATTATTAGGTCCACCATATGCACCAAAAGTAAATTTTTAAAATTTTAATGAGCAATATTGTAACTATAATAAAAGCAGTTGTGTTGCTAGTTATGTGGATAAAACGAAACAAGAAATGCGCTGTCGTGGGACACCAGGCAGGAACGAAGTTCCTTCGGATAATGTAGAATCGATACAATTTGCAAAAAAAATTGTGCTTCATTTTATTTTATGTAGGTTGGCCTAATTTTTCTCTCAAATTTCCCTGATTAGTTGTTATTTAAGTACAGATAAGTATTAAGAAAATTTAATATTTTAAGAAATAATGAATTACGTAAAATAAAAAAATAATTCAAATTATACCTAAATAAAAATTGGTAAATATTTTTTTGTTTTAAACTATCAATTGTTATTACAAATGATATAATAGAGCTATTTTATGCTTTTATTTGTAAAATAACGTTAAGTTTGTTAGACCTGTGAATAATTTTACATTTTACATATTAGTGACATCACCACTCTACCTCCTCTTTCTATCTTCCATTCTACTGTCAACTCTACTGTCGTCCTACTGCCGTTGGCAAATATAGGAAATATTCAAGTTAGCGGGAACGACAACTGTCGGCCTGCAGTTGTGTAGTCGTGCAGCTGACAAAATAACAGTGTCCATAAGAACGTCTGTATTTTAATATTTGGCAGATGTAGTTTGCAGTCTGTTGCGCTCTATGTGTTCCGCAATTCACTCAAAACTAATTTGCGTACACAATAATGTTACAGATTTTCATGCCTAATTATTTTGCAAAACCTAAAGGTAGGCTATAACTAGCGATCTACAGTCTTTTTCTTACGGGTTATTTCCTCAAAGCCTGCGCCAAAAAATATGCAACAATTCAACTCCCCATAAACGTATGTATTTAGTGCAGCATGGCCGGCATGTACACAAGACAACACAGCTGTCCATTTTGCATGTACACAATATCGTTGTGGCCATACTAATACCTTTCACTTCAATGAAATTTTAATATTTTGTTCAAAGTGAAATTTTTTTTATGCAAAAAATAAGTAAAAATTGGTAAATATTTTTTTGTTTTAAATTATCAATTGTTATTACAAATGACATAATAGAGCTATAATAGAGCAAGACCTAAAAGTAGGCTATAACTAGCGATGATACGGGTTATTTCTTACGGATATTTCTTACGGGTTATTTCTTACGGTTTTTACTATCACTTTTTTTTCAGTTAGCTCCCGCAGCAAAATCCCTTCTTCTGCAAGCCTGCCGTAAGGAACTTCGTTCCAATAATGTTAACATTAAATTTTCAAAAACAAGGATTCAGGAGAATGAGGGGGAGGAGAGGGGAGTTATGCATGACGTCTCTAATTGTTGCAATTTGAAAACAACCATGCCGCATATATATGGATTAAAAGTAGAATGCGACGCGTAAGAGTCAGCAATTTAATTTTGAATAGTGCCGTATTCATAGAATAATGATATTACAATTTTAGCTTAAGCGAGTTTTAAGTTTTGCTGAATGAAATATTTGTTAAACAGATATCAAAATGTTCTGTCTATTTCACGGATCTAATAAGAGCTAACTCGCATGAGTCGGGTCAAGCTGCCATGTTATTTTTGTTCAGTATTGTTTGGCATATCATCATAGAAATACTTACGCCTGAACAACATTATAACCCGTTCAACTTTATTACGAAAATTCACGTGCTGTAAAGAATGTGTTTTACGTGCTTTCCTGAATTTACGGTCAACATACCCGCCATTTTCAGAGCACACTATTCGCAACACCATCACCCATCTTAAGACCCAGCATTCATTCTTCTTCACAGGTGTAGAAACCTTTTACACGCCTATAGCCGAGTTGCAGGAAACAACAGATGAGAGTATCATCCGAAGGTGTTTTTTTCCTTTCTTTGTGTGTGTTTTTTGTTTGTGGCGGGTCCTAAACCCAACGCACAATCCTGGAGAGGGATATTTCGCCTTCTCAATTTGGCTTACCTTCAAACGAATGGTTTTTGGCTACCCAGATTATACTTGGTATAAGATAGGACGTCATATATATCAAGTCTGGCAACTCCCAAGTGAACGGCGCTCAGAGAACATTCATGACTTGTGTGAACTTTCACAGATGGCTCCATCATCTTAGTATTAAATATTGACCATGTTCAGCACGCAGTGTAGAAAATAAAGCAGCCATAGCTGAGGATATACATGAAGATCGTGGAGAGAACAAGCAAAATTGCCGCATTTGGGACGAAGAGCAACCTGAAGAGATTAAAGAACTGGCATTGTTTAATCAAAACTGATGCCGGAGGTAAAGACATCACGGAAATTCCGACCGTTATCGCAACAAAGTAACCGACTATTTGACGAATGAAATTGAAGCTCGCGATCTCGGCGACATTTGGTTTCAACACGACGCCGCCCCTTCTCATACATATTTCACGTTTTGGGACGGTCGATTGGCCACCAGGGTCTTGTAATAGCGTTTGACATTTTCCTGTGGAGACATATAAAGTCTAGAGTCTATGCGGACAATTCTCTGAATGCCTACTTCAGCTTTGTCGAGTCCGCGGATTCAGCTCCTACCAACAAACCATACAACGGCGAGAAGGAGGAGTCATCGCAGCGATCAACTGAGCTGCACCTTAAGCAGAGCTTACAAAAAACAAAAGCAGCAGAGAACGGCAGTCAACAGCGGCCAGCAACAAACGTGACCACACCAACATCTAAGCAGGCAGCGAAGAATAACATAATGCAAGGTGAGAATGTACCATTAAAAAAAGGTCTGTGCAAACTGGCATTAACCGCTAAGCTAATATAAAAATATTAATAGATTTTGCTGTACTCAAAAATATATACATATAGATCGCTTATGACAGCTGATACATGTATAGACTTATCATCTGATCATTCTCCTGTACTAATCAAGTTATACGAACATGCCATGATATTTGAGTCAAAAGTTTCTCTTATATCACATAAAACTAACTGGTTGAGGTATAGAAAGTACATCAGCAGCCACATCAATATTGATTGCAAATAAATACAGGAAAAGAGATTGATGAAAGTATAAGAGAATTTAATGATGTAATGACTAATGCAGCTGTCTTGGCAACACCAAAAAGAAACAATAAACCAGTTGGATTTAGAAAGATCACCAATAATTAAATAGAAAAACTTGTAAATGGAATAAGGCGAGCTAGACGTGAATGGCAGTTAAATCGATCCCCTTCAACTCTGCTTCAATTGAAATCTGCTGTACGAAAGTTAAAAAAGCGCTTAAACGTGGGGAAGAACACAACACTGAAAATTATGTAAAGAAACTGTGTCCAAATTCTAGCAAGCAAAAATCCCTTTGAAATGCCCGAAAGTCTTTTAAGCCACCAGTAGATTCCAATATGCCTCTAAGACAGTTGAATGGTAATAGTGAACACAGTGATAGGATAAGGCAAATTGCTTTGCAAATTACCTAGAAAAGGTATTTCAACCTAATTTCGTAAAGAAAAACTTTAAGTTGCCTACTTTGCGAAATACGGCTAATCAGTCACTTGCGTTTATTAGGACTTCTACTTCTAAAAGAGCTAAATCCGAAAAAAGCATCAGGATACGATAATATTACTCCAAAAACGATAATTGAGTTACAAAATATTGCTATAAATGTTTTCCTTGCTCTTTCGGATACTCTCTAATTTCATAAAACTTTGGAGTCATATTTAAGAAACATGAAATTTACAGTTAAAGCAGCAGACTTCAAATTAGAAGAACGAGTAATAAGGGCTGGTGTACCTAGGGGTAGCGTGCTAGGCCCAGCTCTGTACATAATGTATACAGCCGATAATCCAACAGCTACTAATGTGGTGATATCCACTTTCGCGGATGACACAGTTTTAGTCAGCTGTAACATATGCCCCATCAGAACATCACTAGTATTAGAACAGCACTTAACTTTTGTCGAAGAATGATTAGCCAACTAGCGTATAAATATTAATGATCAAAAATGCAAACATGTTACATTCTCGCTAAGACCAGAAACGTGTCGGACAGTTAAAATAAGCAATGTTATACTACCTGAAACGATTGAAGTAACTTATCTTGGGATACAACTGGATCGAAGGCTCTCGTGGCGAAAATTTATAGCGAGTAAAATAACTTGTATGAAATTAAGAGCAGCAAATTTAAATTGGCTTTTAAACAAAAATTCCAAACTTAGTATAGACAAGAAAGTCCTGTTATACAATGCAATCATAAAACCGATTTGGAGGTATGGCATTCAACTGTGGGTTACGACCTGTGCAACCAAAATTGATATAATACAAAGGTTCCAATCTAGAATGCTTAGAAAAATCACGGGTGCTCCATTATGCACGCTTAATGAGAACATTCATTAAAATCTAGACATTCCTACGGTAATGAAAGAGGTACCGGACAGCAGAATAAAATATATTTCTAAACTTCGTGAACATCCAAACCCATTGGCTAATGCCTTGGCAAATTCCTGCAATCAAACACGTTAAAAAAGGCAAACATTACTTAAACATTTGACTAAACTTTTTTCACCATGAACTAATATAGTCAATTTATGAAGAGATGACGTCACACTATTTGGTTGATGCAATCTGCCAATAAGAAATTAAAAAAATTAATAATTAACGAAAGCAACAATTTTGTCACAGGAAACAGGTTGTCAAATATCTCTCTTCCGCTTTTTTGCTGTTTATTTAATGCTTTATGTAAAGTGTTAGAGTGATCGGATTTATTTCAAATATGCGCCGTTTCGTTCGATGATCTGTTTCCATCCAGGCGGCAACTTTATGATGCCCTCCTCCTTATTTGCGAAAAACTCGGACAGCCCCATTTCACAAACCAGGTGGTAATCATATGTTCGGGCTATATGGTGGATGCGATAAAACCTCCCATTCGTGCTCCCGCAGCTTCTGACGAGTCATCAACGAAGTGGTGGTCTGGCGTTGTCCTGGTGGAACACTACACCCTTCCTGTTGGCCAATTCTGGACGCTTCTGGTCGATCGGCTGCTGCAAGCGGTCTAGTTGTTCACGGTAGATGGTAGAATTAAGCGTCTCGTTATGTGGGAGCAGCTCATAGTGGATGCCACAAAACACACAGCAAAACCTTCCTGGCCGTCAATCCCCGCTTGGCCACTGTGTGAGACGATTCACCAGCCTTCGACCACGACCGTTTTCGCTTGATATTGTCCTATGTAATCCATTTTTCGTCGCCAGTCACCATCCGCTTCAAAAATGGGTCGTGTTCGTTCCGGTTCAGCAGCATATCGCAGGCGTTGATTCGATACAGAAGGATTTTTATGTCAAATCATGCGGCACCCAAACATCAAGCTTTTTTGTTTATCCAGCCTTCTGCCGGTCTAACTCGGTGTTTTCCATAATTTGATCGGTATTCGTCGTCACAGGTCTTCCGCCGGCTGGCTTATCCATGGTGTCGTTTTCACCCGCTCTGAATCCTCGAAAGCATTCCTCCGCTGTTCGAAGGCATAGAATACAAACCCAAAACACCATTAATCTCTCGGAACTTTTCTCTAGCGGATTTGCCTTCAACGAAGGAAAACTTTAAAAAAGCGCGAATTTCGGCGTAAGCGACTACTTTAATAAGCTGGGTAGTAAAATAAAAGAGTTGGAAAATATGTTGGCTGGTCAAAGGCACGAAAACCAAGCTGTGCGCAATTTACTGAGTGGAATGTATAGCAAAGTCGAGAAACTTGAGAAAATAATTATGTTTGGAAAAGCAGCACAGGTATCTCGTATTTATAAAGAGATGAATACCCCAAAACGGATACGAGAAGCATCGGGATACTTACCCCACGAAAATACCAAAAAAATGCTATTGAAAAGGTGCAACGAATGACCAGTGCCACGAAAGTAAAGCAGGAAAATAATACGGGTGAAAAATGGGTGGACGTTGTTAAAAAATGAGACCAAGAACAGAATAAGAACGAAACCTCTGGAAGGTAAAAAGCGACAGCGGTCTTGAAGAGTTGGGATCAATCGTGGCCTATATACAGAAAACGATAAAAGGACACCTACTGATTGAGCTAAAAAATCAGGCAGACAGGATATCCGAATGACTTCAAAGCGTCTTTGAAGGAGCAGTGGGTAAAATGGCGCTGATACAGCCAAAAACCCATACCGTTACAATAGTGTGTGGAGCTAAGCAAAACTACTACACCCGAAAAAATCTGCGAGGCACTAAAAACAGAGTGTGGGATCCAAAATCTGGAGAAATCAAACATCAAAGGAATGAGAAAAACCCGTATTGGCACACATATAGGTCTTGTATCCCTGCGTGCTCAGGATGCTAAAGTTGTACTAAAATTGGGCAAAGATAAGATAAGGTGGTCTATATGTCGTCTCCGAGAATACAAGTATTCTTCTACTTGTATTCACCTATTACCTGTTGTTTTAGATGTTTCCAACTCGGTCATATGGTACAGAAATGTGTTAGTCTGATTGACAGGCCATATAGCTATAATTGCTGCTCTCTCATGGTAAAGGTGTGCGATAATGCCCCGAGCTATACGCTTTGCAAAGGAGAGCACTCTGTCCTAAGCCATACTTAAGCACGTAGATATGAAGAAGACAATGAAAACATGAGTTTAATACAGTTAAACCTTAATCTCTGCGCTGCAGCACAAGATCTGCTAAAACAAACAGTTCTAGAAGAGAACATAGATGTCACCTTACTAAGCGAGTAATATTACCAGCGTTCGGAAAGCATTTGGGGTAATATATAAGTGTCAATGCAGCAATAAGGTCCTGCAAAGGAAAAGCCTTCACATCACGCTCCAAAGAATGCTATAACGGCTTTACATGGGCGAATATACTCGTACAAAGTATATATTTTGTAAGCTTCTATGATCGTCCTAGTGTAACAAATAGCGAATTTGAAGATTTTCTCCTGGAGCTGTCTCTAGAGATCAGAAAAAAATCGCCAATAATATAATAATAGCGGAAGATTTTAACGCACAGTCTACTGTTTGGGCTAGCAGAATTACAAATCATTGTGGTCGCCTCATCCTGGAATTTTTGAGTCAAACAAACCTTACGATTTAAAACAGTGGCACACAAAACACGTTTCAAAATGGAAATAAAGATTCCATAATATACCTAATGTTTGCTAACGACACTCTTAGCAGGCATCCTAAGTGGAGGTTGTCAGATATGTACACCAATAGCGAACATGTGGCTATAATTGCTGCTGAAGTTTCGATCTCCCAAGAAATGGAAATACTTCTCGAAAACGGAGTTGGCGGCAAAAGGAATTTGATTGAGGTCGTCTGGAATACGGCAAGGGTACCTAGTTGCAGCATTCGACAACACCATGCGCTGGACGAGATTTAACAATAATCGGAAGCCGGTATACTGGTGGAACGAAGAAATAGCCAAGCTGAGGAAGCTCTGAAGCACTCAACTAGACGCCGCTTATAGTGTAACCAGGGAGGTGAAATCTAAAACCACCTTAGAGAAGCATTTAAATGTCCAAAAAGCTCCTCAGCCATTACCCGTAGTAAAAGATCCTGTTTTGAAAATCTTTGTGAAGAAGCAAATATATAACCCTGGAGAACGGCAAACAAATTTTGTATATCAAGTTTCAAAAATAATTCGCCGCAACCTAAGAATGTATCATTTATGAGAAATGTTATCGAAACATTATTCCCGACACATGCCCCCATTTCCTATGCTAAGCGAAACGAAGCTACAGAGCCACCCCTGTTAGTCACAGAACAAGAACTATTGGCTATTGCAAAAAAAAATTAAAACTCCAAAGCGCCTGGGGGAAGAATTTAGTATACCGTCCCAGGATTTCAAGGATAAAAAGGATACGGTCAGATAGAGGAGATTATCCTGATCAAGGATATATATAGTTATAGCCGCAGGAAGGTTATAGTTTTCGAGATATTCGCGTTTAAAGTTGAAAATTTGCAATATTTTAATTACATATTTTCGATATATAAAATTAATTTTGCACTTATATTTTTCACTTTTATATCCACTAGCACTTCATTAATTCATTTGTACATATTTATTTTATATAAAACAGTGCAAAAATAGCTTTTAATATACATTTAAATAATTGTTGAATTATGATTATTTAAGAATAACAACTGAATTACAAACTGTCAAATAATCAGTGTTACCTTATCGACATCATTTGTAAAATAACTAAATGAAATAAAGGGAGCAGATTATATCCCAAATACGAGAATCAACAACCTATAAAAAACCGGGGTGTATCAAATTTTTTTCGCGTAGAACTCCATTTTGCGTGGGCGGCCTTCGCGCTTCAAAAAAAATAACCCTGGTCGGACAAACTCCGGGGTGTATCAAATTACACGACTCCACAAAAAAATTTTCGTTCTTTGTCCTAAAGTTTATTTTATGATTTTCTGACTAATTATGATTAAAAACGTTAAGAAAATACCTTTTTTCGTATAAAGTTTGCTTTTGTAAAAGTTATAGTAATAACACTACATATATATAATTATACTATCGTTAAAGCGGTTTCCTAATACTGTGTTCGGACCGACAACGAAAACATGTTTTCGTGGGAGAAACTGGTTTTCGCACGAAAACTTGTGATTTCGTCCATGTAAAATCTGTCAAACGAAAACACAGTTTTCGCTGAAAACTACTTGAAAACTTACATTCCACTCATTATAATCGGTGCCTGCTCTAATTTAATCGATTTTTTTGGAAGACATATTTTGCCGGCCCTAAATTGTCACTTGATATTTGTTTACATCCCATATACAAATACAGCTGCTCACTGTTAAGGGGATTCTCTTGTTCTTGCAAAACCCTTGCACGGTGCACCAATTGCAGAATTTTCTTCTTGGTGCAACGGCACAAACACACGCAAAAATTTATTTGCAATGGCTGTAAAATATGTCAGATCAAAACCTATGTTTATTTTCGTGCTGTCATATATCACTTGATTCGCAATGGGTGCTCTCTTGGCCTTGCATATTTCGGTATAGGATTTTTGCATTTTGTGTCATCTTGAAAGAGCAAGAGAATGCCCGTATTGATAGTTGTCAGTGAAAACTCATCGAAAACACACATTGTCGGTCCGAACGGCTTACATTCCATAACATACAAATGTATGTTCAAAATGTTTTCAATGCTTTATGTAGGATGATGGCAAATAAAGGCTGTGTGCGTTACAGCCGGCGATTTTTAATACTAAGGTAATGACTTCAATTATACTATATGAGGTTTCAATATGGCTGCTGAGGTATTAGCCAGTATGGCACCAATTGACGTCCAGCAAGACAAATTCACGCGAATATATAACTTACAAGAGACATCAACCGCATCAAAAAGAGAGGAAAGAATCAAAAGCATGGCAGTGTGGTAGCAACGGTGGCAAACTTCATTCATAGGACGGTGAATCCACAGACTTATTCCGGACATACATACGTAGATAAATAGACAACATGGGAACCTAGATTTCCACCTGACGCAAATACTCAGTGCCATGGGTGCTTAAGAAGCTACCTATTAAAATATCGTCATGACTTTAGTCCACATTGTCTGACGTGCACAAAGTGTAAAGAAAACTCTAAACCTGTACTCTTTCATTGCCCTAGGTTTTCAATTATAAAGAAAAATCTTAAAATCACTTATGTACGAGTCCTCTGTAGAATGGAAAGCGATCAGCAGAGCGCCAGCTCTAAATATGACAATATTGAGACATTTACAACAGTTTAGGTGCCAACTA
This sequence comes from Bactrocera zonata, assembly GCA_037783105.1. Classification (NCBI taxonomy): domain Eukaryota; kingdom Metazoa; phylum Arthropoda; class Insecta; order Diptera; family Tephritidae; genus Bactrocera; species Bactrocera zonata. The sequence continues at coordinate 203,241 of JBAWJQ010004548.1, read as the reverse complement.
TTAAGTTAGGTAGGTAGGTATGTAGTGTGGCTGACTAACTAAGCACACACCACTATGAAGGCACCGGGTCTTTCACTTACCTTATTGACTCCCCACCCAGTCTACCCATTTTTTGGAAAATGTTATAAAAAACGCTAATTTTGAGGTATTCGTAAATTAAGTCTATAAATTGAGAATATTATATCATGTAAACGCTAAACTATATTTTTTATATGATAGAAATAAAGTTTACGGAAAATTTTTTTTTTTTCATTTTTTTAATAAATAAAAAAAAATATAAAAAAAAATCCGAACACTCCACGATTAGCAGGGATAGTTGTCAAATTAATTATATTTTTTATATGATAGAAATAAAGTTTACGGGAAAAAATTTTCTTTCATTATTTTTTAATAAATATAAAAATATAAAAAAAAATCCGAACACTCCAGGATTAGCAGGGATAGTTGTCAAATTAATTGAAGTTTTTTTTATGGAAAAAACAAAAAAAGCGTTAACAAAATAAATATTTTCTAAGTTTCATTTTTAATTCGGCTGTTCACTGAGCTGGTTGAATATTACTCCAATAACTTAAAAATTTAAATTCAATACTTAAATTGTACAGTGGGTGACAAAACGTTTAAATTGTGAATAAATAGTAAAATTAAACATAAAAGAAGTTAACTTAATATATATATTATTATATATATATTAATTATTCTGAAAACCATATACATATATATACTTATACACTATCTGACCCCGCAGGCCTTTTCTTGCGTGAAATTATGTGTTTTGAAATGAAATAAAAGTTAAATGTACTATATTTTGTGTTTAACCCGGCGTCATTGTTGCCGGGTATATGATACCCGAGCGATTTTAAAATTGATTGATCTCAGAATAAACATTTTTTTTTTTGTTTGATTGTATTGTTGATTTTTTAACAAATATTTGTTTAATTATTGTAAGTAATGTGTATTATTAGCCAATTATTTAATGTAGCATACTAATATTGACATAACATTGATTCAGTGTTCAGCAATGTCCACGGGTAAAATACACCCGGCCACAACGAACAAGTTCTATTTAGTAGCCATAATGACGCCAGGTTAAATCATTAGTTCCGGTGCGTAAATGTATAGAAAAGATTTGTTTTGGACTTATGAACACGCCACGTATAGCAGGCCGTGTGAAAAACATGACATTTCCAGATTTATGCCACACACCTCTAGCGACTATTCTTGTGTCCTGTTGATTGTCATTTCAAATGCAATTTTTCATGGAAACTAAATAGGTTTGAACTGAAATGGCAAATCGTTGGAACTCAAAAGAATTCTTAGCACCAAGCTTTTGGAGCCCTTGCATTTGATAGCTGCATCACCGTCAGTCGTGTTTCGGCGAATGAAGACTGCGAAACATAATAATGAGATCCAACTTTGAGACGCAAATGATGCGGCGGCATACCAAGCCTCTTCAAAGAATTTAGAAATTCTACTGGATAATTCGCGGCTTCGTCTCCATTGTCAAGACGATCGAATTTGCCCATTTCCAATTCTTAGCGAATACGATGTAAAATGTCTTCGGCAATGTAATTCTTGTTCATAACCCATAATTGACGCGGATTTGAAGAGGGATATGTCGAAATGATTATCGTGCATGATTAAGTGTGCGATCTTTGCATTCGAAGCAGCTATCACAACGTCCATCGTTTGATTCCAGTGATTATCATGTTCCAGCAATTGTAGTTGTTGGCATGCTTCCGAATAGAGCAATTTTCTCGCAAACGCATCACTGACGCATGTCGAGAAAATACTTGTCAATGTCAATTTTGTTGTTGGCGGTGTTTCCGTTGGCTGTACTGTTTTCTCTGGGTTGAAACACACACTGTGGCCTTCTCCGAATGAACTGCGAGATGCACACCAGTAGGAAAAGGTTCATGAATTGCAAAAGTAAATACCGCAATGTCCATGAACCATATTAGTTTTCATCACTTTGTAAAACACTGGTTCTTTCTCTGCATCAGGAATTTCCGCTGAAATTATTTCATCAATTTGATGTGGTGTAACCACCATCCACCATCCAAAGAGGAATGTGTGCGTGTGGCAAACTTCTCTTTTGCCACTCAACAGAGTACATATAGCATCTAACATGTATACGTTGCTTCAAGATAAAGTCCATCAAACATCGTAGCTGTTGTTTGAGAAGTCGGACTGTAATATCGTGATGACCGCTTGCTGATTGACAGCGTTCCATAATTCCACACGTATGTCATCGCATCCTGGGAGTACTCATGTAGTTCATGTGTCTTGGGCTGCCATACGTTGATGGCAAAAAGAACGCCGACCGATGTTAGCTGCAATTGGTAATTGATCACTTAGTGTGAAACACACATAAAGTTTTCACTGAATAATTTTCAAAAGTTTTTCTTTTGAAAGCTGGAATAAAAAAGCAAATGACCGAAATTGAACGATTCAAATAATTTACAAATCAAAATATTGAAAAACAAAACAAAAAAAAATTAAAAAAAAACTTTGTGTGGAAGAAAGTTAATTTTTGGAATTGTCCAATTTGGAAAATAGATAGTAGCCGATTCTCAGGTAAAAATCGGCAAAGCCGTTTCGGAGAAGTACTAACATTCTGGTATGGAAATTATATACATTAGATTACCTTGGGCCATTTTCACCGTGAGACAGGAGAGTGGCGCAACAATTGGCCCTAAGGATGAGGACAAGATGTTCGAAGCGGGCCGAAATGTAAGTAGTAACGAAATGGCACGGAGAATACTTGGTTTACATGAAAGGCACCCAACAGTAAACGATTTTGCTATTCACCTCCCAATTGGCGAGCGCGTGTATTATACAGAAACTAATATGCGAGATCGAGTTGCAACACCGCCTAGTTATTACAACCCTCACCGCAGTTCTTCGCCTTTACCAAGAAGACGAGTTTGCTTGGACCGTGTTCTATGTAGAAGTCAAGGTAATACACGTAGATTACGTAACAAAAATAATGAACACGTCGCATGCTGGGCGCATTTGTCGACGGCTGGCCTGGTGTGAAAGCCTCAGATGCTCTGGGTAGAATTTCCACGAAACATTTGAATCGATGGTGTTGCTTGAAAGCGACAGATACTGGGAAAAAACTATGGACGACGACATGAAATAAATAAATAGGTCGGCCTCTCATCATTCAAAACTTTCATACGCATCTATCCTGCAGATATGTATAGTATGTCAGTACAAATCAATTTCAAATAAAGATATTATCATTTATCAGTAATATAAAACGCGCGCACTTCTCTATGTTTACGTACACACATAAGTATGTATGTATGTGCATATCACATTCTCACACAAATAATATATGCGTACGCATGTAAATCAAAAAAATTCTTCTGGAAAAACAACAACAGTCTCAAAAATCATAATACATACTTACAACATGAGTACGCATGTAAATATGTGTGTATGACATTCCCACACAAACAATTCATACTCAACATACATACTTGCATGCGTTCACATGTGGATATGTCACCCGAAAAAATTACAAATATTGTTCTAAAAAAACAACAATCGTTTGAAAAAGCATCAGAAACCAATATGGCAGCCAAATTGCCGACGTCAAAATTTATAGTAAATTACACAACAACAAATTTTTCATTCATGAACGAAAACGTACTTTCAAAAAGCATATTCGATTCATTCATAAAAGCAGACGCCATTACATCTCCTTGAGCATGCCTTGCCTACAAGCGTCTTTTCGCGACGATTTCAAAAGCTAAAAATCATAAATTGAATCTATTTTTGCAATGTATGAGAAGGAAAAAGAGTCAACCCCGCAGAGATAAGTATAAACATATGTATATTATAATAGAATTGCCAACATAGTTTACTTGTCGATTTTCATTTCAAGAGATGTTTCAAAGAAAATATTCAATATTCTTCTGATTTATGTGTACAGTTAATCCCTGTTCAGTAGTACTCCGCTTAAATGAAAAACAAATCCCTCCCTCATCACTCTTAACAGCCTATATCATATCTTGCTGCATCTCACGATTTGTTTTTTGAAATTCCTAGAAATTATTGTTTTAAGTACGACTCATTTAATTATCCACAGTCGCTTTTGTACCATATTATATTTTTACTTTTAACTAACTACAAATGTCTGTATCTTTGATTGTGGCACATAATCACGATTGACTGTATTTGTCAAGGAATGTAAAAAATATTTTGTAATTCTGAAATACGCAAGCTCACAGACAAACAGACATATTTAGGTTGGTTTGTAGGCGATGTTGTTACAGCGGAGAGGGAAGTGGTGACTTTTTGACAAAACGTGAAGTTCGGCCATTGGTTGTCCGTGACAACGAAGATTTTGTATGAAACAATGTGTATACTTTTGTTCTCGTAATTAGCGAACTCACCTTTTGGTTTACCGAAACTCACTTTTTAGTTTTTCGTTATAAAAGAAATAACGCACTGCACAGTTTTTTTTTGGAATTATAAATTTCGCAATTATATTTTATTTCTATGTGTTATACAATTGCGGATTAAATGCAAAGATTTCACAATTATAATTGAATAAACGGAATAAGCTGATTATAGCAGATTTCAAAAGTATAAATTGTACCAATCGGCGAAATACACAAAAGGCGGCTGGAGTTGTCCGTCCCTTTTGTTGAAAGTTTTGGTGTTCTAGATGGTAGTGTGGTTCATGTTTGAGTGTATTGGTGTGATGTGGAAGGTGTGCGGTCGTCGGGTCGTAGCACGACTGGAGGAGGCAAGTAATTGTCTGCCGTCTCGATGAAGGAGTGTATGATGCGGCCGCATGCATATTTGGCACGTATATCCGGACGTACACTTCGATGTGGAGTGGGTAGTTGCCAGACAGTTTAGGCAGTGGCCATGTGCCTGAAAAATCTGCTGGCGGAGCGGAGGCAGCATCCTCTTAAATATGCCGCAGTGTGGCAACCTGTGGGGTCGGCGGCAAAGCCGGCATCGGAGGCGCTGCGGTTCTGTTGGCACCGGCGTCGGATTTGCGCGTGTTGCACTTCGGGCAACGGTTGGTTGCGTTGTGGCCGTGAAATTTCGAGGGGCTGGTGTAGGCCCGTTCGTGGCACGTGAATGGTCGGCCGAACGGCTGGCGTTGGTGCTCCATCCATTTGATCTGTCGAAGATATTATTTAAGTTACATGTTTGTGGTAGTTACGGATATGATAGTTAGTGCTACGTTAGGTGGCACTGGTGGGTAGTCATGTGGATCACCCATCTATTACTACTTTTACGATTTTCATTAAGATATTATTCGTGGTTCGTTTTGCGGGTTATATCGATTTATCGTTTATTGTTTACGGTTTACGTGTCGATTTTATCGGCTGTGGGCAAAAAGCATAGTTTAACGAGCGGCCGAGTTAGTGTTCTGTTTTGCGTACGGAGATCAACTACGCGAATATGACCATCGGAGCCGTGGTAAAGCTTCTCTATGCGGCCAAGCCGCCATTCAGTGAGGGGGAGACAATCGTCATGAATAAAGACACAATCTCCAAGCTTAGGCGCGTTTTCTGGTGTTTTCCACCGGTACCTTCTGTGGAGGTCCTTTAAATATTCTTCTTTCCATCGAAGACTGAAATCATGATGGAGAATTTTAATTCTTTCCCATCTGTTTAATAAGGAAAGCGACTCCACGCCTGGCTCAAGTGGGGCCAGAATGGGCGCTCCTGTACGAAAATGCCCTGGTGTGAGAGCTGCAAAGTCTCATGGATCTTGCGAGAGGGCAGCGAGAGGCCGTGAGCTGAGAACGGCTTCAATTCTGATTAACAATGTCGTAAATTCTTCATAATTAAATTTATAAGTGCCAGCTAGCTTCCTGAAATGTGATTTGAAGCTTTTTACGGCTGATTCCCATAAACTACCCATATGTGGAGCGCTTGGGGGGATAAACTACCAATTGATACCTTGGGGAGCATATTTTTGTATAATGTCAGGTGAGACTTGTTTCATAAAATCCACAAGTTATTTTTCTGCGGCCCTTTGAGCTCCGATAAATGTTTTACCATTATCGCTCATGATTTTGGATGGAAAACCATGTCGTCCGACGAAGCGAGCAAATGCCGCGAGGAAAGCCTCCTTTGTCAGATTGGTACATAGCTCAAAGTGTACTGCTTTTGTCGTAAAACAGACAAAGACAGCCACATAGCCTTTCATCAGGGTGGGAGACCTTAGCATGGACGCCTTTATTTGAAAAGGCCCAGCAAAGTCGACACCTGTGGTGGTGAAAGGCAGAGAAGAAGTTGCAGCGTTCCGGTGGAAGTGCTGCCATAATCTGCGTTCTCATTTTCTGCTTGTGCATAGTGCATATCTTGCACGTGAAAATGCACTTCTTGATTTGGGGCTTTAGGCTAGGAACATAGTACTCTTGGCGCACCATATGTTGCATGAGGCGATTTTCGGCGTGTAACATGAGTATATGGATATAATTGATGAATAATGTGGCAAATGAGGATTTCTCAGTTATTATTACGGGATGGCGTTCATTATACGTAAGGCTGGAGTAAGCAAGCCAGCCGTTTGCACGAAGCAAACCTTTCGTGTCTATAAATGGGTTTTGGTACTAAGAGTGACCTCTTTTTGTCAATTGGCTTCGATTCTCTTAGTAACCCCAGGTCGTGGCTGAAGTAGCGCGTTTAGGTTGATGCGATAAGAGCGACGTTTTGCTTTTTGTAAGTCTTGGTGCGTCAATGTATCGCATTGAGGGCAAGTTGCTAACCTTACCTTAAGTTGGAGTCGCTCTGCGAATTTGAGAATATAGGCGACTACTCTGAGTGCTCGGGGGAACGATGAAAATCGTTCAAGGATGTCAGTATCATCCATTGTAGTGTGATAAGTGGCGATTTCTTGACTTTCTGGGGCAATTATGTTGCGCATTGGCGATTGTGGCCAAGAATCGAGAGATTCTGTTAACCATCGGGGGCCATTCCACTAGATGGTGGTGGTGGCGAGATGAAGAGGTTTCCACCCTCTTGTCCCAAGATCGGCAGGATTGCAATGGCTACGTGTCGCAAAGTGGCTGATCCTACTAGATAAAGTATTTGAGACGTTCGATTAGAAATACATGTTTTCCACGCGTGTGGTGGTTTTTCTAACCAGACTAGAACTATTTCGGAATCGGACCAGAGGTATAATTTATATTTTGCCATGTTTAAGTGGGTCTACACCATGAAGACTAGCTTTGCTAGTAGCAGAGCGCCACAGAGTTCAAGTCGTGGTAAACTTATGGTTTTTAGAGGCGCAACTTTTGCTTTTGCCACTAGTAGGTGGCTTGTAGTTGCAATATCGCTTTGTGTGCGCACTCATATAGTGGCACAATATGCCATTTCAAAGGCGTTGCAGAAGCCGTGTAGTTCCACTTTGTATTCGGGGGAATAGTTTACCCACCGTGCAATCTTTAGGTTATTAGCACACTGGGACCACTTTTCTAAGCGAAGAGGTTTCACTTGTTCGTCCCAGTCGGTTCCGTCTAGCCATAATTCTTGAATCAGGATTTTCGCTTGTATCATAATTGGCGAAAGCCATCCGGCGGGGTCGAAAAGTTTCGCCACAGAAGATAAAAATTGTCTCTTTGTTATGGCGGATAATGCGGATATTGACTCTGTAGTATATGAAAACTGGTCAAATATCGCATTCCATTGTATGCCCAGTTTTTTTGTTGTACTTTCCTTTTCGAATATAAGGAAATTAGTATCCAACAAATGATCTTAAGAATATTTTTTAAAATATTTGAGTGATTGGCTGTAATCTTTTTTAAAGGAAACCTTGCGGTATTGAGGGCATTTATTACCTGCGATAAGGTGTCGTATGCTAGTGGAAGACTGTGGCTTCCAGACAGAATATCGTCTATATACGTTTGTGATTTTAACACTTGTGTTGCCAGAGGAAATTCTGACTTTGTGTCTTCTGCCAGTTCGTGGAGTGTACGGATGGCTAGATATGGGGCACAGTTTACGCCAAAGGTAACTGTTTTCAATTTAAAGTCGCATAGTGGACTATTGGCAGATTTTCGGAAAATAATTCGCTGAAAATCTTGATCATCTTTATGTACGAGTATTTGTCGATACATTTTTTCGACATCCCCATTGAATACGTATTTGTATATATGCCAGTTCAATATGAGGAGCATTAGATCTGGTTGGAGTATGGGTCCCGTAAATAGAATGTCATTTAGGGAATTCCCCGAGCTAGTGGTTCTGGAGGCATTGAAGACAACTCTGACTTTTGTTGTTTTTTTTGTCAGGCTTTACTACTGCATGATGTGGCAAGTAGAAAGAGTAATATTTGCCTCTTATGATTTTTTCACATGGGCTTACTTCCTCCATGTGATCTAAATGAAGGTATTCTTCTAAGACACCATCATAATCTTGTTTCAGGTCACCTTATCTAAGTAGGTTTTTTTCCATACTTAGAAACTGCTGTATTGCAGAGGTGCGAGAGTGACCTAGGGCGAGTGTATCTGGAAATTGTTGTTTTAGTGGTAGTCGTACGACATACCGACCATTATCTGATCGAGTAGTTGTGGCTTTGTAAAAGTCTTCACAATATTGATCTTCTGGTGTTGTAATTGTAATGGGGGGGAGTTCTTCTAACTCCCAAAATTTTCTCAATTGTGAATTGAGGTACTCGTTTGAGATTTCCTCAACTTGAGTTGTCATTGCTGTGACTGGTTCCGCAACTAGTCCACTTAGGACCCATCCGAAAATGGTATTTTGCGCCAGTAGTATTTTCGAAATTTTTCAACACCTTCTAGTATAATTTGCGATATAAGATCGCTGCCTAATAGAAGGTCTATTTGAGCGGGGGTGTTCCAGTTGGGATCTGCTAGAGTCAGATGTGAAATCTTACCCCAATGCTTACTATTTATTTGATAGCTTGGAAGCATGTTTGTTAGTTACGGTAAGACAATCGCATTTGCTTGAATGCGCTTATCCGCTTGGGGGGAAATTAGGGTAATGGGGCATATTTTGTTAGAGTTTTGTACCACTCGTCCGCCCATTCCCGTAATTTCACAGTTGGCATGTTTTGTTGGCAGTTTTAGCCTATTTTGTGCCGTAGACTCTATGAATGATCGTTGTGATCCTTGGTCTATTAGGGCTCTTAGTTTGAACAGTTCTCCTTGATGTTCGATGGAGACAACTGCTGTGGGTAGTAGTACTCTACCATTATTATCGCTGTGTAGCGTTTGAGTTTTTAATGCCTTTGAGCAGCAAATTTCTGGAGTTTTTGTCTCGGGGCTTGCTGTTGCAACTAAACCCATGGTTTTTTTTTTAAGAAAGCGCTACTTTGAGATGCGTTGGGAAAGTTATTGAGGTTAAACATAGAATGATGCCTTTTGTGGCTATATACGCAATTCAATTTGCTTTCACAAGTATTAAGATTGTGTGAGTGAGACAACCAGTTTGTACAGAGTCTTTTTGACCTGACAAAGTTGTTCCTATCGTTTAGAATTAATTTTTTAAACATCTCGCAAGTTTTGAGTTTATTTGCTCCTGTACATAGTTCGCATGATGTATATTTGTTCTGTTCAGATGTGAACGATTGTGCTTTGAAAAAGCTCCTATTTAAATTGTTGTTGTTATTATCTTGAGGTCTATTGAAGCTTCTGTTTAGGTCGTGTTGAACGTTTTTAGTTCTGGCTGTTTTTTTATCTACCCTTTCCCCAATTCCATATTGGGTAGTTAAGAAATCTTTCATTTGCTGCCACGTTGGGCAGTCTCTTCTTGATGAAAGCGATTGCTCCCATAAAAGTAATGATTTTTCTGGTAATGCTGCGGTGCATGTGTTTACCAAAATAGGGTCCCAGTTATCTGTGGGAACATTTTGTGTCGATAGAACCGACAAACAATTCGAAACGGTGGATTCTAATTTTATGAATTCTTCACTTGTTTCTTTTTGAATTTTCGGCAAGTTCATGAGTATCGCTACTTGCTTGTCGACCAATATTCCTTTGTTCTCGTAACGTGCTTTTAGAGCTTCCCAAGCCAAATTGAAATTGTCATCACTTAATGCGAACTGTTTTACTATTATGCCTGCTTGACCCTTTGTTTTTTATCGGAGATGATACAATTTTTACGCTTGCGATAGTTTTGGATGGTTTATGTACACGGCAGTAAACATGTCCCGAAAGTACGGCCATTGTTCATAACCTCCATGGAACATTTCTGTACCGCACGCTGGCACTTTGAGATGAATGCCTGTTACCTCTTGGGCTTGCAATTGTGGTAACTCTACTCTACTGTGGGGAGTAGGTGCAATTGACATTATAAGTTTTAGTTGATCTGCGATCATAATTTTTGTGTCTTCATACTGGTCTAAGTAGTTTTCAAATTTGGCGTAAGCAGAAGATTTAAAGTTTTCTCAAAAAGTTTTAAACAAAATATAGTGAAATTTTTTGGTCACATTTTTTTCAATTTTTAAAAAATTTGTAAAATTTTACACTTTTTTTTTTGGAATTTTTATAGTTTAACTAGAAGATAAGTTATTAAAAATATGAATATCTTTGAATTTTTTGTTCCTGATAAATGCGTATGCGTGATGTATTGGGCAATCGCTTCCCAAAGGCAGAATATCAAAGATTTCGTATTCAAAAAATTTGTGAAAGATGTTCAAATATATAACTATAAAGCCTAGAAATTTTGCTTTAATCAATTATTTCTTTCCCTCCCAAAAAAATACTCAAAAAATCGATTTTTTGAACCTCTAAAGCAGGCTTTCCCCTCCGAGATCTTCACTGCACGGCGACACGAGAGAAATGAGATTTTGTGCGCTCACCACGCCATACACCATAAACATGTTCGCGCACCGATCGTAAAAAATCAAACATTTTCGCGAACATGGATCGGTACGCGAACAAGCCCATACACGAATGAACCGCAAGTTACACATACTGATCGAACGCACTTGTGTGTCGTGTATGCCCACTTTTATCCCACTGCTCTTAGCTTGCTCCTATTTTCTAGTGTGCCTTATGTCAGTGCTGTTGTGTATGTTATATTGTTTTTATTATCCGCGGTGGTGTGATTTATTTAGTTTCGCGCCCGCTGTTGTTGTTGTTGTTTTCGTTTAGTCTTCCTTTTTTTTATGCGTTTTTGTTCGTTTCACTTTACGGATATATACATATATGTGTTTATATATCCACACTCCACTAACACTGTATATGCCAATTTTTTATGATTTTTAAGTATTTTTTTTTTTTACCCCACTGTTTTCTAAATTTTTTTTCCACTTGTATAGCTTTAGGAATATTTATATTAGTTACCACACTTTTGTTTAATTAAAATTTTTTATTATTATTATTATTTTTTTGTGGTTTTTCTTTTTTAAGGTGCCTTTCTATAGGCTCGAAGGACCATGTTCTCGTAATTAGCGAACTCACCTTTTGGTTTACCGAAACTCACTTTTAAGTTTTTTGTTATTAAAGAAATAACGCACAGCACAGGTTTTTTTGGAATTATAAATTTCGTAATTCTATTTTATTTCTATGTGTTATATTGCGGATTAAACGCAAAGATTTCACAATTATAATTGAATAAACGGAATAAGCTGATTATAGCAGATTTCAAAAGTATAAATTGTACCAATCGGCGAAATACACGAATTATATTGGACGGGGGAAAAAAGCCGTGATGATGCGAAAGAACGTATGCGCAAGTGCGTGAGTCATAACCAGGCATGGGCAAAGTCTTATGCCGGAATTACATGTGCAGAATTCTGCGTGCAGAAAAACAATTTGTACTGATTTGACAGTTCAAATTCTGCACCTCAATGCAGATCTGCACGGCATGTGAAATTTGAATTTCTCTGCGCAGAGGCAGTGCTGACAACATTCAAATAATTAATTTTTGAGCAAAGTCCGGCAACATTTTAAATTGCGCTCAGCTGTTAAGTAAAAATTAACAAAAGAAATAAAAAATGGAAGAAAAACTGATTGAGTTTGTAAGAGAAAACAGGTTCTTATATGACAAAAGTCATAAAAATTACAAAAATAGCTTTTCTTTCCACTTCCATTTTAAAATTTTTAAATTTCAATTTCAATTTCAATTATTTATTGCAATCAGCTGATTGTCAAAATTTACTGCACATGTGTTTTTTGGCTGGAAAAAATAGTGCAGATCTGCATGCAGAATATCTGCACATGTAATTCCGGCATTAGCAGGTGCTAAAAGAGCGTAAGCTATCGTATACGTACACACACCGATTGTCACTAACACGCACAAGCGAAGAGCGTAAAACGAGCACTTACGATGGAACAAAGCGATGTTAAAATCAGTCTGCAATCAGAAGTTGAACTGAGCAGGTTGATGCGCACGAGTTGTATGCCGTATATAAATGAACACATATGCGAGTATAAACATGGAAGACCAAAAAACGTTTCAGACAGAGTGGGAATTTGAATTTTTTTTTCTTTTGAATAATTCTGGGAAGCCGCAGTGCTTGTTATGTCAAAAAGTTTTAAATTTTGTATTTAAGCAAAATTTAAAAAGACATTTTATAATCTTTCACAAAGAAATAAATAATTTAAATAACGAAGAAAAATTAATAAAATTCTTTGAATTAAAACACGTATTTTTAATTAACGCAAACGTTAATGAACCAAGTTATGATTTAAATTCGGCATTTTTAAAAGCATCGTGTATTGTAAGCTACGCATTAGCAAAGAAAGGAAGACCCTTAGAGGATGGGACTTTTTTTAAAGAAATGTCAATAGCGGTGCTTCATTGTTTTGGGGAAACTGGATTCGAATTAGCAAGAAATATCAATGTTATTCCTTTGTCCCGTCGAACAGTTACCCGACGCATTAGAGATATTTCAAATTATATGTATTTAAATTTAAAGAAAAAAATTTTGTCCTCCAAATATTACTCGATTGCCTTAGATGAAAGCACTGATATCCAAGATATTAGTCAACTTTTAATTTGCATAAGGACCGTTGATGAAAACTTTAATGTCTCAGAAGACATGCTTTGTTTGCGAGGATTGCACAAAAATGCAACCGGGAAAAATATATATAAGGTTCTACAAAATAATTTGTTCTCATTTTCTGAAAAAGAAAAATTATCATCCATTTGCACAGATGGAGCACCTACTATGATAGGCAAAAAAGATGGTTTGATTGGACAGCTTATTCGTAATAATATTAATATTTTTACTTTCCATTGCATTTTGCACCAACAGCAACTATTTGCAAAAAGTTTTAAGGTGGGGAATGTAATGGAAACTACAGTAAAAATCATTAAAAAAATTCGCGGTGGACATAATGCTCTCACCCACCGAAAGTTTCGCCAGTTTCTGGAAGAAACCGAAGCAGAATTCCACGATATTCTGCTTCACACCGAAGTGAGGTGGCTTAGTAGGGCTAAATGTCTAGAGCGCCTATTTAACCTGAAGACAGACGTTCTTTTGTTTTTTGCGGAAGATACTTCCGTGGATACAAAAGAATTAATTAATAATTTAAATAATCCAAGTTTTTTGTTAAGTTTTGCCCTTTTGTGTGATATCACCAATTTTTTTTCGCAATTAAATTTGAATATGCAAGGTAAATACAAATTTATTTTTGATTTTACAATTGCTATGGATGCTTTTAGAAGACGTTTGGAAATTCTCGAAGAACAATTTCGAGCTGGAGTATTGGATAATTTTAAATATACTAAAGAAATATGTGACCGTTTTAATATGCAACAAGAGTTACGACAATATTTTAAGTCCTTTGAGGATCTTAAAACTAACCTAGATGGCAGATTCAAAGACTTCATCAAAGTTAAACGTGTAATAAGGTTATATGAGAATCCTTTGCTCTGTGACATCCAAGAGCAAGAGGAACATTTACACAAAGAGCTCAGTCAACTTCAGAATGATATCAACCTTCCTTTAGACCGTGGTATTCAATTTTGGAAAACTATTGATGAAAATAAATATCCTATTTTAAAAAACGAAATTTATAAGTTGTACTCAATGTTTGGAACCACATATATTTGCGAATCTGCGTTTTCTGCTATGGTATACATAAAGAATTCCTATAGAACAAGGCTTTCAGACAAACATTTAGAAGACCTGCTTAGAATAAAGGTAGCAAATTTTGATATAAATTATGACGACCTTCTTAAATTTATTACAGAATGAACTCTTTTTTTTTTTGACACTCGGATAATTGTTTGAAATCAACTGACCTCTTGAAATGTGTATTCATAAATTTAAATGAATTAGATTACTAATTTATAATTAACTAATAACTTAAATTTTATTCTTGCTTGAAATGAAAAATAATTATATTTTATATTCAATGGTTTATGCACATATTCTTAAAAATGTGCATATGTATATACATACGTATTCGTAGCATTGCGGCTTCGTGCGACATAGACCTGCTCGTTCGACATCTGCAAGCAGACTGATTATTTTTGGTTGCTGGTACGCTTGGTCCCACAGTAAGCGCACTAACACAATCTCATTTTGTGATGCTTGTTTGATTGTGATGGTGCCCATCCCTGTTCATGACGGTGTAGACTGAGAGTCATTTAGATAACTTTCGTAAACATTAGATACATATGTATGTATATATGTATGTATCTCTATTTTTTAACCTTTTTAAATGGTTGTCGCACAATCGAACTTGAGTTTATACTCATAATGTAATTTATTATGAAAATCTCTTGTTTTGTATAAAGTTATTGAAAAGTTAAATATTAACAAAAAATTAATTGTTAACAGATAAGTTCAATGTTTTTAAAAATTTAATGTTATTATATTGTGGGGGTCACAGTGGTAACTGCAGCGCGCGAGATTGGTGTCCAAAAAACGAGGATATACTATATAGACGGATGTTGATGCTCGAGCTGTATGTGACGAAGTGAGTCCAATTACCAATACGGTAGTATATCAATTTGAATTTCGCCAATATCCCGATTCCCCTCCAGCTGATCGAGTATAATAAAAACATGCATATGCGAATAAACAGATGAGCGAAGCGGTGTAACAACCGAATCAGCTGTCCAAACGATGTTACTGCAAACGCGTTGGATGAGTCCCAAAACGAAAAGCGATAAAATGAAATGTTGAACGTTTCCCGTTTTCCATTCATATAGATGAGTTTGTTGGTGCATAGGCATAGTGAGTTGTGTTGTGGTGTTCTCAGCTGTGGTGAACTAAGCTGTCTTATTAGGGTGCGCCAGTTTTTCCGGGTAGAGTGGGCGCAAGCTTAACTCATTTAAACATCCTGGGCCCCCTAGGCAAATATTTTGCCTAGTAATGCGTATGTACATATATGCTATTGCATGTATTTCGGCGTACTGCTAGTAGAGTTGCCGAGGGCGCAGAATACATGCTGTAAATCCTGAAAATGCCTTTGGTTTTAAACATACTATTTGTTATTTATTTACTTTAAGTGCGTATGGCTAGGACCTATATTTTGCGGGTTTATCCGACTTATTATTATAGTAAATATGTGTATGTGTTGTTTGCTTTTAATCATTTCATTAACGGTTATTTAAATTTCTTATTTCATCGGTATGGTATACCGGTTGTTTATTATTTGCCTTTTCTATGTTATTGGCTTATAAAGGATAGTAATTCCACGCCTGGCTCAGATGGGGCCAGAATGGGTACTTCTTAGCCCTAGATTTAGGACTATGAAAGTAGAGGGACCTTGCGAGAGAGGTGCCGTGAATAGAGAACGGCTATTCGTGCAGTAGAGAATTCTTCATAATTCGTGTAACTGATTCCTATAACCCACTCATATGAGAAGCGCTTAGATATAGTTAGCTACTTGTAATGTAGGCGCGTCACTGTATCGCATTGGGAGTATGATGATCCCTTAACTTGCTCTTGAGATTTTATTTATTTGAAAATTTAAGCCCCTGTGTGGCAATATTGTATGGAAAATGTCGATTTTTTTTTTAACTTTTTGAGACACTTTTTCTATATATTTTATTTTTAAATACACTAATGTGACGGTTAGTACCACGCCACATAGCTTGAGATTTTTTAAACAGGATTTTGTATCATTATTGGCGAAAGCCATCACGCGAGGTCGAAAAGTTACGAACATACATTTGTGTTTTTATATGAGGTTGTCAGAGGGAATCTGACCTTG
Source organism: Bactrocera zonata (assembly GCA_037783105.1). Lineage (NCBI taxonomy): Eukaryota > Metazoa > Arthropoda > Insecta > Diptera > Tephritidae > Bactrocera > Bactrocera zonata. The sequence continues at coordinate 187,124 of JBAWJQ010004548.1, read as the reverse complement.
TTTTTTCTACCTTTATGTGAGGTACTGGAAAATTGTTGCTCTAGTGGTTGTTGGGGCTTTAGAACAGTCCTCACAATACTGATCTTCTTTAGTTTTGTTTAATATTCGGGGAAGTTTCACTGTCTCTTGAAATTTCCTTAATTGTAAATTAAGACATTTGTTTGATTTTTTCTCAACTTGAGTTGGTGTGGTGGTAACTAGTAATGTAACTAGTCCACTTTGTATTTGGCTGTGCAGCGTTTGAGCTTTTTGTGCCTTTGAGCCACATGATGTCTCTTTGCAAATTTTTGAATTTTGGCTTTCGTGATTTGCTTTTAAATCAAACCCGTGGTTCTTTTTGTAAAAGCGCTTCTTTGGAGTGAGATCGGATATCTGCTGTAATGAAGCATTGAATGGTGTCTTTTGTGACAATGGATTAAATTTGCTTTTGCAATTTTCATATGTATGCGCATGTGACAGACAACTTGTGCAAAGTCTTTTTGACCTGACAAAATTACTTCGTAATATAACTGTTAAGTTTTTAAACCTCTTGCAAGATATAAGTTTATGCCCTTTGGTATATAGTTCGCATGACGTTTGTTTTCTTTGTTCTGATGTGAACGTTTGTGTTTCGTAAAAGCTTTTTTTAAATTTTTGTTGCTTCTAGCTTGGGGTCTATTTGAGCTTCCATTTTGGTCGTGTTTAATGTTAGTTTTGATTGTTTTTTCTTCTAACCTTTCCGCAATTTCATATTGGATGGTGAGAAAATCTTTCATTTGTTGCCACGTTGGGAACTTTTTCCGTGATGAGAGCGATTGCTCCCACAAAAGTAACGATTTTTCTGGTAATGCGGCGGTGCAAATGTTTACCAGAATTGGGTCCCAGCTGTCAGTGGGGATATTTAGTGTCGATAGAACCGACAAACAATTAGAAACAGTGGATTCTAGTTTGATGAATTCTACACTTGTTTCTTTTTTCATTTTAGGCAAGTTCGTTAGTGTCGTTAATTGTTTATCGAATAGTATTCTTTCGTTTTCATATCTTGCTTTTAGAGCTTCCCAAGCCAAACTGAAACTATCATCATTAAGAGCGAACTGTTTTGCTATTATGCCTGCTTGACCTTTCGTTTTGTATCTGATGTGATACAATTTTTGTGCATTTGATAGTTGCGGATGGTTGATGTAAACGGCTGTAAACATGTCCCGGAAGGACGGCCATTCTTCATAACCTCCATAAATGTTTCTGTGTCACATGCGGGCACCTCGAGGTGGATGCCTGAACTTGCCTCTTGATATTGTTGCATTTGTGGCAGCTCTACTCTCGGATGTGGAGTGGGTGCAATTGACATTATAAGTTTTAGTTGATCTGCGATCATAACTTTTGTTTCTTTATATTGGTCTAATTTTTCAAATTTTGTGATAGATCTGAATCGTCGGATTCTACTATGGCGTTATGAGCTGCTTGGAGACGAGTCCAGAAATTTTTAAGATTTTAGCCTTTTATTTCTAATAACGATTCAGAGTTTTCTTGGATCGGTGAAAACGCAAACATAGTGCAGTACCTTGTTAAACTGTCACTTTCTGAAATAAATTTAGCAACCTGTTTTGGTCGTGTAGCTCCTGCAAATGTATTTTGATTACTGTTGTTGTTAACCATTTTGCAAAATAATATTATTTATTTATATTTTAGTTCGAAAAAATATTTGATTAGTAAATTGTTATTAAAGACCGCGCTTTTTATTAATTAAAATATTTGATATCCGAATGATTTGTATTTAGGTACACCCTAATACTTGGACTTGTATGTGCTTGTGTGTTGTGCAATTGAGAGCTCGTTGAAGAGATCAATGCGCTATTTACATAAGTATGCACGAATTGTTTGTGTGATTTTATGTTAAGTTTTTGTTCTTAAGCAATTGAGAGCTCGTTAAAGAGATCAATTCGCTTTGTGCCTAAGTATGCAAGTTAAAGATAGCCTCCGCATAGAAACCTTACCATAACTGTAAATAAAATTGAATCTTTGCACTTTGCAATTACACTGTCTCATAAATTACATACACTCGTAATATCATAGAAATATAATTAACGTTTTTGATTATTTAAGAATTCGATATGCTTTTTCCGTTCTGAATCCAATAATCCATTATTATCAAAACAATATCGCTCGCCCTCACAAGAATGCATAACAATAACAATCGTAATGAAATCAGAACGCTTAACGTTCTGCTGGAATTTGCTGTCACAGCTAAAATTGTAATTAACTTTTTGTTCTGGATTCAATCAAGCTGATGCTTACACTTCAGCTTTAACTTTAAGTAAATAAAACCAAAATGTATACATATAAGTATTTCAGAAATAAAAATTCGATTTGTATTTGGCAATCCACAAGAACCACACGTTTTCTCATTTCATCCGCGCGTTCGCGGATATAAAATATATATATTTTTTAAATTCCCTCGTTGCGGGAATTAATTGGCGCCCAACGTGGGGCTCGAGCCAAAAAGTGCCTAGTATAGTAAAATTTATAAAAAGTTGTGTTATCAAAAATTGTGAAGTTAAAATTATAAAAAGTTTTCATTAAAAAGAGTTTGGCACGAGTTAAAAAAATTGAAGTTAAAGTTCCTACTAAAAAGATAAGTTAAAATAATATTATTTACACCAAGTCAAGGATAGTAACAATACATAAGTGAAAAGTTTCACTAAAAAAATAGCTGTGTGAGTAAGAACAAGAAACGAAGTGACAATCGCAGGATAATAAAAACAAGAAAATTTTTTTTAAATAATTTATTAGAAAAAGAACAGTGACCATTAAAGTGTAAGTGAAAAACTTCCACTAAAAAAATAACTGTGTGAGTAAGAACAAGCAACGAAGTGACAATCACATGATAACAGAAACAAGAAATTTTAAAATTTCTTATATTGATTCAAAAAATAATAATTAAAATAATTAATTAGAACATAACTAATCAACAAAATACGAAACTTTAAAAAGTAAAGAGTGACTTAAATTGCAAAAATAGCCAAGCAGCAGTGGTAACAACATCAGCGGACGTGTCAACAGCGGCAGCAGCAATCATAAAGGAAACAGCGGTAACAACAGCAGCATTAGCAGGAATTATAACAAAGACAGCGAGAGAATACATTTGTAAGTTTAAATTAAAATTAACTATATTAAGAATATATATTAGAAATGAGAAATAGCCCAAGTATTAAATATAAAAAACTGTCATACTGCGACATTTGTAAGGGCGATAACGATACTAGGAAATGTCCTAAACTAAAAAAATAAAGAAATAAAGACTATAACCTACATAGGCTGCTATATATATTTCTGGACTAGGCAACACTAAGTATTGCCAGGTGCAATCTGACATTTCCATTGGAAAGTTTGACATTTTTTAGCATAACACCACTCTGAACGTTTTGTCATTTAATCGTGAATTGTTTTATTTACAGGGAATTAAAAAATTCATCTCAGCCAAAAAATGGAACTAACTCGTGAACATTTTCGTGCGATCATTTTTCACAACTTTCGACGTGGATTATCACGACAAGAGTGCATCGATGAACTAAAATCTTTGTATGGCCATGAAGCACCATCTTATAGCACTGTGAAAAACTGGTACAACGAATTCAATCGTGGCCGACGCTCGCTCAAAGACGAATTCCGTGAAGGTCGTCCAAAAACAGCCGTTGTGCCAGAAAACATCGATGCCGTACGTGAACTGATAATGCAAGACCGTCATGTAACATACCTTCAGATAAAGGCATGCCTATGCATTTCTCCCACCAGCATACATTCGATATTGCATGAACACCTGGCCGTAAAAAGGTTTGTTCTCGTTGGATCCCGCACAATTTGACAATCGCTCAAAAAAAGGCTCGTGTGGATTGGTGTAAAGAAATGCTGAAAAAATACGATCGCGGTGCTTCAAAAGACGTTTATAAGATCGTCGCAGGTGACGAATCATGGATCTATGCTTATGAGCCCGAAACAAAACAGCAATCGACCGTATCGGTCTTCCAAGACGAGCCAAATCCAACGAAAAAAAACACATTTTCGTTGATAAATATGCCTTCATATTCATTATTAGGCCAGAAATATATATAGCAGCCCACGTACTGGTTTTTACAACCAATAAATAACATAATTAAAAGCTGAGATTCACCACCCTCGGGGGACCCTGCAGCTTATAAAAATTTAAAATTCTCTGCGATTCACCACCCAAGGGTCCCTCCAGAGAATTATAAAAAAAATAATCCAATCAATATTTTTTTTAATAAAATAATAATTAAAGGCTCGACCAGCCACATAACACAACACCGCAAGGTTGACCGTCCGGTTTATAATAAAGCTTAACTCTGCGATTCTGAACTCCATACCCTCTAGAATAAAAAAGCACCTCTTCCTAGAAGGGATAAAATAAAAAAATTTAACAAAAAAAAAACCAGAAACTGAAAATTAGACAAAATGGCTAACGGTGACACTTTGACCGTAGACTTAATAACTCGCCTTATTGCTGACAGCAACATAGCATTACGTGAGGAAGTAGAACAATTACGCTCACATATAGTAGTCAATACCACTAGTGTAACTGATTTTCTTACACAGACAATAGACGATAATATAGCCTGTCAAGAATCGTAAGATGTAGTTAAATCCGTACCTGAATTTACTGGTAGGATAAATTCATATGTTAGTTGGAGAGGGGCAGCGCTTAACGCTATGAGCCTATACGTGAGGGGGGTAGAAAATACTTTGCCGCACTCACAATACTTAGAAATAAAATAACGCAGGAACAGTCCTAAAACTCGATACAATTCTCTCGCGTCTAGACTTTGCATATGGGGATAAACGGCTTGTATATACAATTGAACAAGAATTAAGCATCTTAAGGCAAGGTGCAATGTCGGTTGTAGAATACTACAACCTCGTCAACAAAAAGTTGACGCCATTAATAAGCAAAACAATTATGACACACGGAAACAACATACTATTCTCTCTAAGCCCACAAGATTTACCTGACACTTTAGCAAAAGCTCAGGAACTCGAATCAAATAATCAAAGAGCCCGATTTGCTCAAAACTTCATATATGACAGAAACAGGGTGAAGCCAACGTACACAGACAATAACTTAAGATTTCCTCAAAGGAACAACCCTCCCAATCACAATACAAATTATAATTTTCCGAAACCAACTCCTATGGATATAGATCCATCTGTATCCAGACTTTACAATAGAGATTTTAATATGAGGGGACAACAAAGCACTAGCAATTTTTATCAACAACAAAGAAATAGCAATTTTAATCAAAATGTAAAACCTATGCAAACGAATGCAAACTTTCAGGCCAATAGGGGGGCAAAATCAGGAAGCACATGAGATAAAGCGGCATAGAGAAAATAATAATAGCTTTCGCCCGTAAGAAATGAGTCAGAGAATTATTAATATGAACGAGAGCCATTTTTTAGGCGAAGAGGGGACGAACTCCCCTATCCCAAATTACTCGACTCAAAATTAAATAAAAACTTAAAAGATCTAGTTGATACGGGAGCAACCTCATGCTACATTAAGCCTGGGGTTTATAATCTTCTATGAAATAGAAGGATTAGAATCGGATCTCCTTTTGGGATACAATTTCCTTAAAAATATTGAGGCACTTATCGATGTGTCCAATGGGAAAATTAATTATAGGGTAAAAATTAACTCAGAAAATGAAAACCGAGGAAGGTTGCACACCGGAAGTGCGGGCAGAAGTGAAAACTTGAACTTATGGCGCGTTGGGCACTTATTTGGTTGAGCATTTTTAGGTGCGTCGCGACATGAGAAATTGTACATAAAAAACCAAGTTTATCAAAGCAATGTGGGCACATTTTGAATGGACATGAAGTATAATAATATAAAAACTACATTCGAAGGAAGTGGTTTTATTTAAATGATTAAATATTAGCAAATAGTAAGTACAAAATTTAGCAATTCTCATCCATAATTTCAATAACTCTTACATCATCATTACCAGCATTTTCATCATTATTATCAGGATTTTCATCAAATTCTAAAACTGAAACAATAGGTCTATGGTAACTAAAGTATGAAATGAACAATTTTGATTTAAATCTATTTATATATCTTGTGAATACTGCACCAATAGTAGTTTTGTATTTTGTTGTGCTTAGACTGCGATCATTGGACATCGTTAAATCAAATTCTTCATAAAAAATTCAATTAATGATTGATAAATGATTAAATATTAGTAAATAGTAAATACAAAATTTAGCAACAACTCTACATCATAATTTTCACTTCAAAAAAAGTATGAATATTTATTTTGAAAACAAAATTGTGGAACAAGCAAGTTCTACACCCCCAGCCGAAGATTTTACCGGAAATATTATATTAAAAAAATTTATTTTGGGACAAAAAGATCCTAAAACGCCAGCTTACGATTTATACCAGCATAATAAAAAAGTAATTATAAAGAAAATATTGTGGAAAGAAAAAGTTCTACAAAGCCAGCCGATGAATTTGCCGGCAACATGAATGATAACTATTCGATACTGGGTGAAAGAGGCTCAGAAGTTAAAAACGATAGTGATTATTATTCGGAAAAGAGTTCCGAAAAGTTAGTTACTGAAAATGAGGATGAAAGATTAACTCAACTTAAAACAAAAATAAAAGAAAAAATTGCCCAAACGCATTCAAATATCATTACAAGATTTCCCTTCATGACATATGTGAAAGCGGAAATAAGAATGAAAAATGAGGATTCGATATGGAGCAGACAATATCCATATCCCTTATCTGTAAACTCATTTGTTAATGAAGAAATAAATAAAATGATTAACGATAATATAATAAGGCCTTGTAAAAGTCCATATAATTCACCAATTTGGGTGGTACCAAAAAAGGTTACAAATGATAATGGAACACCAAAACTTAGAATGGTAATTGACTACAAAAAAATAAATGAGCATACAATTTCTGATCGCTATCCGATTCTGGATACAAACGTAATACTGTCTAATCTAGGCAAAGCAAAATATTTTTCAACCATTGATCTGGAATCAGGATTTCATCAAATTTTAATGATAGAAAATTATATTGACAAAACAGCTTTTTCTGTTAATAATGGGAAATATGAATTTTTAAGGATGCCTTTTGGGTTACAAAATGTCCCTAGAATTTTTCAGAGAGCAATGGATGATATATTGCGAGAACATATAGAAAAAATTTGTCACATTTGATGATATAATTATTTTTTCGAAAAACGTAACTCAATACTTAAAGGATTTAGAAACAATAACAAAAATTTAAAAAAATGCTAATATGAAAATTTCATTAGAAAAACCAAAATTTTTCGCGGAAGAAATAGAGTTTTTTGGTTATATAGTAGCTCAAAATATCATCAAAACAGACCCAAATAAAATAAAATTAATCTTAAACTATCCAATACCAAACAGTTTGCGAGCATTAAGAGGATTCTTGGGACTGGCAGGATATTATCGTAAGTAAACCAATAACCTTTCAAAAACTCTTAATAAAGCAGAAAGAAATTATGCAACTAATGAAAAAAAGCTTTATGCCATTGTTTGGGCATTAAAAAATCTACGAAATTACCTCTATGGTGTAACCAATTTGGAAATACACACTGATCACTAACCATTAACATTTGCTTTATCACACCGCAATCCTAATCCAAAAATGAAAAGATGGCACGCAATTATAGAAGAATTTTCTTCAAAATTTGTATACCAACTGTGATGCAATATTGTAGCTGACGCATTGTCGCGTCTTGAATTATACTACATAACATTTCCGATTATTCCCAGTATCAGGAATCTCAATATTCAGCACAGAGTAGTGAAAGCGTTCGAATACAAGAAACACAAAAACCCATAAATCAATTTCAACAACAAGTAATATTATGTAAGAACAGATTTACGGTCCATGAGTTAATTGAAACCTTTGGAAATAAAAGGCCTTTAATAGAATTTGATACAGTAGAAAATTGAGTAACAATTTTGAAAGAATATATTCATCCAAAGCTAGTGACGGGGATTCACTGCACCGTTGAAGATTTGCATAAAGTACAAGAAACTCTCAAACAAACTTTTCAGAACAAATTTGTATTTACAAAACTTTTTCCAATGGATATTATTAATAGAGAAGATCAGTCCGGATTAATCGAACAAACCCATAATAGAGCTCATCGAAGCTATAATGAAAATACTAAACAAATAGAAAAATTATATTACTGGCCAGAAATGAGAAAAAGAATGAAAGAATACGTTCGAAATTGTATGATATGCAATAAAAATAAATATTATATGATCGCCATCCCAAGAAAATACCAATAGGCAAAGCCCAAATCCCAAAAAAAGAAGGGGAAGAACTTCATTTAGACATTTTCTACGCACAGAAACTAAAATTTATCACATGTGTAGACGCTTATTCAAAAATTTTAATACAATATTAAAGCATATAGAAGATAAATCAAATATCGAAAAAAAGGTTTTAGAATTGCTTCAAAGCTTCACAGATGCAAAACAAATTACTTTAGACAATGAACCAAGCTTTACCACACCAACATTTAAATCCTTAATGCAAAGGTTAAATATTAAAATTTATTTTTGTGATCCACGTCACAGCATAACTAATGGACAAGTTGAAAGAGTCCATTCAACAATAATTGAAATAGCCAGATGTATAAAAGAAGAATACAATATTGTCAGTAATTTAGAAACAATACTTAGAGCAGCACAAATAATACAATTCAACAATACATTCAATAACAAATTTTAAACCAAATGAAGTACTTTTTAATAAAATAAACCATGCAAATTTGTCAACAACTTTAAGGCAAGCACATGAGAAAATGCTAACGTTTCATAATAAACGTAGATCAGATAAGCAATATCATCCCCGCCAAATCATTTGCGAGAAAATAATAGGAGAGAGAAATAAATTAGACAAGACTACGTACTTATAGAAAATGGAGATGTTTCCATTTATGAAGAATACGTTTACCATTTATTTGAAAATGTAATAGCAGACGAAAATAGAAGAAACTTTTACAGTAATAACGAACAAAATCACGACAGCTTAAGAATTATTACGCAGGTAACAGAATCTGAAATTTTGATAATTAAAACTTTATTAGAACAATTAAAACAAACAATTTTCGGCAAAAAAGGGGTATAAATGAATTAGGAACACTTTGGAAATGGATAGCTGATACACCAGACCATGACGACTTTGAAAAAATTAATGACAAATTGGACGAACTATTAATAAATAACAATAAGCAATTTACAACAAATTCAGAAATTTTTTAAATAATAGCAGAATTAACTGATACAGTAAATAATATTAAAGGCGATACCACAAAAAGGAAAATTAAAAGAAAACGAAATCAATATGTTATACATGAACTGCAAAATCCAATAAATACAATAACTTTTGGTAAAATTGGAGACATAATTATAATTTATATAAAATAACATAAAATAGAACTAACATGTAAGTACTTGATGTAAGAGCCATAGCTCAATTAGATGGTAAGTTTATTATTGACTTGAACTGTAATCTTAAATTTTTTAATATTCAGAATTGTAAAACAGAAATTTTAAAAACCTATTGTAAACTAAATAAGAAAAGCACATATTTGTCAGAAATTTTAAACAAAAAACAAGGATAATGTAATAAATTAAAGGAAAAAAACTTACAAATTGAAGAAATCAAATGAGGAGCGACATTAGTTTCAGGAAAAAATATTGTAGATAATCAAACATTAAATGAAACACATTTAACACAACATTTAACAGTTTAAAATTATACAGTAATAAATAATCAATCTTATGAAAACATTGAATTAAAAACTTGGAATTATTTTAAAATTAACCATATAAATAGTTTTGAAATTTTAGAATATATTGAAACAACCAATAAACTGTTAAAATTAGATAATATAAATATTTTAGCAGAACGGGACAAGAACATAACAGTACATTCATATTTTTGGTACAAAGTTTTAATCTTGGGAATAATTTTCATAACTTACTTAACACTAATTTTAAAAAAATCTCGCGCAATTCCCAAACCAATCGAAAATGCGCAATTTCAAGAAATCACTTATAATGCTCTTTTGGATCAAATATATAAATTAACTCAAAATAATAGTGAATCGGGGACGATTCATTTTAAGAACTCCCCCTTTCTTCAATTCGCTTTGTGCCTAAGTATGCAAGTTAAAGATAGCCTCCGCATAGAAACTTTACCATAACTGTAAATAAAATTGAATCTTTGCACTTTGCAATTACACTGTCTCATAAATTACATATACTCGTAATATCATAGAAATATAATTAACGTTTTTGATTATTTAAGAATTCGATATGCTCTTTCCGTTCTGAATCCAATAATCCATTATTATCAAAACAATATCGCTCGCCCTCACAAGAAGGCATAACCATAACAATCGTAAAGAACACAGAACGCTTAACGTTCTGTTGAAATTTGCTGTCACAGCTAAAATTGTAATTAACTCTTTGTTCTGAATTCAATCAAGCTAATGCATACACTTCAGCTTTAACTTTAAGTAAATAAAACCAAAATGAATATATATTAGTATTTCAGAAAAAAATATTCAATTTGTATTTGGCAATCCACAAGAACCACACGTGTTCTCATTTCATCCGCACGTTGGCGGATATAAAAAATATATATTTTTTTTTAAATTCCCTTGTTGCGGGAATTAATTGGCACGAATTGTTAGTATGTATTTCTGATTTATTTTCTTAAGCAATTGAGAGCTCGTTAGAGAGAACGCAATCCTGCTTGTTTTTGTTTGCCAAAGAACAAGGGGTATTGCCGGATGTTTTCCAATGTGGGCTTTGAGTATAATCATGTAATGTATAGGAATATAAGTGCAATTGTAGATGTACCAATGATACATATATGTACATATGTGTATATATTGTTCATAAACTTATTTATTTTTTCTAAAACCTATTCTTTTTTTTGTATTCGCACCAATTAACGTATTTTGTGAGTTTAATTACCGTTCCGTTTAGTTATTTATGGAAATTACGAGAACTTTTTTCTTTGAAAATTAAATAAGATTTAATAATTTGATATGTCGTACCCAGTGTAGGGTATGCAATCATATGCTGTTTCGTAAATAAACTTATTTTGTTTTTGTTTGGTAATTACTTGGCAGATTGTATGCCTTATGCTTGAGTATACTTGTACTTATATTTCTTCGCACAGGCAGGCGAGAGAGAAAAGGGAATGGAAAAAGGTAAAAAATTGCATAGGCACTTTTGTATGTGCATGAATAGAATATTATTTTTTGCCCTTTATTTGTTTTTTTTTTTATGTTATGTGTCTAATTTATGTATATAAAACTGTAACTTTAGGCATACGTACAAACGTGCATAATATGCAACAATAATAAATGGAACCATACAACTCACTTTATCTTCCCGCAAGGGTTTTTTGGGGGGATAATACATATGTGGACATGTGTGTGCGAGTTTTATCGCCAATACCTGTATCCCTCCTCTTCCTTCAGTCTTTCAGTTGCCTGGTTTCTTGTGCGTGTTGTTGTTTGTGGGTGTGTTTATATGTTTTTAAGTTCGCGCCCGTTTGTTTATTGTATTTATGTATGTATGTATGTATTTTTAGTTTAGAGATTTCGCGCCCGGTTTGTGTTGTTTTTTTGTTATTTAGGCGCTTTAACTTTTCGCGCCCGATTTAAGTTTTTGTTTGTATACAATTTTGTATAAATTATTGCCGGTTAAATTAAAACGGCTAAAAAAATTTATATTTTTGGTCAAAATGACCTTTATTGTCAAAATGTTCTGCTAAGACTAAAATTACAATTTCGATTATCAATTATTTATAACTTAAAAACTACTTATGCTAACACTATTAAATTATTTACTTGTGTCTTGTTATTCCGCGTGTGCCGGATGTTGATTGCAATGGTTGCATTATTGTTGGTCAGCATTAATTCCTGGCTGTAGTTTATACTGCGCGTGCCGGATGTTGATTGGTTAATTGCTTATCCAACATTATTCTGCTTATCGCAGTTAACTTTAATGTTGCTAACTCCTCCTTTGACGGCGGAGGAAAGTTCTCGTTTGTTTAAACTATTAGGGTTATTGGCACTTTTGACGTGGGAGTTTCCGATGTGTCTTCTTTATTATTGGCCACATTCACGTGTACATTGTAGCTCGATGGTTCCATTAGTTTTGTCTTACAATTCTTCCTTATGATTGATGCAGTGCCTATTGTTGCTAGACTGATCAGGCAAATAACTACTAATGAAAAATTTGTTATTAGAGCTGCTGTGTGGGTTGTCTGCAGTGTTTGTAAATGATTGGTGTTATTTATGTGGAGTTCCTTCATCATCTCAAGGCTGAGAATTTCTTCCTCTTTGTTCGAAGGGATATTTGACTGTAGGATTGCGGGTAATGGTTGGCTAGTTAATATTTCATTAAAATTATTTTTGGTTTGGTTAAAATTATTTTGGTTATTTTTTGGTTATCGATTTCAATTGTGCCATTATACTGGTTTAATAATATGATGCTAGAGAAGATGTTTTCTATCGATGGGATGTGCTGGTTATTTATTTGAGTGCATTCTGCTGGCTCGCTTCTGAGTAGTTGCGGGACACAAGTAGTATTACTAATATCTATCATATTCTTATAGTTACAAATTCTTATATGATTATTCTCATTACATTTTGTTTTTATTCCAAATATCTTATGTTTACTACAGGTTACGATATCCTCATAGGGAATTTTATTAATATGTTTATTTTTCTTTATGGGTTTGATAACAATTGAATCACAAATTTCTTCGTTTATTAATGGTATTCCTATCATATAAAATAAAATTGTTTCATTTGAGACTACTTTTATATTTGCCAATTCTAGCGATTCTTCTACGTTATTTAACGTGAAGTTATTTTTTATAAAAATGGATTTTGCTAATGCTAGTTCTTCATTTGATAAAATATACGAATTGACGATTCCGGCTTTGGCCCAATGAATCGCATAATCAATATTAATGATTTCTTCTTTTACAATCTTTAATTTATATTTTAATTCTATAGCAAAATTGCGTTGTATATCTTCATTAGATTGTACCGCTTTTGAAATCTTATTCGCTACTCTCGTAATATTGTTTATCCTATCAAAAATTATTTTATTTATTACTACTTGATTATTATTATTGTTTATTACATTCTTTATTTGATTATCTACAATTACTAAGTCATGATGATCGGGATTTCCCGCGATCCATTTCCAAACTTTTCCTATTGTTTCTATAGATTTTTTAAATCTTTTGGGTCGGAGTCTATTTAGGTAAATTTGTGTAAGGAAGAGTTTTAAAAATTTTAATACCGAGTTGGTCTTCGACCATAAATTGTATGGAAGCTGAATTTAAAGATTTCTCGTTGTCAATAACTATTGTTTTGGGTATACCAAAAGCGAAAAGTATTTCTCGTAAAGGTTTTCTGATATCTTCTATTGATTTTGACTCTATTGAGGTATTGGGGTTTCTAATAGTTGTGGTTTATTAGGGTTGCGATCGTACTTGCTTTCCTTGCAGACTCTACATTGTTTAATTTTATTTTCTATTTTTGTTTTCATCTTTGGAAAGTAACATCTTTGTATTAGTTGTTTTTTATTTTCGTCTCTATTCCTATGTGCTCGCTTGTGTTCGTTTAGTATTTCCTCGTTTTGTGCATCCTCGCTTGTTATGTCTTTTACTTCCGTTTGGGTGTAACGAATTTTATAATTACCAAAGTGAACTGGGTAAATTTCTTGGATTTTCCCAATTATTTTTTCAGAAGTAAATATACCAGTTATCACTGAGGGGTTAAGTTATCGTTTCAATAGTGAAATTTAATTCTCTGTTGAAAAGTTGGGCTTGGTGATTATATGTCTATGGAAGGTCGGGAATGGTATTTTAAACTGGTAGCTGTTTTCGTCTGCTAACGAGATCCAAATTTATTTTTGAATTCATTTATGGCTCCTTCTATTGCTGGAATTAGATTGTGTGATGAACTTTCGTCGGAATGTGTAGCAACTGATAGGGAGTTTACTTCAAAAGGCCTGGATAATGTATCTGCAACTACATTGGATTTCCCAGGTTTGTATTTAAATTCATAGTTGTATTCTTCAAGTATGGCTTTTCATCGCTTTAGTTTGGAATTATTATTTTTATTACTGAGAGCGTATGTAAGTGGTTGGTGGTCTGTATGTATTACAACTTTTGCTGTACCGTATAGATAGTTTCTAAATGAGTTCAGTACCCATATAATGGCAAGCATTTCTTTTTCTTTGACTGCATAAGTTTCTTCGGCCTTGTTCAATGTTCTTGATATAAAATTTATTAGTTTGCCATTTTGCTCTAAAACGGCGCCTATGGCGTACTTTGAGGCGTCAGGATTGGATTTGGATTTTTTTCGAGGTTCTTTTCGACATTCTTTCTTTCTCACCTCTAAGAAGGGATGTAAGTGGCTTGGCCAATTTGGCGTAATCCTTGATAAATCTTCTATAATATCCGGATAAGCCTAAGAATGATCGTAAGTCCTTGATCGTCTGGGGGTATGGAAAATTTAATATTGATTGTACTTTGGAAGGGTTTGTAAAAATTCCTTAGGAAGATACAACGAATCCTAGGAATTCGACTTGCTTTTTGAAGAATTCGCATTTATCGATTTGAACCTTCATGTTTGCTTTACTGAGGGTATCAAAAATTGTGTCTATGTGTTCGGAGTGTGATTTTTCGTCTCTACTAAATATAATTATATCGTCTATGTACACATAGCATATTTTGCCTATGTATTGTCTTAATATGTCATCAAGCGTCCGTTGAAATATGGCTGGGGCATTTTTCAAACCAAACGGAAGTCGTGTGAACTCGTATTTCCCATTGTTCACCGGAAATGCTGTTTTTTCAATGTCAGATTCCTTAAGAGGAGTTTGATGGAAACCGCTTTTTAAATCAGTCACAGAGAAAATTCGATTTTCTCCTAGTTGGGAGAGAACTTCATTTATTTCAGGTATTGGATACCTATCTGCTACTGTAACTGCGTTTAGTTCCCTGTAATCTATAACCATTCTATATTTGTTTCTGCCAGACGCGTCCTCTTTTTTAGGCACTACCCATACAGGTGAGTTAAAGGGTGATCTTGATTGTCGTATGATACCGTCATCTAATAATTTATTTACTTGCTTTTCAACTTCCTAATTAAGACTAATAGGATAAGGGTAGGCCATGGAGTATATAGGCGTGTCTGAATTTGTTCGAATTCGTGCAAGTACTTTTGTTGTGTAGGTTAGTTTTTCGTCCGGTTCCGAAAATAGATTTCGGTGCTTTTGTACTAGTTTCCTAATTGCATGTTTTTCTACTGTACACATATGTTCGTCGCGGATATGTATTAAGTTAACGTCCTGTACACTATATTGTCTCAGATAAATTCTTCTCGTATTTGCTATTACCATGTAATTTTCGTTTCCTAATATGGCATGGAAAGTGGTGAGTGTTGGCAATAGAAAAAAAATTAATTAGCATATGGTGAGTAATTTTTATTTTGCCGCCTACTGAGTTGGCTAGAAAAGGAGTATTGTTCGCTATTGCTTTTTCTACTAAGCTTGATTGTATGTAATTTTTGTTGGATCTGGTGTCTACTAATATTTGCATTATTTCGGCGCTTTTCGTCCTGCACCTGAAATAAGGTAGCGAAGAGCTATTTAGTCTTAAAAATGTACGTCAGTGTGGTCGAGTGTTTCTTCAATTGTGTTTTTGTGATTTGGCTCAATGTATGTTTGCTCATTGTAGTCGTATTGGTTATCGTAGTTGTATTGGTCATTGTAGTTGTATACGCTTTCGTTGTATTGGTCCTCTGGTGGCTCGTTAGAATTTATGTGAAAGTTTCTTTGCATTTTTTGTGGGGGGTTATTTATCATTGAAGCGTTTGATGGTCTTTTACCGAATTCTTGGCGTTTTGGCCGATTTGCATAATTAACGGCTCTTGTCCTTATACTCTCATCCACGTCCATCGGTTGAGGTGGTTTAGGGGGTCTAAGAGGAGCAATGTTTTGCTGTGGACTATATAGATTCTGGTTTTGTTACCGATATAGTTGCCTAATTTAATTTGAATTCCGATTTGAATGTTGTTGCATGTTAGAGTGATTAAGGTTTAGTTGGTTGCTATGGTAGTTTTGTGGGTTGTAATATGTCAAGGGGTTTGGTAAATAAGCTAGTTCCGATTAAATTTGGATGTGGTTTGAGAGTTAATTGGTTGATGATATCTGGGTTGGGTGTATTGCTGTCGTGGCTGTTGTTGACTTATGAGTTGTTGACGAGAAGTTGATGGTGTGATAAAGGTTTGGTTATTAGCGTGAAAAGCTCTGAAGTTTTGGTTTTTTAATTTGAGTCAAAGATAGAGGGCTTCGGGTGGGCTTTTTGGTTCTTTAATGCCAAGTAGCCGGGGAAGATCACCAGAAAGTCCTCTTATAAAAGTATCAAGGGCTTTGGCGCGGTAATTCTCCGTTAAAAAGTGGACTGCTTCTTCTCCTATCTCCATGCATCCTATCTTGTTCAGAAGTAAAGATAAGGGTCCAAATACCTTTTGGTAAAATTTGTTAATTGTCATTCGTCCTTGTATGAGACATGTCATTTGTTACTCTAGAGTGCCTATGTCTCGTTTGTCTGCGTAGTGAGTAGTCAAACAGCGGGAGATTGCTGTCCAGTCTAAGGGGGTGTTGTAGGATTCTAGGGCTATATCTGCCTTTCCCACTAACTTATTTCTGATGACATTTAAAATGCCGAAATATTTAGGTGTCCTTTTTGAGGGTTCGTAGATTCTTAAAATGCGTTCGACACTTTTTTCCAAGAACTAAATTCTGAGGCATTTCCTGTGAAAATTCCCTTAGGGATCTCACAACGTCTGGAATCTTATCCATTTCATTCATGTTGTTTTGGAATTGTTATAAGTGTGCCGGATGTTGATTGCAATTGTTGCAATGGTTGCATTATTGTTGGTCAGCATTAATTCCTGGCTGTAGTTTAAACTGCGCGTGCCGGATGTTGATTGGTTATTTGCTTATCCAGCATTATTCTGTTTATCGCAGTTAACTCTAATGTTGCTAACTTATATAGAGGTATAAGTGTTTTATATGTACATATGATTTATGTGTATGCACATATTTTGAGAGCCGCTTTGTTTGTGTCACTGCAATTTGTCTATTCGTTTTTTTTTTTTTGGTTTTTCTTCTTTTTTTGTCACCACACTAGTTCCTATGTAATGGATATTATGTATGTTTTTGTTTCTGTCATTTCACCTTTTCTCTCCACTATCGTGAATTTTTTTTTTTCTTGCACTGCACACTTTCTTTTTGTTTCATTTGGCTATTAATCTATAGTGCCTTTCTATAAGGTTCGAAGGACCATGTACACTTTCGTAACCTTTAGATACATATGTATGTATATTCGTATATGTATGTATGTATGTATGAGGATGGAGTCATGTGTAGAAGTTCACGCAAGTGAGGAAAGTTCTCTGATCGCCATTCACTTGGGAGTGGCCAGAAACGATTCTTTCACATACGACTCAAGCAGCTCACGACTTCCGGTCTTAGACCAAGTATCCTCTGGGTAGCCTAAGAACATCCGTTTGAAGGCGAGCTAAAGTGAGAAGGCGAAATATTCCCCTACTTAGGGTTGTGCGCTGGGTTTGGGACCCGACACGTTAAAAACCATCCCCAATGAAAAATCGCAAACAGCCTCGGATGAGAGACCCCCCTTTTGATGACGACCACGGCATACGAAATAAGGACTATGATTTGAGGGCATGCACCTGGAATGTCCGGTCCCTTAATTGGGAAGGTGCCGCTGCCCAGCTGGTAGATGTCCTCGTAAAGATAAAGGCTGACATCACCGCCGTCCAAGAAATGCGATGGACGGGACAAGGACAGAGACGAGTAGGTCCTTGTGACATTTACTACAGTGGCCATATAAAGGAGCGCAAGTTTGGTGTTGGATTCGTGGTGGGAGAGAGACTCCGTCGCCGAGTACTATCATTCACTCCGGAGAATGAACGTCTAGCCACAATCCGCATCAAAGCGAGGTTCTTCAACATATCGCTGATTTGCGCCTACGCCCCGACGGAAGAGAAGGACGATGTGACCAAAGATGCCTTTTATGAGTGCTTGGAGCGCACTTATGAGAGATGCCCCCGCCCCGACGTCAAAATCGTGCTTGGCGACTTCAACGCCAGGGTGGGCAAAGAAGGTATCTTTGGCACTACGGTCGGTAAATTCAGCCTCCACGAGGAAACATCCCCAAATGGGTTGAGGCTGATCGACTTCGCCGGGCCCGAAATATGGTTATCTGTAGTACTAGATTCCAGCATAAGAAGATACATCAAGCTACCTGGCTGTCTCCGGATCGAAAAACCACCAACCAGATCGATCATGTTGTGATAGACGGAAGACACGTCTCCAGTGTTTTAGATGTGCGTGCGCTCCGAGGTCCTAACATCGACTCGGACCACTATATTGTTGCAGCCAAAATTCGCACCCGCCTCTGTGCAGCAAAAAACGCACGCCAACAAACACAAGGAAGGTTCGACGTCGAGAAGCTGCAATCACAACAGACAGCCGAACGATTTTCTACTCGGCTTGCACTCCTGCTCTCTGAGAGCACTCGTCAACAACTCGGTATAAGGGAACTGTGGGACGGCATTTCAAACTCCTTACGTACAGCTGCAACCGAAACCATTGGTTTTCGGAAAGCGCAAAGGAACAGCTGGTACGACGAGGAGTGCCGTGTCGCAGCGGAGGGAAAACAGGCTGCCTACTTCGCAACGTTACGATCGACCACAACACGTGCGGGATGGTGAGAGACGCATTTGTAGACAGAAAAAGAAAGAGGCCGAAATGCGTGAGTACGAAGAGCTTGATAAGCTGGCCGACAGGGGTAATGCTCGAAAATTCTACGAAAAGATGCGGCGGCTTACAGAAGGTTTCAAGACCGGAGCATACTCTTGTAGAACCCCCCAAGGTGATCTAGCCACCGATGCCCAGAGCATACTTAAATTATGGAGGGAACACTTCTCCAGCCTACTGAATGGCAGTGAACACACAACACCAGGAAAAAACGAACCCGATACCCCAATCGATGACGATGGAGCAGATGTTCCATTGCCCGACCATGACGAAGTTCGAATAGCAATTGCCCGTCTGAAAAACAACAAAGCGGCAGGGGCCGACGGATTGCCGGCCGAGCTATTCAAACACGGCGGCGAAGAGCTGATAAGGTGCATGCATCAGCTTCTTTGTAAAATATGGTCGGACGAAAGTATGCCCAACGATTGGAATTTAAGTGTGCTATGCCCAATCCATAAAAAAGGAGACCCCACAATCTGCGCCAACTACCGTGGGATTAGCCTCCTCAACATCGCATATAAGGTTCTGTCGAGCGTATTGTGTGAAAGATTAAAGCCCACCGTCAACAAACTGATTGGACCTTATCAGTGTGGCTTCAGACCTGGTAAATCAACAACCGACCAGATATTCACCATGCGCCAAATCTTGGAAAAGACCCGTGAAAGGAGAATCGACACACACCACCTCTTCGTCGATTTCAAAGCTGCTTTCGACAGCACGAAAAGGAGCTGCCTCTATGCCGCGGTGTCTGAATTTGGTATCCCCGCAAAACTAATACGGCTGTGTAAACTGACGCTGAGCAACACTCAAAGCTCCGTCAGGATCGGGAAGGACCTCTCCGAGCCGTTCGATACCAAACGAGGTTTCAGACAAGGCGACTCCCTATCGTGTGACTTTTTCAATCTGCTGCTGGAGAAAATTATTCGAGCTGCAGAACTTAATAGAGCAGGTACAATCTTTTACAAGAGTGTACAGCTGCTGGCGTATGCCGATGATATTGATATCATCGACCTCAACACCCGCGCCGTTAGTTCTGCTTTCTCCAGACTGAACAAGGAAGCAACTCAAATGGGTCTGGCAGTGAACGAGAGCAAGACGAAATATCTCCTGTCATCAAACAAACAGTCGTCGCACTCGCGACTTGGCTCCCACGTCACTGTTGACAGTCATAACTTTGAAGTTGTAGATAATTTCGTCTATTTAGGAACCAGCATTAACACCACCAACAATGTCAGCCTGGAAATCCAACGCAGGATTACTCTTGCCAACAGGTGCTACTTCGGACTGAGTAGGCAATTGAAAAGTAAAGTCCTCTCTCGACGAACAAAAACCAAACTCTATAAGTCGCTCATTATACCCGTCCTGCTATATGGTGCAGAGGCTTGGACGATGACAACAACCGATGAGTCGACCTTAAGAGTTTTCGAGAGAAAAGTTCTGCGAAAGATTTATGGTCCTTTGCGCGTTGGCCACGGCGAATATCGCATTCGATGGAACGATGAGCTGTACGAGATATACGACGACATTGACATAGTTCAGCGAATTAAAAGACAGCGGCTACGCTGGCTAGGTCATGTTGTCCGGATGGATGAAAACGCTCCAGCTCTGAAAGTATTCGACGCAGTACCCGTCGCGGGAAGCAGAGGAAGAGGAAGACCTCCACTCCGTTGGAAGGACCAAGTGGAGAGGGACCTGGCTTCGCTTGGAATATCCAATTGGCGCCACGTAGCGAAGAGAAGAAACGACTGCCGCGCTGTTGTTGACTCGGCTATAATCGCATAAGCGGTGTCTACGCCAGTAAAGAAGAAGAAGATGTATCTCTACTTTTTAACCTTTTTAAATGGTTGTCATGCACAATCGAAATATAAGTACCGGCTGCACTTGAGTTTATAATCACAATGTAATTTATTATCAAAATCTCTTGTTTTGTATAAAGTTATTGTAAAGTTAAATATTAACAAAAAATTAATTGTTAACAGATAAGTTAAATGTTTTTAAAAATTTAATGTTATTAGATTGTGGGGGTCACAGTGGTAACTGAAGCGCGCGAGATTGGTGTCCAAAAAACGAGGATATACTATGTAGACGGATGTTGATGCTCGAACTGTATGTGACGAAGTGAGTCCAATTACCAATACGTTAGTATATCAATTTGAATTTCGCCAATATCCCGATTCCCCTCCAACTGTTCAAGTATAATAAGCGGTGTAACAACCGAATCAGCTGTCCAAACGATGTTATTGCAAGCGCGCTTGATGAGTCCCAAAACGAAAAGTGATAAAATGAAATGTTGAATGTTTCCCGTTTTCCACTCTTATAGATGAGTTTTTTGGTGCACAGGCAAAAGTGAGTTGTGTTGTGGTGTTCTCAGCTGTGGTGAACTAAGCTGTCTTATTAGGGTGCGCCAGTTTTTCCAAACTGGAAGCTTAACTCATTTAAACACAATGGGTGTATATGGGGTATTCCATACCAAATCGACCACTTTTGAAACCGACCCATTTAGATTTTGCTGAAACTTATCCATCCTTTTCTACACTTTGAAAAACATTTTCGAGAATTTTTTCAAAATTTTTTGTCCAACTTCAAAAAAGTTGTGAATTTTTCAAAAAAATGGCTTTTTTCAAATAGCCATAACTTTTGTAGAAATTGACTTGGGGACCTTTTTTTAAATTTTTGTTTTTGAATGAACTTTTCGCAAAAAATACGCGAAAAAAATTTAACACGTTCAGTTATATAAAATGATCGGTTTTTTTGTGTTTTTAAGATCGCCTTTTTTTTTTGTGTTTTCCTTAAAAAAACTTCAATTAATTTGACAACTATCCCTGCTAATCCCGGAGTGGGCCGATTTTTTTTATATTTTTTTTAATTTATTCTCGTTCTCTGTTTAATATCACAACAAAAAATGGCATTGAAATTTTCGTCGTCAAGGCACTGCGGATACTTCGCTAGATTATGGACCGCAAATGCATTCATAACAAACCAAACGCGATATCTAACATAAAAACATAGCGGAATAATTGGAGTGTTGATAAAAAGGTTTATTATAATTTTAGATATACATAAATCTTTTCGAAGCATTGCACAGAGCTGTGCAATATACATTGAAGTATATGCGTACAATTGCAAACTTAATCTTTCTAAAAAATGATAAAATTACTAAATATTGGGAATGGTAGAATAGAACTGCAAATACGTAGTGCAATGGATTAAATCTGGCTCGGTAATCAGTAGATGAATATTAACCACGTGTATTTCAAAAGACTGATGATATAACCTTGCCAGCCGACTTTTTTGTCTTTCCACGCTTGAGAACCGTTTCATAATATGCAGTCCACTAGGACTAGGACTGTCGATTGGACTTGGTTGATTTCACTGGTGCACAGCCCAAATTCAATGCTCCCAAAAACCAATGCTTTATTAATATACGAAATGCTTATTGATTCAATTCTTTTGTAAACTAACACAAGTTCCTTTAGCAAAAATGCTATATCTCCTTAACAAATAGTTATAATCTAACGAATAGAAATCATATAGACGGTAGCACTAGTGCTATCTATGTATCAGCCACAGTAAAACGTGGACGAGTCCTCTAATAATATTTAAATTGAAAGAAATAAATTTAATAATAATATTTTATTTACAAATTAATCCTCGTCTACAAATAAATTCAAATTCTCTATGGCACTATCTAAGTGAGTTGAGTTAAGCCGGACCAGAAGTATATTTTCCAATGTGTTGTGACATAATCGATTTCGGTTATCCGATAATACCAGTTTTAAAGACGAAAACGCCCGCTCTATTGTTTCCTACAAATATTAAGAAATTTAAGCAAATGCGCTATATTTTGTCATAGATTAAGTAATAATTCTTACTTGAGTGGGTGGTATACCAAAACATATTTTGCTTAGAGCATGAACGCTTGACTTGCTCTTTTTCAAGAAATTTAAAAAATGTGTGCTAGATTTGATATATAGCAGCTTTCAATCTTTCCATGGACATCTGTTGACTCATTTGGAACAACGCGAACACTCAAAAAGTCGTCCAAAAGATCTAAATTACTTTCTTTATGTTCAGTATCTGAAGTCTTTGCATTTGCTAATGATAAATTTTGAATGGGACTGTGGATTTTTATTTGTGCCCACAATATCTTTAAAAAATTTATTGCCCTTTGTTTTTGTGAGCCGTCAACTATATATTGGAATCTTAGGTCTAAGTATAAACAAGTGTCAAAGCCAACATTAGACACTAATTTTTTAGTTCGTGCTTCCATACTTTCAACAAGCAGCTCTCCAATTGTATAAATAATGGAATCTTTACTTGAAGTGCTTGTTGTTACAATCTGATGCGAAGACAGTTTGCAAACCAGCCACAGAGCATAGAAGTTTACGTAGTGCAACTGTTCTTGTTGAAACAGCCCTATAGTTTTTTGCAGTGGAGCCATAATAGTAACGTACGAGTCCATGAAGTCCCATAACAGTTCATTCACTACTACATGTTCGTCTTGTGAATTATTTTATACAGTTTCATTAAGGCTTAACATACTTTTCGCTTTATTCAGTTGGTCAATCATGTTATAAGTAGATCACCATCTAGTTGGGCAATCCAAATGAGGTAATGTAAAATTTCTTCACTCAAACAAATCACGGTAACCGTTTGATGGCTTCCGAATGTATTTGGTTAGAGTAATAGTTTTATATATTTTTTGTAACGCCAAGTGCACAAAGCTGTGCAGTGTGTGCTGCACATCGACATACATATTTGTATTTCACCAACACAAATATTTTCTGTTGTGTCAAAAAGGTCGATCTGCTTTGTGTACTCAATGTTCTGTAGAATACAGGCTTCCCCAGTATCATCATTGCCTTTATGAATTTGTGATAGAATTTCTGAAGTTCTTATCATATTGGCACCGTTATCCGATGTAATTGATACAATTTGGCTCAGTGCCATTTCACATTTGTCTAAAATGGATACAATTTCTTTGGCCATTGGTATGAACGGATTAAAATTTGCTTACTGATTTCAACGTTTATCTGTTGATGTTTCGTGTTCTTTTTGGAATCAGAACTGTTTTCTTTTTGCACAGGTCGTATGTCATGCAATAGTAAATGTTTCTTTAAATTAAAATTACGATCTTGTTTTAAAACACGCGAACATGTTTTACATTTCACGCGGTTGAAGGTTCTCTTTGTCGGTGCCATCTTACGCAAGAAATAAATATTCAAAAATGCTGAAGAATTCTCAAGGTTTTTTGAGAACAAACAAATTAGTTTGGATGAGCGAATTACTGAGAACGTACCTGTGCTTAAGCGAATTTAAAAGATGCCGGTTAAGAAAACGTCCGTTCGCGATTATGGTTTTTGAACAATAGAACTCTTTATTACCAGAGTTTTGTGGTCATATAAAAATAGTAAATATTTTACATAATAAAAAAACATTTTATATTTTATTCAATTATTATCTAATTCACTTTATTAATATATTTCTTAAAATATTTGATTTTAGATTTATAAAGTCACTTGACGCAACAAGTGCCAAAATGATTTTTTTGTTTTAAATATTCAATTAATTCTAATATTATGACAGAAAATAGCAAAAAAGAAAAAGAACAACAAACATATGCGGGAGCTGTAGCACATGAAAATTTTCATTAGCTCTGCTGTGCTACCGCTCCCAATTTTTTGCTACCGCTACGCCAGAGCATAGCGCAGAATTTAATTTTTTGCTCCCGCTCCAGCTATAGCTTTTTACCTAACAAAACTCGGAGCAAAGTAGAGCACATACTTTTACATTGTTATGCTAAGGTGATGCTATGGCTCCCGACAAAGTGAGAGCAGTAGCAGGAGTAAAATGAAATGCTACAGGAGGAGCGTAGTTTTTCAAATGCTGGTCATGCCAATCATGAGCGGGTAAAAACCAGTGAATCAGTAGTTAGTAAAGTGGGTAAACATGTGGGTAGTTTCTACCCACTTTTCCCCTCACACGTGCGCATACATGTGATCATACATCTCTGTTGTGCACATTCGCCAGTGTCATATAAAAAAGTATATCTGTCCTGCTCTAATATCCCCAATCGACGGCTGATGCAGGATTGTATTTTTTGATTCCTTCTTTTAAAATTTCAAACAAAACTTTTCAAAAAAAAACTTTTTTTCACATAAAGTTGACTATAATTTATATAAATAAAAATATATTTAATTTAAGAAAATAATTAATATCTGAAAAAAAGATTTATTAAATAAACATTATTGACACCTGAAAATAAAAGACTAATATCTGAAAAAAGATTGAAACAAAATAAAGGTTATTAATACCTGAAAATAAATAATAATTACTTTGAATTTGTAATATCCAAAAGAAAAAGAAAGATTAATTGTATTAAATGATAATAATATCTGAAAGAAAAGATTAATATTATCTGAAAAAATTAAATATATTAAATAAAAATATAATTTACTCTGAAAGCAAAGATTAATTAAATAAAAATAATTATAATATCTGAAAGAAAAGATAAATATTATTTGCCCATTTTAAATATAAAACAAACATTTGTTTTCACATATTATATTGAATTGTGCAGGCCGCCTTAAACGCAAAAAATACATACATATGTACGTACATATTTATTTTTGCGTATTGTATTGGAATGCGCAGACCAATTTCAAACACACACTTTTTCACGTACTTACTTAACAATTGATATTTGCTTCTGATGATATTGCTGCTGCTGCTATTTCCAATTTATTCTGATTTCTAATGCTATAAAAACAAATTGAGTAATTATTTGCAAATTATTAAAAAAAAATCACATAAAATTCACTTACTTACCTTCTTGAAGTACGAATACGAATGATGTTTGTCTTTCAATCGTGTTTTTATTACTCTTTTTAGGATTTTCTTTGGCACTATTGACATTATGTTTTCTCCTTCGCACTCATTCAAATATATGAAGAAATGAAAGAAACTTTTTTTCATCGCATTTGGGTAAACAAAAATGATCCGAAAATGTGCGTTGGTGTTAGTGCATAGAGAAAAAGTGTATAGTTGTATTGAAATATTTGACACGAGTGGGTAACCGTGGTTGGCAGGAAGGATATCGTATGCATACATCTTAACCTAAGTAAATGTATTGGTATTGTTGTAAATTTGAGTGCATGTGTATTATATAAGTTAAGTTCTTCTTTATTGAGTTTTTAAAAGAAACTGAACATTGAATCTTAAAATTACCCTAAGCTAGCTGTGGTTCAACGGCAGCGGCGTCGGCGTTCTTAACGGCAGAGTTTAGCGGATGTTGAATGGTCAGCAATATTGAAGTTGGTTATTGTTGTTGATATTACTATTTATTGATCAGCAATAATGTCGATCAGTTCTGGGAGTTGCAGCGGATGTTTGTTTATGTTATTCAACTTTAACAACAACATTATTGCAATGACTGTTGTTATGTTGAAATAAATATTTGTTGTGTCAACTTTTAAGTTATTGAACTTTAACAACTACATTGTCGCAAAATACTTGTTGTATTAACTCTCCCTCCTCAAATTCCTACTTGTCCTCAAGTAGCCTTAAAAGTATGGTATGTTATTAAATTGTGGTTGGACAGATCTAGAAAAATTGTTCGTTTCACTCATGATTTCTGTCGGAACTTTTTCAATTTGTAGGATTAAATTTTCCTTTGGCTTTATACAAAATTTTTGTATTACAACTATTGCTATAATAATGGCCGATAGAAAAATTATAGATATTCGGTTCGAGGAGGAATCTGTATTTATTTGGTCTAATTGTTTCCTATTTTTTATGTTGAGTACGTGTAGGGATTCCAATGATAATATTTGAAGACGCTCCAATTCTATTGCGGTCATTTGAATAAGTGATGCTCCTGGTTTCAAAATAGTTTTCCCCTTGTTGCTGAATTCTTTATTATTTATAGTTATGTTCTCATTCCAATAGTGTACGAGAAATGTTCCTTTCAGATAATGGGTTATGTTATTTGTATTAGACTGCCGTTAAAATTACTAAGTAGGATTAAGCTGTTGTCAATCTCTTCAGTTTCCGGGATATGGTCTGCATTACTGAAATCACAGAGCGATTTTTTGCCCTCAACTAATGTAGAAATACATTTGGATTCTCTTAAGTTAATGGTTGTATCTTTTTTACAAATTTTTATATTGTTGTTTCGGTATATATATATATGTTCAATATATTTGAAAATAGATATTTTATATTAGTGCACTGTATATATGTTTATAATAAGTATTAAATGGCACCCATCAAAATCAATCAATCATTTCAAAAAATCACCATTTTTGGTGATTTACATGAAAAAATCAGCTAAATTGCTAAGTTTTTTCTTTATTTTTATTTATTTATTTATAATAATATCTATTTTTTCTCTTAAGAAATTTATTTAGTCAGAACATATGTAAATGAAAAAAATTAATTTAAGTGAGTTATAGAAAAGAAATTAAAAAAAATTATTGTTTGAAGTCTTTTTTACTTTCAAGTCTGGGCAATTTCACACGGCTCTCTAATGTCGTCGCCATAACAGCCTCTACATTTTCCGGTATAACCCGTTTGGAAACGCTAGCTAGCAATTGAACATGTCGTTCCGTTCCTTGTATGTGTGATGGAATTTTTGGATCATTAAACGGTGGATCATCTTGATTTAAATATTCTTTCAATGTATCGTACGGAATGCTTCGCGTGAATGGTGGTTCAAATACGATATTTATATCATTCAAATTGATCATTTCCGTATAACTTGTGCAATTAAAGTTTATATCTGGTTTTTTATAAACTCTAAGTTCCATTGGCTCGTCAACATCGGTTCGATAGCGTAGAATTTTCTTGATGGCACAGTCGCGCTTTTCTTTCCTATCATCAAACAACATTGATAACAAGATATTTTCCGAATGCGCATAATATGAACTATCTTTAATTACTTGATTGACAATTTTGCGTAAGCGAGGTTCTAGAAATCGTGACCAACCAATGAACTTGAAAAATAATGCACTGCCGTACACGACAAAGCAGTAATACTTGATATTGAAGTACATTGGCACATAACATTTAATTATAAATTCTACCAGAATTTTTAAATTTGCATCTGGATTTTCCGTTGTCACATATAATCGCAATAATCTAGCGGCCTTGGTTAGCCACCGGGAATGTACAATTTTCCCTGCTTTGATGTTAGCCAGATCCACCGGAACCACGCCGCTAGAAATTGCATGGGCCATGTCGTATAAGTACTTCGAATCGGTAGTTAAATAGAACTCAGCTCTGGTTGCCCAGAGCTCCTTTATTTATAGCATTCCTTATCCTAATTTATGTATGCACCACATGCTGAGTGCATACACACATCTTAACACTAATCTACTGTACATACCGACAGTATGTACACATATCTTAAGCATACGTGTTTTCAAGGGCAAACACAATTGTCTATTGTTAGTTTAAGATCATTTGCGATCTTCAGGGCAAACATAATTGTTTCTTGTCTATTGTTAGTTTAAGATCATTTGCGATCTCAAGGGCAGACAATCCTTTACATTCTTCTTCTTCTTTGCTGGCGTAGGCACCGCTTACGCGATTATATCCGAGTCAACAACAGCGCGCCAGTCGCTTCTTCTCTTCGCTACTTGGCGCCAATTGGATATTCCAAGCGAAGCCAGGTCCTTCTGCACTTGGTCCTTTCAACGGAGTGGAGGTCTTCCTCTTCCTCTGCTTCCCGCGGCGGGTACTGCGTCGAATACTTTCAGAGCTGGAGTGTTTTCATCCATCCGGACAACATGACCTAGCCAGCGTAGCCGCTGTCTTTTAATTCGCTGAACTATGTCAATGTCGTCGTATATCTCGTACAGCTCATCGTTCCATCGAATGCGATATTCGCCGTGGCCAACGCGCAAAGGACCATAAATCTTTCGCAGAACTTTTCTCTCGAAAACTCTTAAGGTCGACTCATCGGTTGTTGTCATCGTCCAAGCCTCTGCACCGTATAGCAAGACGGGAATTATGAGCGACTTATAGAGGTGGGCTTTTGTTCGTCGAGAGAGGACTTTACTTTTCAATTGCCTACTCAGTCCAAAGTAGCACCTGTTGACAAGAGTAATCCTGCGTTGGATTTCCAGGCTGACATTGTTGGTGGTGTTTACGCTGGTTCCAAGATAGACGAAATTATCTACAACTTCAAAGTTATGACTGTCAACAGTGACGTGAGTGCCAAGTCGCGAGTGCGACGACTGTTTGTTTGATGACAGGAGATATTTCGTCTTGCCCTCGTTCACTGCCAGACCCATTTGAGTTGCTTCCTTGTTCAGTCTGGAGAAAGCAGAACTAACGGCGCGGGTGTTGATGCCGATGATATCAATATCATCGGCATACGCCAGCAGTTGTACACTCTTATAGAAGATGGTACCTTCTCTGTTGAGTTCTGTAGCTCGAACTATTTTCTCCAGAAGCATGTTGAAAAAGTCGCACGATAGGGAGTCGCCTTGTCTGAAACCTCGTTTGGTATCGAACGGCTCGGAGAGGTCCTTCCCGATCCTGACGGAGCTTTGAGTGTTGCTCAGCGTCAGTTTACACAGCCGTATTAGTTTTGCGGGGATACCAAATTCAGACACCGCGGCATAGAGGCAGCTCCTTTTCGTGCTGTCGAAAGCAGCTTTGAAATCGACGAAGAGGTGGTGTGTGTCGATTCTCCTTTCACGGGTCTTTTCCAAGATTTGGCGCATGGTGAATATCTGGTCGGTTGTTGATTTACCAGGTCTGAAGCCACACTGATAAGGTCCAATCAGTTTGTTGACGGTGGGCTTTAATCTTTCACACAATACGCTCGACAGAACCTTATATGCGATGTTGAGGAGGCTAATCCCACGGTAGTTGGCGCAGATTGTGGGGTCTCCTTTTTTATGGATTGGGCATAGCACACTTAAATTCCAATCGTTGGGCATGCTTTTGTCCGACCATATTTTACAAAGAAGCTGATGCATGCTCATTACCAGTTCTTCGCCGCCGTGTTTGAATAGCTCGGCTGGCAATCCGTCGGCCCCTGCCGCTTTGTTGTTCTTCAGACGGGCAATTGCTATTCGAACCTATTCATGGTCGGGCAATGGAACGTCTGCTCCATCATCATCGATTGGGGAATCGGGTTCGCCTTCTCCTGGCGTTGTACGTTCACTGCCATTCAGCAGGCTGGAGAAGTGTTCCCTCCATAATTTAAGTATGCTTTGGGCATCGGTGACTAGATCACCTTTGGGGGTTCTACAAGAGTATGATCCGGTCTTGAAACCTTCTGTAAGCCGCCGCATCTTTTCGTAGAATTTTCGAGCATTACCCCTGTTGGCCAGCTTATCAAGCTCTTCGTACTCACGCATTTCGGCCTCTTTCTTTTTCTGTCTACAAATGCGTCTTGCTTCCCTCTTCAACTCTCGGTATCTATCCCATCCAGCACGTGTTGTGGTCGATCGTAACGTTGCGAGGTAGGCAGCCTGTTTTCTCTCCGCTACGACACGGCACTCCTCGTCGTACCAGCTGTTCTTTTGCACTTTCCGAAAACCAATGGTTTCGGTTGCAGCTGTACGTAAGGAGTTTGAGATGCCGTCCCACAGTTCCCTTATACCGAGTTGTTGACGAGTGCTCTCAGAGAGCAGGAGTGCAAGCCGAGTAGAAAATCGTTCGGCTGTCTGCTGTGATTGCCGCTTCTCGACGTCGAACCTTCCTTGTGTTTGTTGGCGTGCATTTTTTGCTGCACAGAGGCGGGTGCGAATCTTGGCTGCAACAATATAGTGGTCCGAGTCGATGTTAGGACCTCGGAGCGCACGCACATCTAAAACACTGGAGACGTGTCTTCCGTCTATCACAACATGATCGATCTGGTTGGTGGTTTTTCGATCCGGAGACAGCCAGGTTGCTTGATGTATCTTCTTATGCTGGAATCTAGTACTTCAGATAACCATATTTCGACCCGGCGAAGTCGATCAGCCTCACCCCATTTGGGATGTTTCTCGTGGAGGGTGAATTTTCGACCGTAGTACCTAATTTGCCCACCCTGGCGTTGAAGTCGCCAAGCACGATTTTGATATCGTGGCGGGGCATCTCTCATAAGTGCGCTCCAAGCACTCATAAAAGGCATCTTTGGTCACATCGTCCTTCTCTTCCGTCGGGGCGTGGGCGCAAATCAGCGATATGTTGAAGAACCTCGCTTTGATGCGGATTGTGGCTAGACGTTCATTCTCCGGAGTGAATGATAGTACTCGGCGACGGAGTCTCTCTCCCACCACGAATCCAACACCAAACTTGCGCTCCTTTATATGGCCACTGTAGTAGATGTCACAAGGACCTACTCGTCTCTGTCCTTGTCCCGTCCATCGCATTTCTTGGACGGCGGTGATGTCAGCCTTTATTTTCACGAGGACATCAACCAGCTGGGCAGCGGCACCTTCCCAATTAAGGGACCGGACATTCCAGGTGCATGCCCTCAATTCGTAGTCCTTATTTCGCTTGCCATGGTCGTCATCAAAAGGAGGGTCTCTCATCCGAGGCTGATTATTGGTTTTCATTGGGGGTGCTTTTTTACATGGCGGGTCCCAAACCCAGCGCACAACCCTAAGTAGGGGATGTTTCGCCTTCTCACTTTAGCTCGCCTTCAAACGGATGTTCTTAGGCTACCCAGAGGATACTTGGTCAAAGACC
Organism: Bactrocera zonata; assembly: GCA_037783105.1. Taxonomy (NCBI): domain Eukaryota; kingdom Metazoa; phylum Arthropoda; class Insecta; order Diptera; family Tephritidae; genus Bactrocera; species Bactrocera zonata. The sequence continues at coordinate 155,486 of JBAWJQ010004548.1, read as the reverse complement.
GGAAGTCGTGAGCTGCTTGAGTCATATGTAAAAGAATCGTTTCTGGCCACTCCCAAGTGAATGGCGATCAGAGAACTTTCTTCACTTGCGTGAACTTCTTCACATGACTCCATCCTCCCGAAATGAACATTTATTACATTGTTGATAGAAATGGGTATTTGTAAATACATATCTACGTTTAAGACTAGATTCGTATGCGCTGGCGATAATGAACATAAATATTTGAACTATGATATTTTATCCTTACAAAAATATCTTCTTTAATTTTTTTTAATTTCTTTTCTATAACTCACTTAAATTAATTTTTTTCATTTACATATGTTCTGACTAAATATATTTCTTAAGAGAAAAAATAGATATTATTATAAATAAATAAATAAAAATAAAGAAAAAATATAGCAATTTAGCTGATTTTTTCATGTAAATCACCAAAAACGGGTGATTTTTTGAAATGATTGTATGGGAACCCCCCAGGGGAGTTCCAGGGGGCATGGGTGGATCGGCCGTCCAAAGTTAGTGGGGGTCGGTCATACATTTGGACTGGATTGGAGCACTCTAAATGGGTCAAAGTGGGATTTTTCAAAATTTGCCCCTACCCAAAAGTTCGACTCAAATTGGGGGACATCAAAATTCGTTTTAGAGGTATGGTTCCTTCGGCAAAGTATCTTATTTTGATCCCTAGAATATGATTTTCATAGAGCAATGGGCGATTTGTAAATCGACCCGCCCTAATATGTATGTATATAGGCAATATAAAAGCCCCGTTACTTGCACTTGCACTTGTAAGACGGGTGCATGTTCCCGCGTATTCATTTAATCACATAAGCCGTTTTAGTGCGAAACTAAGGGTTGTGTAAAAACTTTTATTTAAAAACTATTCAAATATTTTTTTGAAGAATAAAAACAGTTTGTTAAAAAAGAAACAGTTAAAAATGTCGAACACTGGGACATATTACAACGCCAAAAGAAAGGCGATCTACATGTAGAAGAGTTCACTTTTGAAAAGAAGCTGCTCGTAGAAGACATTAGATTTGAGGAAATGAATGTAGAATATACATGAAAGAGAGCCGAAGATAATAGGAAGCGAATCCAGGGGCTCAAAGAGGAATTAGCTTCCAAAGAGATGGACATAGGGGCTAGAGAAAATAACCAATCTGCCAATAAAATGAAAGAGCTCATAGAACAGGCAATAGAGAAAAGAACGGAAAAGATTCGATTTACAATTGCAGAGGCAAAAATAAATATTCGAGAGACGAAACTGAAATCGAATTTTAGGAAGACCGATTTAAAAACTTATGGAGCTGCATGAAGAGAAATATCGACCAACTAATATTAAAATACAGTCGTGTAATAATTGGGATATTAAAGATCTATCTTATGAAGTCACCCACACTTTGCGAGTATTAAAACAAAAACAACAAAAAAACATTTCAAAAAATAGAGAAGATGAGCTATGTGTAGATGGTATTATCTTTGCTAAGCTGCGCATAGAAGAAATACGTTTCGAAAAGCATTGCGTTGATGACGTATTGAAGAAAGGTTAGCTACGCGTAGAAGAAAAAACTACCTTTGGCAAGCTGCGCGTAGAAGATATAACCTTCGAGAAACCTCGCGTAGGTGACATATCGAAAGAAGGCAAGCTGCGCGTAGAGGAAATTATTTTTGAGGACAATGCACAACTAAATGCGATCAAAAACCATGCATCCTGGCAGAAACGAAGAAAACAGAAGTGCAATAGGAATTTAGGAGAGCTAAAATTTTGGATAACGACTTTAAACAAGGGATTTTATCAGCTACGGAAAGATAAGACTTTAAGAAGCGTTTATTCCCCTGGAGAGTCCTCACTTCGGAGGAAGTAGGGAGGCTTGTTATCTTGTTAGAGATGCAACAATGGATCTTGAGCCGCCTGATGAAGAGCCAAATGAAGACATGAAAATTAAAGTTAAAGTACTGAATCCAAAAGCCAAGAAGAAAAAAAGGATGGGATGTCTACCAACCAAACACATACAGCAATCACCGAAAGACAAAAGCAGTGAAAAGGAGAATACTAAAGTGCAAAAAAGAAACGTCTCATCAAAGGTATAGCATCGTCCGATGTGAAAGAAGAAAAGTCGACAGGATACCTTTGTAACGAATTTAAAGAAATAGTTATAAGAAAACTATCATTAATTCAACACAGAAAGGCGCATAGTCATCGTGAACGTCACTTGGTTGACGAACATGACAGGATCACAAGCTGCGGCACCTATCCAGCAGTTACTTTTACCGCCCGGGAGAATGTTCAAAAATGAACATGAGCGTTAGTGCCAAGGGGTGCCATTTAATACTTATTATAAACACATATACAGTGCACTAATATAAAATATCTATTTTCAAATATATTGAACATACGTACATACCTACATAAATAAACACATAAAAATATATGCATAATATGCAGCACATATACATACATGCATTAATATAAGTTAATACAACAAGTATTTATTTCAACAATATTCATTGCGACAATATAGTTGTTAAAGTTCAATAACTTAAAAGTAGACACAACAAATATTTATTTCAACATAACAACAATCATTGCAATAATGTCGTTGTTAAAGTTGAATAACATAAGCAAACATCCGCTGGAACTCCCAGAACTGATCGACATTATTGCTGATCAATAAATAGTAATATCAACAACAATAATCAACTTCAATATTGCTGACCATTCAACATCCGCTAAACTCTCTGCCGTTAAGAACGCCGCCGTTGAACCACAGCTAGCTTAGGCATTTAATAATAATTTGTTGCCTATTTATATGGTTCGTTACGTTGCTTATTTGTTCGGAAATAAGGTTGCTAAAGTATAATAAATTGTTAATATTTTGTGCATCTGTTCTTTCGCTTTTATGCAATTGTGTGAGTGCGTCACAAATCTCTTTTTCGTCATCGCTGTCCATGGTGCCTGCTACATATTTCAGTCCTTTCCCTATGATGCTAAGGAGACCTCGTTTAGATTTAAAATGTGGGTGTAAACCTTCTAGCTTCGCTTCTAATAAAATGAAATTTTTGTGAGTTATGTAAAGCAATTGTCTGTCCTCCAAAGTAGTTGTCTTTAGTGTATTAATGTTGTCCGAAATAAGTGAAAGTGTTTCTTCATATTTGGTTAAATTGATAAAATTTAGGACTTTATTATAATGATTGATTGTCCTTACTTCTCCTGTCTTAATTGGTAGATATCCATTATTGTTTGTCAAGTCCTAAACGTCAATTTGTTGGGTTTTTGTAGTGGGTGCCAATATAATTAGGATGAGGTAAATTTGTAGGTTCTCCATTTTGAGGTTTTTCCACCTGCAAGTAATTTTTCCTTCTTAACATTGTTTTATGTTGTTTTTGTGAACAATCCTGCCTGTTTTAGTTTTAACGATGGTATTATAATTCTGCGCGACAATTTCTTTCCTAAATCTAGGTGATAACTTAGTAATTTATCTTAACAAAAATTTCATCTCCTTCAAAATATTGTTTGGGTAGCGCTCGGTTTTTATTGTGGTAGGAAAGATCTGCCAACTGCTTATCCTGAAGCCTTTTTTTCGTTTCTATGGTCGCTACTGATACGTCTTCCGAAGAAGATTTCAATTGGATTTTTTCCCGTTGTTGAATGAATAGTACGAGTATAGTTATATTCTTTGGTTGATTGTTCCAAAAGTTCTTGGAACGATCGGTGGGTTTTCTCTGTTTGCAGACAACGCATAATCTCCTGTAGAGTAGAATGGATGGGCTCAACCTGACCGTTCGAGCAGCTTGTGTAAGGCTGGGTGCGATATATTTTGGTGCCAAATTCGTTTTCTATCATAAAGTTAGTGGACTCTGAGTTAAAGGATCTTTCATTATCTATTAAAAACGTTTCCGGTACAAGGAAGAAAAGAATGTCCCTTAAAGGTTGCCTGATATCCTCTGTTGCCTTAGATTTAATGTATTTTGCTATAGCATATTTTGAGAATTTGTCCATTGCTGTCAGAACTAATTTTTTGTCTTTCAATAATATATCTACGTGGATTATTTGTCCAGGGAAATTAAGTATGGGTGTGGCTTGTAGCTGCGACTTTGATGGGTGGCGATCGTACTTGTTCTCCTTACAAGTAACGCATTTTTTATTATCTTATTTATTTTATTCGCCATACTTGGAAAATAGAATTTTTCTAAAATTTGTATGTTATTCTCTTTACAATTTCTATGCGTCCTCTTATGTCCATTTTTAATAATATTTTCTTGCACTTCTTCGTTTGTTATGTCTTCCACTTGGAATTACAAAAACCTAATCTTATATTTGTCAAAGTGTAAGGGGTAGATGGAGTCATGTGTAGAAGTTCACGCAAGTGAGGAAAGTTCTCTGATCGCCATTCACTTGGGAGTGGCCAGAAACGATTCTTTTACATATGACTCAAGCAGCTCACGACTTCCGGTCTTTGACCAAGTATCCTCTGGGTAGCCTAAGAATATCCGTTTGAAGGCGAGCTAAAGTGAGAAGGCGAAACACCCCCTGCATAGGGTTGTGCGCTGGGTTTGGGACCCGCCACGTAAAAAAACACCCCCAATGCAAAAGTTTAGACAGCCTCGGATGAGAGACCCCCCTTTTGATGACGACCATGGCAAACGAAATAAGGACTATGATTTGAGGGCGTGCACCTGGAATGTCCGGTCCCTTAATTGGGAAGGTGCCGCTGCCCAGCTGGTAGATGTCCTCGTAAAGATAAAGGCTGACATCACCGCCGTCCAAGAAATGCGATGGACGGGACAAGGACAGAGATGAGTAGGTCCTTGTGACATTTACTACAGTGGCCATATAAAGGAGCGCAAGTTTGGTGTTGGATTCGTGGTGGGAGAGAGACTCCGTCGCCGAGTACTTTCATTCACTCCGGAGAATGAACGTCTAGCCACAATCCGCATCAAAGCGAGGTTCTTCAACATATCGCTGATTTGCGCCCACGCCCCGACGGAAGAGAAGGACGATGTGACCAAAGATGCCTTTTATGAGTGCTTGGAGCGCACTTATGAGAGATGCCCCCGCCACGATATCAAAATCGTGCTTGGCGACTTCAACGACAAGGTGGGCAAAGAAGGTATCTTTGGCACTACGGTCGGTAAATTCAGCCTCCACGAGGAAACATCCCCAAATGGGTTGAGGCTGATCGACTTCGCCGGGGCCCGAAATATGGTTATCTGTAGTACTAGATTCCAGCATAAGAAGATGCATCAAGCTACCTGGCTGTCTCCGGATCGAAAAACCACCAACCAGATCGATCATGTTGTGATAGACGGAAGACACGTCTCCAGTGTTTTAGATGTGCGTGCGCTCCGAGGTCCTAACATCGACTCGGACCACTATATTGTTGCAGCCAAGATTCGCACCCGCCTCTGTGCAGCAAAAAACGCACGCCAACAAACACAAGGAAGGTTCGACGTCGAGAAGCTGCAATCACAACAGACAGCCATTGGTTTTCGGAAAGCGCAAAAGAACAGCTGGTACGACGAGGAGTGCCGTGTCGCAGCGGAGAGAAAACAGGCTGCCTACCTCGCAGCGTTACGATCGACCACAACACGTGCGGGATGGGATAGATACCGAGAGTTGAAGAGGGAAGCGAGACGCATTTGTAGACAGAAAAAGAAAGAGGCCGAAATGCGTGAGTACGAAGAGCTTGATAAGCTGGCCGACAGGGGTAATGCTCGAAAATTCTACGAAAAGATGCGGCGGCTTGCAGAAGGTTTCAAGACCGGAGCATACTCTTGTAGAACCCCCCAAGGTGATCTAGCCACCGATGCCCAGAGCATACTTAAATTATGGAGGGAACACTTCTCCAGTCTGCTGAATGGCAGTGCACGCACAACACCAGGAGAAAGCGAACCCGATACCCCAATCGATGACGATGGAGCAGACGTTCCATTGCCCGACCATGAAGAAGTTCGAACAGCAATTGCCCGTCTGAAAAACAACAAAGCGGCAGGGGCCGATGGCCGATTGCCGGCCGAGCTATTCAAACACGGCGGCGAAGAGCTGATAAAGTGCATGCATCAGCTTCTTTGTAAAATATGGTCGGACGAAAGTATGCCCAACGATTGGAATTTAAGTGTGCTATGCCCAATCCATAAAAAAGGAGACCTCACAATCTGCGCCAACTACCGTGGGATTAGCCTCCTCAACATCGCATATAAGGTTCTGTCGAGCGTATTGTGTGAAAGATTAAAGCCCACCGTCAACAAACTGTTTGGACCTTATCAGTGTGGCTTCAGACCTGGTAAATCAACAACCGACCAGATATTCACCATGCGCCAAATCTTGGAAAAGACCCGTGAAAGGAGAATCGACACACACCACATCTTCGTCGATTTCAAAGCTGCTTTCGATAGCACGAAAAGGAGCTGCCTTTATGCCGCGATGTCTGAATTTGGTATCCCCGCAAAACTAATACGGCTGTGTAAGCTGACGTTGAGCAACACGAAAAGCTCCGTCAGGATCGGGAAGGACCTCTCCGAGCCGTTCGATACCAAACGAGGTTTCAGACAAGGCGATTCCCTATCGTGCGACTTTTTCAACCTGCTTCTGGAGAAAATAGTTCGAGCTACAGAACTCAACAGAGAAGGTACCATCTTCCATAAGAGTGTACAGCTGCTGGCGTATGCCGATGATATTGATATCATCGGCATCAACACCCGCGCCGTTAGTTCTGCTTTCTCCAGACTGGACAAGGAAGCAAAAGAAATGGGTCTGGCAGTGAACGAGGGCAAGACGAAATATCTCCTGTCATCAAACAAACAGTCGTCGCACTCGCGACTTGGCACTCACGTCACTGTTGACAGTCATAACTTTTAAGTTGTAGATAATTTCGTCTATCTTGGAACCAGCGTAAACACCACCAACAATGTCAGCCTAGAAATCCAACGCAGGATAACTCTTGCCAACAGGTGCTACTTTGGACTAAGGAGGCAATTGAGAAGCAAAGTCCTCTCTCGGCAAACAAAAACCAAACTCTATAAGTCACTCATAATTCCCGTCCTGCTATATGGTGCAGAGGCTTGGACGATGTCAACAACGGATGAGTCGACTTTGCGAGTTTTCGAGAGAAAGGTTCTGCGAAAGATTTATGGTCCTTTGCGCGTTGGTCACGGCGAATATCGCATTCGATGGAACGATGAGCTGTACGAGATATACGACGACATTGACATAGTTCAGCGAATTAAAAGACAGCGGCTACGCTGGCTAGGTCATGTTGTCCGGATGGATGAAAACGCTCCAGCTCTGAAAGTATTCGACGCAGTACCCGCCGCGGGAAGCAGAGGAAGAGGAAGACCTCCACTCCGTTGGAAGGATCAAGTGGAGAACGACCTGTCTTCGCTTGGAATATCCAATTGGCGCCACGTAGCGAAGAGAAGAAACGACTGGCGCGCTGTTGTTGACTCGGCTATAATCGCGTAAGCGGTGTCTACGCCAGTAAAGAAGAAGAAGTAAGGGGTAGATTTCTTAAATCTTGCCCATAATGTGCTCCTCCGTTTTGATGCAGTTTATTACGGACGGATTTAAATATCTTTTTAAAATAGAAATCAAATTTTGTTCGCAGTAATCAGGTTCGGTTACTATATGACGGTGGTGGGTGGGAAATATGATTTTAAATTGATATGTCGATGTTACATCCTTATTTAAAAATATTTGATTTTTAAACGCGTGGTGCTTCTACGCAGTATATTAAATTGTGGGAAGAGCTATCATCCGAATTTGTCGCTATTGATAGCGTATGCAATTCTGATTCTTTGTGTGGAATTCTGGACAGTGCGTCGGCAACGACGTTTGTTCTACCTGGTTTATAGTGCATTTCATAACTGTATTCTTCTAATATTGCTTTCCAACGTTTCATCTTGCTATTAGCATTCTTATTGCTTAATGCATAAGTTAATGGTTGATGGTAGGTGAATATTTTTACTCTGGCCGATCCATACAGATAATTACGAAATGAATTCAATGCCCAAATGATGGCTAGCATTTCTTTTTCATTTGCGGCATAGTGCTCTTCCGCTTTGCTTAATGTCCTAGATAAAAATGCTATTGGTCTATCTGACTAAGACATTACTGCGCCAATGGCGAAGTTGGACGCATCCGTGGTCAGCTCAAATTCTTTGCTGTAATCGGGAAACGTGAGGATGTTATCCTCTGAGGTGAGGGAATTTTTTATTTTCCTGAAAGCTTCTATCGCTTCCTTATTTAAATTTATTTTTATATGGGTAGATTTATTTTTTGACGTACGCCCGTCTTCCCCTCTTAAAAAAGTTGTTAGGGATTTTGCAAGTTTAGCGTAGTCTCTTATAAAACGTCGGTAGTACCCTGACATACCGAGGAAGCTGCGAAGTTGTTTTAAATTCTGTGGTTGGGGAAAGTTGGAAATGGCTTCAACTTTTTTTGGATTGGTTCTTATGCCAACCGGTGTGATTACATATCCTAAGAATTCTATTTCTTTTTTGAAAAATTTACATTTTCCTAAGTGTACTTTCATATTAGCGTTTTCTAATGTTTCGAACACCTTATATATATGTTCGAAGTGTTCCTCTTCTGTTTTGCTAAAAACAATTATATCATTAACATACACGTAGCAACATTTCCCTATGTGTTCTCTTAATATATCATCTAATGCGCGTTGGAAAATAGATGGCGCATTTTTTAGACCAAATGGTAGTCGAGTAAACTCGTACTTCCCATTGTTGATCATTCATTGATCAGATTTTTTTAGTGGAATCTGGTGAAAACCACTTTTAAGGTCGAGAACTGAGAAGACATTGCTATAACCTAGTTGAGAAATTACTTCCGTAATTTCCGGAATGGGATATCTGTCCGCGATCGTTACTTTGTTTAATTTCCTCTAATCAATGACCATACGGTATTGTTTATTTCCTGCCTCATCTGGCTTCTTTGGTACAATCCACAATGGGGAGTTGTGCGGTGATCTAGATGGTTTAATTATACCATCACTTAAAAGCTTTTCTACCTGAGATTCCACCTCCTGTTTCAATGCTGCAGGATATGGATAAAATTTTGTGTAAACAGGGGAATCGGATGTTGTTCGAATTTGTCCGGCAACTTTCGTTGTATAAGTTAGCTTTTCATCGGGTTCAGAAAAAAGAATTGGGTATTTATTTACGATGTTTTCCATCGTGTGCATTTGATTTTTTGAGAGGTTTCCCTCATCTATATTAATTGCGTTCACTCGCTGTGAGGGGAGTTGTTTGAGATGAACTTTAAAGCCGTTACTTAAAGTCATGTAACTTTCACTAGTGTATATAATGGCTTTAAATTCCCGAAGGGTATCGTTCCCTAGAATACCGTCAAATGTTTTGAGAAGTGGCATTAGATAGAATTAAATTTTATTTTTAAAGTTAAAAAGTTGAACATAAGTATGTTCTCTGATTTCTAAGTTTCCCGCAATAGATTTTGCAAAAAAGAGATTGTCGTTTTGGATTCTTTTTTTTGCCAGCTCTGGCTTAACATAATTTTTACTGGAACCTGTATCCACTAAAAATTTTAAAATTCTGCCACTCTCCGCCTTTACTTCGAAGAAGGTCAGCGAAGAGCTAATTATCCTAAAAAATGGATATCACTTGGTTCACCACATTGCTCGTATTCCTGTGGAACTGTTCATATAGTTAACACGACGAGAGTGTATGCTCGGGTCGACGTCCATGGGCTCTGGACGTGGCTGCGGTTTCGGAGGCCTTGTGGGATTATTATCGTGGTGAAAATTGTTATATTGTTTTTGCCTTGGTTGCCAAGTTGTCCGCTGTGGTTGGGGTAAATGCGCTAGCTCGGGGTAAAATTGGTGCCTTTGTGACCGTGAAAAATTCCTTCTTGGAGGTAGGGCTAGCGGCTGTACTGGTTTTGCATTGTACGTATGGTTCATACGAAAGTTTTGGTTCTGTAGTTTTAAACAGAGATGAAGAGCCTGCGGCAGGTCTGCCGGCTCTCGTATTCCTAATAGTCTGGGTAAATCCCCGTTAAGCCCTCTTATAAAAGTATCTAATGCTTTGTCTCTATATGTTTGAGTCAGCATGCGAAGAGATTCGTTGCCCATATCGAGGCAACCTAATTTATTTAGTATCAATGAAAGGTGGCTATACACCTGTTGATAGAAATTCGAAACTGTTCTATTTCCTTGGACCTTGTGGTCATTTGATATTCTAATGTTGACAAGTCGCGCTTGTCACCGTAATGCATAATTAGACATTTAGAAATTGATTGCCAATCAAGTGGCGTATTGTATGCTTCCAATGCCGCATCGACAGCCTATTATTTTGTTCCGTATTACGCTTTAAATTCCGTAATACTTCGGTGTCCCCTTTTGAGGTTCATATATCGATAAAACTCGTTCTACGCTTTTTTTCCACGAGTTGCATTCTCCTGGATTTCCAGAGAACTCTTTTAGACATTTTACGATGTCAGGTATCCTATCCAATTCGCCTAAGTTGTTTCTATGTTCTAAGTCTATTGTTTGGTCCGTAATGTCGGTTGCAATTGCATTTGGGTGTAATGCCGCATGTACCACTTGCGGTCCCTGTGTCTTTACTATATCTAAAGCTATACTAGCTATGAGTCTGGACAGGTCGTCCATGCTCAATTGTGCATTTTGGGATGTCTGAGGGGTATTAGGTGCCGAATTGGTGGGGAGGATTGGAGGACGTATTAAATTATTGGGGTTCGCCATTTGTATATTTTTTAATATTCTCAGTATAATGTTATTAATATATTAATATTCTTAATATAATATAATTCTTACATGGATATAATGTCTAAGTATAGTTATTGTAGTCTACTTCCACTTACAGGATTGCTGGGTATTCCGTTGTCTCTGCTGCTACTTCTGATAGTATTTCTATTAGCTGGATATAGAATCGTCATCCACTTGCTGAGCTGTATGTGTTTGTTGCTGGGAGCGTTGTTGTTGTATGAATGCTTGTTGTTGCTGCTACTCCTGTTGTTGTTGTAGCCTTTGCTTTTTTATTTTATTTTTTCAAATTATTAACTTACTTTCTGTGGCGTTTTTTTGCCTTTCTCTTGTTTTCCGCAAAATTCTTGCTTATATTTTTAACTACACAGCATTAGTTAAAAAAATATTTTTTCTATTGTTTTAATGCTTTTTTCACATGTTTATTTGCTTTCTGTAGCGTTTTTTTCTTAATTCTGCTTGCAGATTTAATTTCTTATAAAATCCTTCGATATATTTTAGTTTTCACACATCGTTAGGTTTGTATTATTGCTTTGTTCATTCCTTCACTTGAGCTCGCTTTTCTTCAGTTATTTGGTATTTGTTACACTTGTCGATTTTAGTTTTGCTTCAAATTTTATTCATAAAATCTCCACGTTTTTTATACACATATGACAATCATAGATTCCTTAATTAACAGATAACACTTTGTTTGTCTTTTGCTTTTCACTTTTAACGCATAGTATAGTGGTTTTTCAGTGATTTAAACACTCGCGAATAGAGTTGGCTAGCAACTAGTGCTTCCCGTTTGCTTTTCGCTACTAGGGGGCCTTTCTTCCTCTATTATTAATAGCTTTTTAGCTCGGGCGCCAGTTAAGGTTTTTAGTTATTGAATAACTAAAAAAATTTATTTTTTTCGCGGCGCTGCATTGGGGCAGCGTAACCGCGTAGCTTTATTGAGTAATTAGAACTGCACTTTAGCTTAACCGAATTACAATATATATACTTAATTCTAACTTAAATAATTATAAGTGGCGTGATTCGCTTCCACGAATCTTATGCTGCACAACAGGTAGTGCAGCCGCTGACCATGCACTTCCTGGTGCATTTCGGTCACACGTGCCGGAAGTTGTAAGTCGGTGCTTGATTAACAAGTGTTGTGTTAACTTATATCGTTTGGGATTACTTTCAAGGGCATTGCCTCAATGTATATCTTATCAATAGGTTATCGTATACATACTCTTAACATATACTATGTTCGGACCGACAACGAAAACATGTTTTGGGGAAAACTTGTTTTCGCACGAAAACTTATGTTTTCGTCCATGCAAAATCTGTCAAACGAAAAGACAGTTTTCGCTGAAAACTACTTGAAAACTTACATTCCACTCATTATTATCGGTGCCTGCTCTAGTTAAATCGATTTTTTGGAAGACATATTTTGCCGGCCCTAAATTGTCACTTGATATTTGTTTACGTTCCATATACAAATACAGCTGCTTACTGTTAAGGGGATTCTCTTGTTCTTGCAAAACACTTGCACGGTGCACCAATTGCAGATGTTTCTTCTTGGTGCAACGACACAACAAACACACGCAAAAATTTATTTGCAATGGCTGTAAAATATGTCAGACCAAGACCCATGTTTATTTTCGTGTCGTCATATACCACTAGATTCGCAATGGGTGCTCTCTTGGCCTTGCATATTTTGGTATAGGATTTTTGCATTTTGTGTCATCTTGAAAGAGCAAGAGAATGCCCGTATTGATAGTTGTCAGTGAAAACTCCTCGAAAACACACATTGTCGGTCCGAACGACTTACATTCCACAACACACAAATGTGTTTTCAAAATGTTTTCAATGTCGGTCCGAACATAGTAATAAGTAAATGTATTTGTATTGTTGTAAATTTGAGTGCATGCGTATTACTCTGCCAGCCAAAAGTGATGAAAAAACTAGTGAATCAATAGGTTTTGAAACCCTCAAAAGTTACGACCTCGCCGTAGGCCCCGTGAAGATACTAACCACTTTTCCCCTCTTTCTCTGTTGCGCTCATGCAGCAATGTCATATAAATTATTTATGTAAAAATATAGTTGAGCTGCTCTAATTACCCTAATCATCATATGATGAAGGGTTGCATTTTTTAATTCCTACAATTTCAAACAAAACTTTTTAATATTGAAATTATTAATTTTATTATTTTTAAACATATTTACATAAAATTTATTATAATTAAATATATTAACGCTAACATTGTGTACATACATAAAAATATATTTTTTATTTAAAAAAAAATTAACATTTGAAAAAAGATTTAGTAAAGAAAAATATTATTAATACCTGAAAATAACGAATTCGTAACATCTAAAAGAAAAAGAAGATTAATTATATATAATGATAATATCTGAATAAAAGATATCAGATAAAAGATCATTTAATATATAAAACAAACATTTGTTTTTACATATTAAATACATTGGATTGTGCAGGCCGCCTTAAGCGCATAAAAGACATATGTATGTACATACTATACATACATATGTATTTATTTTCGCGTATTGTATTGGACTGCCCAGCCCAATTTCAAACAACACACACTTACTTCCACATACTTACACACTTAACAATTTTTATTTGCAGCTGGTGCTATTTCCAATTCTGTTTTCCTGATTTCCAAAGCTATAAAACAAATGAAGAAATTATTTTCAAATAATTTTTAAAAGAATCACATAAAATTAATTTACTTTCTTGTTGTACCAGCGCGAATGATATGCGTCTTTCAATCGTTTTTTATTACCCTTTTTTAGATTTTTTTTTGGCACTATTGACAATTATGTTTTCTGAATCGCACTTATTCAAATAAATCAAGAAATGAAAGAAACTTTTTTCATCGCATTAAGGTAAACAAAAAAATAACTCGAACATGTGCGTTGCTGTTAGTGCATAGAGAAAAAATGTGTAGGTGGATTTAAATATTTAAGAAAAGTGGTATGTTCAATATATTTGAAAATACATATTTAATATTAGTGGACCGTACATGCGTTTATAATAAGTCTTAAATGGTACCACTTGGCACCAACGCTCATGTTCATTTATGAACATAAATTAACATTTGTTTATAAGAATTTAATAAACATTAAATGAAATGATTGCACAACAATTCATAGTTCTGCAGCTCGAACTATTTTCTCCAGAAGCAGGTTGAAAAAGTCGCACGATAGGGAATCGCCTTGTCTGAAACCTCGTTTGGTATCGAACGGCTCGGAGAGGTCCTTCCCGATTCTGACGGAGCTTTTCGTGTTGGTCAACGTCAGCTTACACAGCCGTATTAGTTTTGCGGGGATACCAAATTCAGACATCGCGGCATAAAGGCAGCTCCTTTTCGTGCTGCCGAAAGCAGCTTTAAAATCGACGAAGAGGTGGTGTGTGTCGATTCTCCTTTCACGGGTCTTTTCCAAGATTTGGCGCATGGTGAATATCTGGTCGGTTGTTGATTTACCAGGTCTAAAGCCACACTGATAAGGTCCAATCAGTTTGTTGACGGTGGGCTTTAATCTTTCACACAATACGCTCGACAGAACCTTATATGCGATGTTGAGGAGGCTAATCCCACGGTAGTTGGCGCAGATTGTGGGGTCTCCTTTTTTATGGATTGGGCATAGCACACTTAAATTCCAATCGTTGGGCATACTTTCGTCCGACCATATTTTACAAAGAAGCTGATGCATGCACCTTATCAGCTCTTCGCCGCCGTGTTTGAATAGCTCGGCCGGCAATCCATCGGCCCCTGCCGCTTTGTTGTTTTTCAGATGGGCAATTGCTATTCGAACTTCTTCATGGTCGGGCAATGGAACGTCTGCTCCATCGTCATCGATTGGGGTATCGGGTTCGCTTTCTCCTGGTGCTGTGCGTGCACTGCCATTCAGCAGACTGGAGAAGTGTTCCCTCCATAATTTAAGTATGCTCTGGGCATCGGTGGCTAGATCACCTTGGGGGGTTCTACAAGAGTATGCTCCGGTCTTGAAACCTTCTGCAAGCCGCCGCATCTTTTCGTAGAATTTTCGAGCATTACCCCTGTCGGCCAGCTTATCAAGCTCTTCGTACTCACGCATTTCGGCCTCTTTCTTTTTCTGTCTACAAATGCGTCTCGCTTCCCTCTTCAACTCTCGGTATCTATCCCATCCCGCACGTGTTGTGGTCGATCGTAACGTTGCGAGGTAGGCAGCCTGTTTTCTCTCCGCTGCAACACGGCACTCTTCGTCGTATCAGCTGTTCTTTTGCGCTTTCCGAAAACCAATGGTTTCGGTTGCAGCTGTACGTAAGGAGTTTGAAATGCCGTCCCACAGTTCCCTTATACCGAGTTGTTGACGAGTGCTCTCAGAGAGCAGGAGTGCAAGCCGAGTAGAAAAACGTTCGGCTGTCTGTTGTGATTGCAGCTTCTCGACGTCGAACCTTCCTTGTGTTTGTTGGCGTGCGTTTTTTGCTGCACAGAGGCGGGTGCGAATTTTGGCTGCAACAATATAGTGGTCCGAGTCGATGTTAGGACCTCGGAGCGCACGCACATCTAAAACACTGGAGACGTGTCTTCCGTCTATCACAACATGATCGATCTGGTTGGTGGTTTTTCGATCCGGAGACAGCCAGGTAGCTTGATGTATCTTCTTATGCTGGAATTTAGTACTACAGATGACCATATTTCGGGCCCCGGCGAAGTCGATCAGCCTCAACCCATTTGGGGATGTTTCCTCGTGGAGGCTGAATTTACCGACCGTAGTGCCAAAGATACCTTCTTTGCCCACCCTGGCATTGAAGTCGCGAAGCACGATTTTGACATCGTGGCGGGGGCATCTCTCATAAGTGCGCTCCAAGCACTCATAAAAGGCATCTTTGGTCACATCGTCCTTCTCTTCCGTCGGGGCGTGGGCGCAAATCAGCGATATGTTGAAGAACCTCGCTTTGATGCGGATTGTGGCTAGACGTTCATTCTCCGGAGTGAATGAAAGTACTCGGCGACGGAGTCTCTCTCCCACCACGAATCCAACACCAAACTTGCGCTCCTTTATATGGCCACTGTAGTAAATGTCACAAGGACCTACTCATCTCTGTCCTTGTCCCGTCCATCGCATTTCTTGGACGGCGGTGATGTCAGCCTTTATCTTTACGAGGACATCTACCAGCTGGGCAGCGGCACCT
Source organism: Bactrocera zonata (assembly GCA_037783105.1). Classification (NCBI taxonomy): domain Eukaryota; kingdom Metazoa; phylum Arthropoda; class Insecta; order Diptera; family Tephritidae; genus Bactrocera; species Bactrocera zonata. The sequence goes on along the minus strand of JBAWJQ010004548.1, from coordinate 139,568 downwards.
TCCCAATTAAGGGACCGGACATTCCAGGTGCACGCCCTCAAATCATAGTCCTTATTTCGTTTGCCATGGTCGTCATCAAAAGGGGGTCTCTCATCCGAGGCTGTTTAAACTTTTGCATTGGGGGTGTTTTTTTTACGTGGCGGGTCCCAAACCCAGCGCACAACCCTATGCAGGGGGTGTTTCGCCTTCTCACTTTAGCTCGCCTTCAAACGGATGTTCTTAGGCTACCTAGAGGATACTTGGTCAAAGACCGGAAGTCGTGAGCTGCTTGAGTCATATGTAAAAGAATCGTTTCTGGCCACTCCCAAGTGAATGGCGATCAGAGAACTTTCCTCACTCGCGTGAACTTCTACACATGACCCCTGTTCGCACAGTTCAATAAAATTTCGTTTCACACTAATTTCGTCAAGTAATTATAGCGGTTTACTTCTGACATTCCGCCTGTTCTGAAATTAGCTGACCGAAATTCCCTGATCACCTTCGCTATCAAATATCCATCCATGGGAAAGTAAAACACTTATTTTAAGCCGATTCGTATTTTATTTAAATTCAATTCGATCGATCGCTAAAATAATTGTGCTCCTTGTAGGTGTATGTACCACTCCGCCAGCGAATCAAAAGAGAATGGCCAACGCAAAAAGGTAAACCACAGGTGAGCTAGCACAGACTTATAGCGGGACATACATCTACATGGTTGCATTTTAATGTGCAATTAAAATTTTATAAGTCCTTAAAGTTGTATTTTAATGTACATTCTTTAAGTTTAAATATTTTATAAAATTAGGGTTGTTGCACGCTAACATTCCCGCCACCGTGATCTCCATGCCCTGACGTGGGGTTCACTTTCAAAGCTAGGGCCACAAGTTTCACTACTGGCCGCGTTATTAAGCCGTTGAAAGCTTTGACTGCGGCGCTTCTTACCATGCGCTAATTAAATAAATGATACAACGCGTGCTTTTCGCTCAGTGGTCAATTGTATTCTAATTATTCTTTTACAAACTACTTCTATTTATACTTATGCTAATACCGACGCGCAGGTCAGTTGTTTTTCAAATCTTATGTGTACTTCTAACAAAGGAATGGAAATATTTATGGTTATTTGTATTTACATTCTTATTGTTCTAATTTTTATTGATAATCAAAAGTACATATTTGTACACATGTATGACTATCTACAACTAGTACTTATAACTATACATAAATATTTATGTTTTCTCAGCTGCACTGCAAACAATGTATCTGTATACATGTACATATAACCAAATACATGTGTAACTATAACTATCCCCTCCCTTAAACAGATGCGTCCCGAATCTGCTTTAGGTTGCTTTCGATAGTTTTGATCATCAGGTCAAAATGCTCATTTGTAAAAAGGTTACTTGGTTGCGATGGTTTGGAAAATGTGCTGATTACTGTATCTGATCTTTTACATTTTAGGTACAGTATTATGGTTGTTATTAATGTACCTGTTATTGAAATGAGGACATACCAATACATATTTCGTTTTGATGCATTTTCACTAAATTTTCCTATCTTCTGTAGGTTTTGTATGTGTATTTGATGCAGGTAAGGTAGCGTTGGGATTGTAGCATGCTCGGAGATATTCAATTTGAAGCGGTTCGTTAATGCAGGTACCATATATGGACTTTTTTCGCTCACCGGATACTTTGTATTATTTATAAAAATATTGTTGTCGTACATTATTAAGAATGTCCCCATCAATTCATTCGTTTGGTTTCCTTCCGTTTAGATTATATTCTGGTTGTTGACTAGCAGAATGTTTTCGTCGATTTGGTTGACCGGAGGTACATGGTATGCTGTAGTTGTCTTACAGGTTGCCGAAATGTTGTTTAGCATTTGGTACATGCAGGAATCAAATGTATCAATTTGACAGAAAGGGATAGTTACAGTTTCCTTGCAGTTATAAAGCGGACTACGGTATTTCCCGTATTTAGCAGCATATTTATTTCTTAAATCTATTATCGTGTTATTGTATACTACCAGAAAAATTTCTATTAATGGGCAAACAGACCAAAAGTGTACGGTATTTTTACCAAATATTTTAATATCTCATTATTAGAGATCTTAACATTTCCATCAGCCATAAGGGCACTTATACCTAGTTGGTAATTTTCTTGATTTAATACTTTCTTAATTTCGTTATCTGATAAAATTACATTATTTACTATATTTAATTTAGCGAGCGTAACTGAATAGACAACATTAGTGAGAAGCGAGATTACTCTTTGATTACGAACAGCTATTATCTGAAAGAAGTCTGGATACATTTTATTTTCTACTTTCTCGTAATGATTGTATTTGAGTTTATTAATTTGAGAAGTTAACTCGTTTATCTTATTTACTAAATCAGCATTTATCTCTATCTGCTGGTTTTCAGCTTTTATGAGCCTTGTTTGCCTTTCTCCTAATATCTCGAAATCACTGTGATCCGGAGTGCCAGCAACAAATTTCAATGCAGAACCTAAAAAATTTATTGATCTAGTTTTTCTACTGCGAAAGATCAGTGCATTAATGAGGCGAAGCATCTCGTTGGCATCGGCCTCCAAAGATTCCTTTTTCTCTTGGTTTTCGAAAAGCTTCTTAAGGTTGGATACGTCAAGGGCCACTTCCTCAAATTCAGTTATGTTTATGGTATGTACAAGATATATGTAGGTGTCATAAATAGCTACTTCTCCTTTCTGAAATGGGATATACCTGGAGTGGCTGTAATCTAGAATATTGGCCTGGATGGTGACCATATTGAGGAGCCTCCAGGAACATCTATCGGCCCTCGGTGGATCGTTGAATGGATTGAGTTGTTATATTTTGTAACTGCTACCTGCATTAACTCTTTTATGTCCGTAAGTCCATTTTCCTGTTTTACTGTTCTAGCAATTTCGCTAAGTGTAGAGTGAAATCTCTCAACTTGGCCATTTGTACTGCTATGCATTGCAGGTGCTGTGAAGTGCGTCATATCAAAATTGTCTCGAATGACTGACTTTATTGTTTGAGAGCAAAATGTTGCTTCGTTATCTGTGACTAAAATTTTTGGGTTTTTGAAAAATCCTAATATCCTAATTATTGGTACTTTTAAATCTACAATTGAACGAGAATCTATCAATGAATGCAAACTTTGAAAATTTATCCAAGCACGTCAAAAAATATTGGCCATTTGTACTGTATATATCCATGTGCAGGATTTCCCCAGGGTAAGTGGGTATTGGGGTTGATTTCATAATCTGCTTTTTAGGATGTCTAACATATTTACTTTTCGCGCAAATGCTACAATTTTTCGCAAAGTCTGTTATCTTTTTCCTCATTCTAGGAAAAAAATATTCACTAATTAATTGGAGAATATTTTCTCCAGCGGCTCGATGAGCGCGATTATGTTCTGTAGCGATTGCTTCAATTTGATCACTTTCGTTTGGTAAGTCCATAACCAAGTTTTCTGTGTGTTTGAAGCGAACCGATGGAAATAGTTCTACAATCTCATTTTGTATTTTTCCTAGCACAGAGAGTGGGCAATGAATACCATTAACAACATCTGCATTAATAGTATCTTTTAGTAAATGATATAGGGACTGAAAGTCGCTAAATTGAATATCGTGACGCTTATATCCAGGAACCGGAGAAGTTACTACACGGTCAGAAGTTTGCGCTTCTGATAAAACAATTTGATTTCTAAAATTATTAATAGTTGTTGGTACGGTCTGAATAAACTGGGTAAAAGGAAGCTCGCTGTTTGTGCAGCATTATGTATTGTACTGATCAGTATTATCGCATTGATTCATGTGTTGAATGTACTGCCGCGAAAGGGCATCTGCTACCACATTTCCAGTACCTGGTTTGTAATGGAATTTGGGCGCAAATTCTTCTACAAAACTTCTCCAACGTTTTAGTTTTGTATTGGGGTTACGGTCCGAACTGGAAAATGTTAGCGGCTGATGGTCTGTAAATATGTTAAGGTTGTTAACGCCGTACAAATAATTTCGTAAATTCTGCAATGACCACACAATCGCAAGCATTTCTCTTTCATTAGTAGCATAGTTTTGCTCTGCAGAAGATAGTGAGCGCGATATAAAAGTTATAGGTCTTTTCTCCTGCGATAGTACAGCTCCGATTGCTACAGAAGAAGCATCGGTGGTTAAATCAAATGGTTTACTAAAATCTGGAAAGCGAAGAGTAACATCTTCAGATGCAAGGATTTCTTTTAGTTTATTAAACGCCTTTTGAGCCTCCTTTGACAATGTTATTTGTTTACTACCTGAATGCTTCGTGTTTATATGGCCATTTTCTCCCCTTAATATTTCCGTTAGCGGCTTTGCAATTTTCGCATAATCTCGAATAAATCTCCTATAATATCCTGACAGTCCTAAAAAGGAGCGTCCGAAGAGTTTTGGGTTCGTCAAATTTTAGTATGGCAAGTGTTTTATCGTCAGCTCTCTTAAGGCCATTCTCGGAAACTACAAAACCAAGAAACTCTACGCTGGTTCTGAAAAATTTGCATTTTTCCAATGCTATTCTCATATTGGCATCCAGCAGTTTTTTAATGATACTCTCTATATCGTATATGTGAATCTCAGTATCGGGAGAGAAAATGATTACGTCATCAATGTAAACATGACAACGTGCCCCGATATCTTCTCTCAATATGTCGTCTATCGCTCTCTGAAAAATACTAGGAGCATTTTTCAACCCAAAGGGTAACCTGCAAAATGCATACTTGCCGTTATTCACGGAGAAGGCTGATTTCTCTCGACCCTTTTCAGCAAGAAAAATTTGGTGAAATCCCGACTTTAGGTCGATCGTTGTAAAATACTTTGATTTTCCAAGATCCGTCAGAATCACATTTTTGTCAGGAATTGGATACCGGTCAGGAATAGTTTTTTCATTTAATTTGCGAAAATCTATTACCATCCGTAGCTTTTTGCTACCTGTCTCATCAATTCCTTTTTTGTCTACAACCCATACTGGGTTGTTATAGGGAGAGCGACTTTTGCGTATGATTTTGTTAGCGAGAAGTGACTCGACTTCGGAATTTACAAATTTTGTTGCAGACATTTGATAAGGATAAGATTTCGAATAAATAGGTTCGCTAGTTGTTGTTTTGATTGTCGCCACTACTTTAGTGTTATACGGTAAAGCTTCTTCTGGGTCTGCAAATACTTTTTCATATGATTTCAACATATTTTGAAACTTTAGGTTTGCCCTGGGTGGAACATTTTCGACAATAGCTTGCAATGTATTAATTTGAACACATTCCAAAAAACTTATCTGTTCCTTGCCATTATTATAGTTCAAATATCCTGTATTTTTATTTAAAACTGCGCCAATTTTCCTAAGGAAATCAAACCCTATAATTCCATCAAAACTTTCTAGATCCTTTAAAATATAGAATTCTGTTATTGTACTAAATACTTCTATTCAACATTTTTCGAAAATAGTTGTGGTACCATTAATGGATGTTAAACTGAAAGGTTTTTCCAGTTTTTTGATTGAAGTTAGAAATTCATGGTTAAGTACATAATTTTTCGCTGTTCCCGTGTCAATAAGTAATTTAAGTTCTTTCCCATTACGTATTTTAATTAACACATACGGCAATTGAGAAGAAAATTGTTATTTAAAAATTTAGTGCGACTATCTTTGGAAGTATTCTTCATTCCTTCACTTTCATATATTTGGTAATGATTCACATGCTGACCACAGTTATTTTGTCTACTATTATTACTATTATTATTGTTCTGTCTTTGGGGATTTCCTGATCTTGTTCTATAGTTATAACGATTGAAATTTATTAAACGCGTTTGCTGCCTATTATTATGCGTGTTGTTTAGCCGAGAAAAGCTGGGATCAACATCCATAGGCTCTGGTTGTGGTTGTGACAAGACTGTCCTTTCATGATTATGTGCCGTGCGATATTGAGGATGAGACATTCGGTAAGAACCACTGTTTCTATTTGCGAATGCGTTAGCAAATGTGTAGCGTTGTTGATTCATTTCTAATTCTTGTGCTAAGCCTAAAGCCGTTGATAAATCTGCCGGGCGACTTGAAAACAAAATATCATTAAGGGGTCTATTTAACCCTGAAATGAAAACACGTAAGGCATCATTCCTATACTTCTCATTAAGAAGTTTCAAGGCTTCTCTGTCCCCGTTATATTGCATAACTGCTTTATTTGTAAGGAGTGTCAGATGCTTCTCTACTGAATCGTAATAGTCCGTAATGGATTGTCTTCCCTGTCGCAAAGTGGAGAGTTCTTGCTCTAGAAGATATAACGGTCTTTTGTCCGAGTATGTTTGGTCAAGCCTTGCTACTATAACATCAAAATTCAGGAGCGTGCTAAATGATGATAACATGGTATCCGCCGCTCCTGTTATTTTATTTCGTATTATGGCTATGACTTGATAATACCTATTTGAGCCTAAGTATTTTTCATAAGGCTTCATAGCTGCTTTTGCAGACTGTCACCATGATGGATATCGAACCGACTCACCGGAAAACTCGGGTACAGTCTTCACAACATCGAGTCCAATATCGCATTGGATATTTGTATCTATCTCTACGTCCTCGTACCTCAAAACTTTTGGTGGAACAACATTTAAATTCAACGCGTCAACATTAGCTTGCACCTGCCTGATTCGCTACATTTGTAATGATTTGAGTAACCAAATTGGTAATGGCTTCTGCGGTTAACGACATTTTATACCTATTTTTTCGCTTGTCACAAATGTTGTTTATTTTCACAAAACTTGACAAAATTGGATCTTATTCCTAGCGTACAATTTCAATTCTCTTAAATAATAGGTATGCTAACATTAAGTACAGCTTCATGTCCCGTTGTCCTGGCGTGGAATTGTTGACTTCTTTTTCCTTCCCGATTGTCCTTGGCGTGGGATTGTTGATCTATTTTTTCTCGATGCACGATTTTTCGCCTTCACTTGATTTTATTTTTTTTTTGGTGTTCTTCTGCTGCTCTATTATCCTGAAATAAGGATTTTGGGAACAGACTTACAAAAACTCGTTGGGCGCCAATTAAATAAATGATACAACGCGTGCTTTTCGCTCAGTTGTCAATTTTATTCTAATTATTCTTTTACAAACTACTTCTATTTATACTTATGCTAGTACCGACGCGCAGGTCAGTTGTTTTTCAAATCTTATGTGTACTTCTAACAAAGGAATGGAAATATTTATGGTTATCTGTATTTACATTCTTATTGTTCTAATTTTTACTGATAATCAAAGTACATATTTGTACACATGTATGACTATCTACAACTAGTACTTATAACTATACATAAATATTTATGTTTTCTCAGCTGCACTGCAAACAATGTATCTGTATACATGTACATATAACCAAATACATGTGTAACTATAGGGTGATTTTTTAAGAGCTTGATAACTTTTTAAAAAAAAAAAACGCATAAAATTTGCAAAATCTCATCGGTTCTTTATTTGAAACGTTAGATTGGTTCATGACATTTACTTTTTGAAGATAATTTCATTTAAATGTTGACCGCGGCTGCGTCTTAGGTGGTCCATTCGGAAAGTCCAATTTTGGGCAACTTTTTCGAGCATTTCGGCCGGAATAGCCCGAATTTCTTCGGAAATGTTGTCTTCCAAAGCTGGAATAGTTGCTGGCTTATTTCTGTAGACTTTAGACTTGACGTAGCCCCACAAAAAATAGTCTAAAGGCGTTAAATCGCATGATCTTGGTGGCCAACTTACGGGTCCATTTCTTGAGATGAATTGTTGTCCGAAGTTTTCCCTCAAAATGGCCATAGAATCGCGAGCTGTGTGGCATGTAGCGCCATCTTGTTGAAACCACATGTCAACCAAGTTCAGTTCTTCCATTTTTGGCAACAAAAAGTTTGTTAGCATCGAACGATAGCGATCGCCATTCACCGTAACGTTGCGTCCAACAGCATCTTTGAAAAAATACGGTCCAATGATTCCACCAGCGTACAAACCACACCAAACAGTGCATTTTTCGGGATGCATGGGCAGTTCTTGAACGGCTTCTGGTTGCTCTTCACCCCAAATGCGGCAATTTTTTTGCTTATTTACGTAGCCATTCAACCAGAAATGAGCCTCATCGCTCATCGGACACGGACGCGAAACACATTTCGAACCGAACACTGATTTTGGTAATAAAATTCAATGATTTGCAAGCGTTGCTCGTTAGTAAGTCTATTCATGATGAAATGTCAAAGCATACTGAGCATCTTTCTCTTTGACACCATGTCTGACATCCCACGTGATCTGTCAAATACTACTGCATGAAAATCCTAACCTCAAAAAAATCACCCTATATAACTCGCTCATAGGAGCATTTCATCTCAAAAACCAGACAAAATTATTTAAAGTGATTTTATGAATGAAAATGAATAATGCAATATATTAAAATAAAACAAGTAAGGAAGGACTAAGTTCGGGTGCATCCAAACATTGTATATTGAATATATTTAGGTAGGGGTAGTATCGACCAGATTTTATCTATTTTTTCTCATGCCATATACCCAAAAAAATATTCCCTCGTTTTCATTAAGGTACCATACCTTACCATACAATGTGAGTTTCAAAGTAAACAGGAATCTAGCGCCCCCTGGTGGCGCCATCTGTATGTCCACTGATGCGAATCTGCTATCTTTATCGATTGTCCAGTGAAAACTTAATGACATTTCATCAATTGAAAGTGAAGTTATATCGTTTTAAGTATCAGTATGTTTGTGTCATGGGGAGGAAAATGAGCTTCGAACAAAGAGACAACAATTTACTTTGTTTTAAAATTGGTAAAACTTTCACATAACCATAACCAACCATAGCAGAGTGTACGAGTGGTTTCAACGTTTTCAAAGTGGTCGTGAGAACATAAATGACGATCACAACACATAATGATGTGGGCCAATCAAAATCCGTGATCACCGGAAATTCCATCGAAACAAAAATCAGCCGAAATTATTATTAAAATTCATGGAAATGGGATTGTATATCTTCAAAACATTGATTAATCGCATTTTGACCGAATATTTGGGCTTACGAAAGGTATTTTCGCGGTTTGTTCCGCACAAATTTGTTGAAGACCAATAATTGCTCAGCATCCAACATTCGAAGGACATCATCATATAGGTCAAAAAGGACAAAAACTTCCATTTTAACCATTAACCACTCCTCGTATTCATCTGATATGGCACCGTGCGACTCCTTTTCGGAAAAATGCATTTGCCCATGAAAGGAAAGCGTTATGCAGACATAGAGGCCATTCAAAAGGTTAGCACCGGCATACTGGCGGCCATACCGGCCAACGAGCTGAAACACTCGTTCGACATGTTTTTGGACCGTGCAAGAAGCTGTATTGAAGCAGAAGGAGACTATTTTGAATCCTGTTTACTTTGGAATGCACCTTGTACAATCACGAAATATGTGGAGCAAGGTCAAGTGGATTTTCGGAAATCATAATAATGGTTATAAGGGAGAGGGTCAAGTTTTTGTGCAATTGTATCTATTTTAGGCGCAAAGATACTCTGTTATGAATAAAACATGTTCTGCAATTTTCAATGAGATGACTCAAAATTGGCGCATATATCCCAGCATAAAGTGACCTAGAAGTTAGAAAATCTGTATATTAAGTATATGAGGGTTTAGGGAAGTATTGACCCAATTCAACCCATTTTTGATATAATTAAATACTATTGTCAGAGAAGGATTCTGTATGAATTTCAATTTCATTTGTGGTCAAAAGGTGGCATACTTCAAGGGAATTATTAACGCAAAATTTTATTTCGTTATAATAATTAATTCTTTATTTGTGTACTAGAGAGTTTGTAGTCTGATTTCGCTCATTTTCACACTTTGACATACAAATATTAAAAGAATGTCACATACTAAATTTAGCCGAAATCGGTCTGTAGGGTTCCTAGATATGGTATTTAACCAAAAAATGGGCGGTGCCGCGCCCACTGTCCAATTTTCACCCTTTATACCATCAATATACCACCTGTCTAGAATAATTTAGCAAGATTTCAGTATTTAAGGGAGTATTCTAGTCTTGAAGCATGAATTTCAGGTAATTTTTAAAGTGTCGTAAAAAAAGGCCAATAATATTTTTACTATCCATTTTATATTAGTTTGTTAATTTAAGAAGAGTAGAGAAAAAATTTAAAAACTACAAAAAGTAAAAAATTTCAAAAATTATGAGCTGACGAAGTGGGGGGTCTCTAAAAATTTCCACGTGACCATACCCATGAATTCAAACCTCCTAGTTATTACAAAAAAAAAAAGTATTAATCTAGAATAATGTCGAAATGGCCGGAAATACTACCTAAAAAAAAAGTTTATTTTGGATCACTTTTTCTGACTATTTCGATTTTTTTTTTAAATAATAAAAATAAAAATTTGGGGATGGAGCTAGTTCCAACCACAGAAAAGACTATAAAGAAGACTCTATAAAAATTTCAAGTAAATCGGTTCAGTAGAAATCGTGTGTATCGTTCCGAAAAAGTCAGTTTTGAGAAAAACGCGTTTAAAGTTTCGCGTTCCGGCCGAACCAGTTTGGATGCCGGGTCAGAAAAATACCTATATCTCCGAAAATAATTTGAATTTTGAAAAATCCTCTGGTACACATATTCTTGAATAGTTAAACTTTGAAAATAAAAAAAAAATCGATTTTTTTAAATTTCTAGACTAGAATATGCCCTTGATTAAAAAAATAAAGACGTACTCATTTTATGCAAAAGACAACCTAATTTAACGTGCTTTTTTAAAGCAAAGGAAAGATGGGAAAAAGCTTTAGTTTATATGTTAAGTAAAAAGCCTGTAGTTTAGTAAAAAAATTAATTTATAATTCGACCTCCACCGACACTATAACAAAAACTCTAATTAAAAAAAAACAAGAAATGTGCTGTCGTGGGATACCAGGTAGGAACGAAGTTCCTTCGGATAATGTAGAATCGATACAATTTGCAAAAAAAAATTGTGCTTAATTTTATTTTATGTAGGTTGTCCTGATTTTTCTCTCAAACTTCGCTGATTAGTTTTTATTTAAGTACAGATAAGTATTAAGAAAATTTAGTATTTTAAGAAATAATGAATTACGTAAAATAAAGAAATAATTCAAATTATATCTAAATAAAAATTGGTAAATTTTTTTGTTTTAAATTATCAATTGTTATTACAAATGATATAATAGAGCTATAATAGAGCTATTTTATGCTTTTATTTGTAAAATAACGTCAAGTTTGTTAGACCTGTGAATAATTTTACATTTTACATATTAGTGACATCACCACTCTACCTCCTCTTTTTATCTTTCATTCTACTGTCAACTCTACTGTCGTCCTACCGCCGTTGGCAAATATAGGAAATATTCAAGTTAGCGGGAACGAGAACTGTCGGCCTGCAGTCGTGTAGTCGTGCAGCTGTCAAAATAACAGTGTCCATAAGAACGTCTGTATTTTAATATTTGACAGATGTAGTTTGCAGTCTGTCGCGTTCTATGTGTTCCGCACTTCACTCAAAACTAATTTGCATACACAATAATGTTACAGATTTTCATGCCTAATTATTTTGCAAGACCTAAAAGTAGGCTATTTCTTTACGTTATTTCTTACGGTTTTTACTATAATTTTTTTTTTCAGTTAGCTCCCGCAGCAAAATCCTATTTTCTGCAAGCCTGCCGTAAGGAACTTCGTTCCAAAAAATTCTCAAAATATCTCATTGTTTTCACGGAAGAAAAACAAAATAGTACATTAACTAAATTAATCTTTAGATTATCAAAACTAAAAACGGACCATATTGTCCAGAATCCATAACAAATATTTTCGAGAATTCACTTCACGCAACACAAAACACCAGTTGCAATTTCGAGAATAATAGAGAATATCGAGAATAAGAATCATTTAATCGGTTTATTGTAGCATGGATACTTTGGTACTAAAAAAATCAATTTTGAGTGTCATCGCTGTAATTTGAATTCTCGCTTTAGTCCGGTTTTTGAAGGAAAATGCTCCTATGTGCGTCGTCAGCTACGTTGTACTTCGTTTGTTGTGAATCCAATCGTTGATTTATGAATCCTCTAAAAGTTCGCCAATCCGTACAGCTACAAACTGGTTGAATTTTCTGGCGTCAGACCTAATCCAATATAAAACATCCTTCGAATCGCACCAGAAGATCCGGCGATTAATTTGTGTGGAGAGTTCCTTTACTATGAACTTAGCTAGATGAAGTCCTAAGATGGCTGCCGTCAGCTCAAGTCGCGGCACCGACAGTGAATTTCGTTGCCCATACTTGAACGTGGAAAGGCCCCAGCCCCATATGCTGATATGCTAGCATCAACGAAGATATGAAGTTGGTTGTCATTGCTGCAATTTTGAAAAGTGTAGCACCTTGGAATGCAGATTTCATCAATAGAGCGTAGCTTTCGCAGCCAATGCCACCATGCGGAGCGTTCTTTATCATGTACAGGTTTATCCCAAGTTACGCCCAATCGCCACACACTTTATAATATCATCTTAGCTTGAATTACAATAAACCCCAACGACCAAAGGGTCGAAATAGTCATCATTGCTCAAAGCTTTTGGCGTTTCGTTGCAAAGGTGGATTCATTAAAGATATCCGGTTTGAACTTGTGAACAAAGGTTAGTTCGTCATTGGTTGGTAACCACCAAATACCGAGAACATCAATCGTCCACGAACGTATTTTCGACAATTGTTGCCACAGCATTTGGTGGTGTCTTTTGGAAATGTTGAGCGTTGTTGTATTTTATATAGTTTGTTCAAGATGGGGAACACGATACCCAAAACGTCATAACGGTCATTGCGAATACATCGGGATGTCTGTTGCTTTCGCCATTTATTACCTGTTGTGCTAACTGATCTTCCGCTCTCTCCCTAATTTGGCGAAACAGATAGCGAGTAGCCTCATTAGAACACTCACCAACGATCATAGAAGATCAGCGCCTTTCAATAATACGTCATTCAAACAAGACTTTTTTCTCCATTATGTGGTATGTACGCTCGTCTGCCCTTGATCTAAGCGTTTGAGAACAGGATTGATATCCACCGACGTTTTGAAAAAAAAGGCTTTCATTAAGAAGTCAAGCTGATTGTATTTAGTACAGGTGCACACGTGGAGCAGATTTTCGTCTGGCTGTTAAGCCGACTTATCCTGACCATATACTGACCAACCGTTTTTGCAACGCGCAGCTGGATCATCACCTTTAGCTTGACTCACCTCCACAGGTACGCAAAGTTTAGCCGTGTTGTCCAAGCCTCATAATAATCGCCGTTTGAGGTCGGTGTATCGGTGTATAGTAAAATCTGCAATGACTTCAGGTGTTTGTGCTCATTTAAAGTGTCCACGTTGAGAGTTTGTTGCGGTAACTCGAGGTCAGTGATTGTTCGTATATTGTGCATACGATATCGCCTAGAGTTTCTCTCTTTTGTCCTTGATAAACTTCCAATGTTCATTTCAGCCTTTTGCTTGGAAGTTTGGACAACCGGCAAGATTGTGCTCTTTGTCGCACAGAGAACAAGCTAGTTCAGTTTCCTCTGTTAAGTTTTCTCTGTTTAGTTTCCTCTTTACGCGTTTTCGTTGGGCTTAGCTCCTTCGGTATTTCGTCGTGTACGAAAATTCTTTGCCTATTGCTCTTTTCTAACACCTTTTCTTCCGTAGCGTTACCGTTGGTTTCATTAAATGGCACATGATGCCAGCACAAATAACCATTCAGCAAAGGGTATTCAGTCGATCAGTCCTCACTGCTGGCATCTGTCTCAATTTTCGTTGTAGGGTGTTATGTATAACGTCTAGTCTCCCGAAAAGCACTTCAGAATTATTCTGATCTTAACTCCAAGCACTATCGTTGATGGGCCTTAAGCCTTCAAGTAGTTGCCCGAAACAGTTGCGAGCAGGAGAGAAGGGGTTATATTATGCGACACTCATTGTACCCATCTCCATTAGCCAAAGATGTAACGCGAGATAGTTGCGTCTTGAAAGGCGTTGAGCAGATATTGAGTCCACCAACAACTGAAGGCAGTTTGTTATAGAGCCCCATTTGGCTATATTCCTTAGGCATGTTCGCATATGCTGGTGGTTGATTCATAGCCATGTCCATGCCTCCAGATCCAAACGGCAGCGAATAATGTGACGGAAATTGCTATAAACCAAATCCAAAAAAATTCAAATTAATTTTAAGCGCAAATTTCCTCAATTTTATTGGGTCACAAATATCACGAATATTTATGGTCGCTATTACCACTTTGGTGGGTTGCAAAGTTAAACACTTACTTTAAGCCGATTCGTATTTTATTTAAGTTCAATAAATCGATAGTTCATTAAAATAATTGTGCGCCCTGTAGTTGTATGTACCACTCCGCCAGCGAATCAAGAGAGACTGGCCAACGCAAAACGGTAAACCGCAGGTGAGCTAGCACAGACTTATAGCGGGACATACATCTACATGGTTGCATTTTAATGTACAATTAAAATTTAATAAATCTTTAGAGTTGTATTTTAATGTACATCCTTTAAGTTGGTATATTTTATAAAATTAGGATTGTTGCGCGATAACAGTACTTTTGTTTGCAAGTTTGGCAGCAAACTGTTCACGAAAGGCACCTCGGACAATTCATTAAAAAAAGCAAAGAAATTTACATCTACATATGTATTGTGCCTAAATGCTGCGAAGACAAAAGAAAAAAATCCGGAAACAAAAACAAAGGTGCTGTGAATTGCCGAAATATAGTATATGTGTACAGATAAATGCATACAATACAAAAACCAAGTACGTGCACGTAAAACGCAAAAAAAAAAAACGCATGAAGTCTAACAAATTAATAATTACAAACCGGGCGCGAGACCTGAAAGCAAATCGAACATTTTATACTCTTGCAACTTGTAAAAATCAAAGCTCGGGAAATACTTTAAGGTGTACAGCCAATATGTTCAAAATTCCTGAAAATCCAAAAAATTGGTTATTTAGGCGCTATGCCAAGTTTTCGCTCAAATTTATCTATTTGAGACACAAAGATGGTAATGAGTAAAACACACTTTTTTATTTTCATTATGATAACACACATATTGGCCGATATGTACGGTACAAATTCAATCGAAAGTTCGAAAGCCTTTACATTAAATAGGATTACCATTAATCCATAAATCCATTCATTTCAGTTATATACATACATATATCACACAGTTACCGACATTTTCGATCAAAATGCAATTATAGGTACCGGGGTCTAAATATTCAGTACCTAGGGGCTTTAAGATTTTTTATTGGATTTTAGTAACAAGGTAGCACATACTAGAGAAGTTATTCGTGCAAATCTCGTTATATTAATTGCTTCTTGATTTGTATACTGGAAACTGAGCGAATCAAGTGGAATTTAAAATTATGCTATATTGAAATTAGGCGTGGTTGTAGTCCGATTTCGTCCTATTTCACAATGTGACATAAAAACGTAAGACGAATGTCACATACTAAGTTTTGTCGAAATCGATTAGACGAGTCAGGAGATATGGGATTTCACTAAAACGTGGTTGGTGTTATGCCCATCGTCCAATTTTCACACCGGCTCCCATAAAGCTCTATCATATCATGGCGGAGGAAAAATTTAATGTTTGGAAGCAAACTGTTCAGAGTAAAACCTGATAATAACCCCACCATTTAACTGTTATGTTAAAACTACCGAAAGTACGACAACTCGCTGAATAAATACACCACAAGTTTTATGGTAATTTTACAACCAAGATGGTAGAGTAGGCAACTACCATATACTACTTAGCACGTCCTTACTTGTTTAATATACAGTTTTGCCAACAATTCAACAGCGTCTTTGTTCGTTAAATTGTGAGAGAATATTAAATGATGATCTGTTACTCAAGTGGTCGCGCCGCATAACGGATGTAATATGCATATCTGTCAAACGAATTAAGCTATGTCAACCAATTTTATTCGAAAAAAAAATTTTCAACACCTTCCTCGACAGGGTGATATCGATCATAACCCCATTAAATTCCATCTGATCCTGAGAGTGTTTTTTGACCGTGACATCCTACGTTTAATAATTTTCGAAATCGGAGTATGCTATACATTTTAACCTCCCAGATACTATATGTATATGCTGACCTCTGTGCCCTTAACTGATATTTTTTATTAAATATAGTGAAATTTCGGAGATTAGTATTCAGTCTTTTATAATAATGTGCCCTTGTTCCAATAGGGGTTAAAATATGGTAAAATTTTCCTCTAGCCCCATGTAAAGGTTTTAGAATTTCAGGTTTTCCGTATATATCGGACAATATTGAGGTTTGTCTAAATTAACCTAAGAAATCAACTATTTTTAATGACTGTGTATCCTTGTGTCTAAAATGGTTAAAATCGGGTGAACACTTCCCCTTATAACATAGTTATATTGGTTAATATGTAAGGTATGACCGAAAGTTTCCGAGAATCTTTTTCTATTAACATGTTGGCTGCCAGTGTATCACCGGTAATCACAACAAAAACAGGTAGCAAAACAAACTACAATTGTTTTTGTCATCTTAGCAGAAGCATAATTTATTAATGAAGTCAAGTGGGTCTATAACCCATTAAATAATTAATAAAACGCCAAATACGATTATAATAATATCACAACTTTTTCGAATGATGAATTTTTAATTTTAGCAAAATATATTTTTATGGATTTAAAGTTTTTTTAATATCTGAAAGTATTTCCCCAGTTTTGGTCCTTAAATTGAATACTACAAATAATCGGTGACTTTGCTTTAAAAATGTTCCGAATGGATTATAATCATATTTCGTGACTTGTTAAGTTGAACGAGTGAAATTAGTCAGATAATTACTTATCACAAATCTTGATAGCTTTTTTTTTAGATATATGAGGTATAAAGTCAACCAAAGCGATGAAAATTAATATTTCGCATATATGAGAAAAAAGTAATTGGAGGCTACCGTCATAACACGGGATTGGGTTTTAGAACGTTTATGTTAAGTCCTACCCACATTATGTGGTATTTGTTATTTTTTTAATTTGTTCCTTAGTTGTTATCGATTATAATATTTCCATTAACGTTATTTTGTGGGCTTGGAAATTTTCTCATTCCGTTTATCTGCACTAACCGTTTTATTATCCCAAGAAACTTATGTAACTACTACAAATGTGAAGATATCTCAAGTTTATTCAAATTATTCAAAATTATACACTAACGCATAGATGCGGTAGAGATAACACTATTATACTCTGAATTGGAAGAGCATAAAAATAATCCAATATTTAACACAAGGAACAGCTTCATAACTACCTGAAAAGTTTTGGTGCTATAAGGATTAAAGTAGTACAAATAAATCGGTCTTCAAATGACATGTGTAGAAATTTGTCGTTACTGATATATTGAGTTTAAGGCTCTTTGTACTTAATATAAACTCGGAATATAATAAAAGCAACGAACCAAGTTATGGGAACATCTCTAGCAAACAGACCATTTTTTTCAATCAATAACTATCGTTCACAAAATAACCTTTTTTGTGCACAAACCAACGTATAATCAGTAAGCAAAAAAACCAATAAAATATATATAGTGCTCTTGAACTGTATGTATTAGCACGAGTTGAACATATAAATGGTTCAATTTCTCGTACCCAAGAAACGTTAACGAAAAATTGTAAATTCTTTACCTCAGTCATTAATTAAGCTATAAAACTTAAAATTAAGTCACTTTATTGGAGAGAGTATCGTATATAATGGGTGATTCAGTACAAGTAGGTACTTTTTTCAAAAGCTTTTTTGACATATAATATCACGCGTTACTTGTGTCAATCTCTAACGTTAGTTTCGTTCAGTATTGTTTGGCATTTCATTATGGAACAACGCTTACAAATCGCTCAACTTTATTACGAAAATTCACGTTATTTAAATAATGTGTTTCACGCGCTTCGCTCAAATTCAACTTGCCTACTGAGCTACTTAAAAGCAACAACATCACTTATCTGCAGGGCCAGCATTCACTATTGGATAATATTCGACCGAATAGACCACGTCCAAAACACAGTGAAGAAAATTTAGCAGCCATAGCTGAGTGTGTATACGAAGATCGTGAAGAGTCGATTAGGCGCCGTTCGCAACAAATGGAATGGTATGGAACGACTCGGCGCATTTTACGTCGATATCTTAAATTGAAAGCATACAAAATACAACAAGCCTTTCACCTTCCCCAGCGATATCTCTTCACTCTATGGGCTCTTGAAAAGTTTCAAGGAGAATGGCCTATTTCTGGCTCAATAGGTATGTAAACAAGAAAAATTGCCGCATTTGGGGGAAGAACAACGTGAAGAAACTCAAGAGCTGCCATTTCATCCAGAAAAAACAACGTTTGGCAGTGGTTTGAGAGCTGGAGGAATCATCGGTGCATATCTCTTCAAAAAAGATGCCGGTAATAACGTAACAGTCAACGATGACCGTTATCGACTATTTGATGCTTAAATTTGAAGGTCGTGATTTCGGCGAAATTTTCTTTCATGAAGACGGCTCCACTTTCCACACATCGCTTCAATCAATGGATTTATTGAGACAACATTACGGTAAGCAGATAGTTTAAAGTTTTGGGCCGGTCGATTTGCCACCTAGATCGTGTGATATTACACCGTTAATCCTTTTCCTGTGGGTTTATGTAAAGTCTTAAGTCTATGCGGACACACGTGTCATTCGTCATTTACCAGTCGAAATGATGGAACGAGTCATAGAATTTTAAATAAAACAGTTATATGAGGACTGAGCGGAATTTAATCTGAATTCAACCATTTCCTCAGGGATGGATATGCTAAAACGATATGCGCTGAGAGAATTTGGATATTAAGGCTTGAACGATTAAGGATATATGTATGTACGTTAAACTTATAAGAGGGCGAGGCCATGTTTAATTTTTTAAATGCTTAACCCAGGTATCCTTTGCTACTGCGATTTACTGTACCAAAGTAGAGTTCTATATCTTAAATTAGTGCTTAGATACGGTTCTTTATAGGTTTCCGTTTAATGGCGTTTTGTGGTAAAGGCAGTGGTTCTATTACACCCATCTCTGAACTCGTACTCACTTTTTGATAAGAAGCACTTGTATCAATTTTCATCAAAATGTGTTCTTTTTTGTCAAGTTATCGCTAACTCAGACAGGCAGACTACCACACGGACGGACAGAAAGACAGTCTCTCGGAATTCAACACGTCTCAACAGCCTGACCATTTATACACAGAACTTTATCTACCTAGATTATTTTGAGGTGATACAAACAGCCGTTAAGTACTTTGCAGGAATATGTTGAAAGAGTTTAAAAATGAAAGAAAAATCTTTGAAGTACATCTATATTTCTAAATCAGACATTAAAAATATGAGATACGCACCCCTTTGAAAAAATACAGTTCTAGTTTAATGTTGAAATTTATTATTTTTTATTCCAGGTTTGGTTTCAAAATAGGAGAGCTAAATGCCGAAAAAGAGAGAGTCAGCTACATAAAGGTGGGTGTGCCCATATATTATAAGATATACAATTAAGTATATACACTTTATATATCATGCTTTTAGAAAAAATATAAAGAATTCTACATGAAAAAAAAAAATATTTCATTAAAAGTGTCACAAATTCTCTCACTCGTACCACTTAATTCTCTACCCAACATGTTGCTGCAGAGTAAAATAGCTTTGTTAACTTGATTGTATTACTTGTATTACCTAAAAAAATCGAGTAAGATATGTATAGATATAAGTATGTCTATTTATTTATTTAAATGAGAACTAATAATTAATACACAGAGATTAAGCACTGGCTACTAGGGCCTTCGGCTATCTGTTACAATAGTTATGTCTAATTAAAATTAAGTGTAAAATTAATACTTAGTTTTTATTTGCTTATAATACTTAAATGTTATTTATCTTACATATCTTAAGCAAATTGTTGATGGCATTGATGTTGTCAATATTTGGTGCTTTCAGTAGACGGGAGGGCTCCCTGTTTCCAAATATGGTTTTCCTTTTTTGTGCTAGTGCAGTGCAGTCGTTTAGGATATGGTTAACTGAGTCGTTTGGATGATTGCAAAGTGTGCAGCTAGGTTTTTCCGTTTTGTTCAACAGATAATTGTGTTCTTAAAGTGTGACCTAATCTAAGGCGCACAAATATTTTTATGTATTGGCAGGAACAGTCGGATGGGTAGTTTGGCTTCACTCCAGTGGGATTGTATTTCTTGTATTGGTGTTGAAAGTTTATCTAGTCTCTAGAGTTTGACTCGTTAAGTTATTTTTTTACTAGGTTGCGAATATCTTTTGATCTGACGTGTGACGTGTGTGACGAGAAAACTGGTTCGCCACTCGCCTTTTTGGCGTGATCGTCTGCAAGTTGGTTGCCTCTAATACCAGCGTGTCCAGGGATCCACATGATCTTGATTATGTTTTTGTGTTTGTATAAAATATCTTTTATATTCTTGATCTGTACTGAGTTATTTGTATCATTAAACAGCGCGGTAATTGTCGATTTGCTATCACTGCATATGATGTGTTTTTTTTACATTGTGCAATAAATAGCACCGCTTCGCATATCGCAGCCGCTTCAGCTGTAAGTATGGAGCAGTATGGTGGTAAAAAACCGACGGTTATAATGACACCTTGGTCGTTTGTCACTGCAAACGAAGTGTGGGTGTCCGATTTTGATCCATCGGTGTAGATAATTTTCCACTCTGGTTTATAAGTGTTTACTGCGTCGTTAAATAGCATCAAAGGCATTTAGAATCATAAAATATTTCTCGCAGGGCATATTTCGTGTTGCGCTATGGTTTTGCTTGATGTTAATTCGTTGCTGGCTCGACAACGACTGAACGATAGAGCGTAAGCGTACGTGTGAAGTTAGTTTGCACAATTGTGCTAAGAAATGCCGACCACTGATATACACAAATAAATCTAATGCGCAATGAAAGGATTCAGCTGATTGCTCTCTCACAACGCAGGGTTGCCAGGCTCCATATACTGCAGTAATTATAAAAATTGTCTTCAATATATTTGAAATTTTCTTAAACTAACTCAAAGTCAGAATCGAATGCTATTATTTATAAATATAAAACTAGTTTTACTAGTTTGATTTCAGTTTTGGTATTTTATATTATGAAAAATTATAATTGAAAAGTTAGATGTGTGCAAAACTACATATGCGTATTGTGTAATGGCAACATTGTTCGAATGAACACGAGAACAAAACGCCTGCCGCTCGTAGCGGAGGGAGAAGCGAAATACGATGTTTCTGCCATTAGTGTTTGTATTCTATTTGTGTACATTTGTATATATTTGAAAATATGTGTTCTCTTTCTATTGCGCGTATTATTATTTTAATACATTTCCAGAGGCAACTTAGATTTTTAAAATTTAACAGAACAATTATAGAAAAAAACCTAAATTCTTTGAATATTTTGATAAAACAACCAAACTGAAAATATCACAAATATTAATATATATATTAAATATAAATATATATATACATATATATATATATATATATTATGGATATATATATATATATATATATTATGGTCACAAGTATTTTTTTTTTATATATATATATATATAAAACTGCGTACGTATATAAAAGCCCACAACTTGAGAAAAGTTTTCTCAATTGTAGCTAAAATAAATTTTTACAACTGGCATCACCACCATTAACTGTTCTATCTCATATATAGTGGTGTGAACAAAATAGGAACAACTATAGGTGTTGTGAAGTTTTAAAATGTGCTGTTTTCTTATTAAATAAAATTGTTCTTAGATACAAGTATAACTTATATATTTTTTTCTAACAGTGATTATAATTTCCCACCATGCAAAAGTAAATAAGAACAAATTTTAATGCGAAACTCCAAACCCTGCAAATTATGTTTACCTCTTTTTGTTCACACAACTGTACAATACCGATATGAAGTAAACTTCCGCTCTTTAATTTGTGTACAGTGTCAGTAATGCCGCAACGACTCTGCGAGGAACATTAAGTTACGGAGGAATGTAATTGATTTTTTTCTCAACTTTTCGCAACTTGTTATGCCCTTCTCTCCTTAAACTGACATTCCCCTCATCTAGCCCCCGTGCGCACTTTGCTAACTTTGCGGGCTAAAAATGTGCCCATCCCTGGTGTAGGGGGTATATGTTGGAGTTGTGGTTACTAACACTTACTGTAATCTTACGATTTGAAAAGAATGACTTTATGAAATTATACATTTTATCTCCAATGACCCATTTTTTTAATTCTTATAATACCGTATGAGCTCCAATTATATCGAATGCTTTCTCAAAATCTAGACTGAGGACGGATAAATGATTTTTGGTAGATATTGTTGTTGTAGCGTGGTGTTCAAAGTAAAGAAGTGGGTCTATCACGCCAAGACCACTTTGAAAACCAAACTGGTTGGGGCTTATCAGTCCTTTTTGTTTTAAATACCACATGAGTCTTTTTGATATAATTTTTTCCAACACTTTGGCAATGCAGGGTATCAAAGAAATAGGTCTGAAGTCTGAAATTGAGGCACTCGATTTGTTGGGTTTAGGGATGGGAATAATTGTAGCTTTGTTCCATTCTTGAGGTACAATACCCTGCTTTAATATGTGATTGTATAGGGTTATAAGTCTGATTTTTAAAGAGTATGGACGATTTTTTAGGAGGGGGTAGGAAATTTTGTCTGATCCAGGGGGTTTTCAGGACATTTTGCTGATAGTAGAATCGAACTCTTCTATTGTAATGGGAGATTCTATCAATGTAGCTTCGAAACACGGGGATGGGTTGTGGTATGTTTGGGAAATGATTTGATAAGAAAGTGTAATAAAATTCGGGTGAAAGTTGAAATTTTTGGAGTTGTTTGACCATGTTTGTGCAAAGTTTTCTGCAATATGCTGCGGATCGTAAATGGGACCTAGGGGAGATAGAATAAAATCAATTTTATTTTGTTTATGTCCTCCTGAAAGAGATTTGATGTCATTCCACATTTTATATTAGCTGTTAGTTTTTCAAGGGCTATGTGTTTAGCAGACTTTAGTTCTCTTCTGAAGTTAGAGTTTGCTTTTTTGTATCTAATTAAGTTTTCAGTTGTTACGTTCTGTTTGAATTAAGACCAAAGAGCTTGTTTTGTATTTCTCAAGGCAGTTAATAGATTGGACCAATACGGTAGTTTGGCGGAAAATTTTTTTGTGCTAGTTTGGGGAATGGAGGTATGTGCAGCGGATCGAATAATCCTTTCTATTTTTGATGCTTTTGCGTTTATGTTTTCTTATATTATTTCAGCACTTGATGATGTGTTGAGCAGGGAGCAATATTTTAACCTATCAGCTTTATCTGTAAGTAATTTTGATCTCGGCTTAATGATGTATTGCATCGGTGATGAGAGTAGTTATGATAGGAAAGTGGTCGCTATTGTGAAGTTCTTCTAGAGTATAAGAACAGAGTTTATGGGCTATGGAAGCTGAACAAAGAGCGATGTCTTTATGAGTGAAAATTTTGTGGGAGGAAAAGTGAGTTGGTGATCTATCATTAAGAACAAATGTTTTTTGAGAGAATAACATCTTCCATTATTTGGCCTCTTCCATTTGAGAAGGTAGATCCTCATGGGGGGCTCCAAGCATTAAAATCTCCAATGATTATTGTGGGTGCAGGAAC
Source organism: Bactrocera zonata (assembly GCA_037783105.1). Lineage (NCBI taxonomy): Eukaryota > Metazoa > Arthropoda > Insecta > Diptera > Tephritidae > Bactrocera > Bactrocera zonata. The sequence continues at coordinate 115,894 of JBAWJQ010004548.1, read as the reverse complement.
AGCGCTAATGACACCTATAAGTTCTCCTGCAGTAAACTTTTGATTCGGAGGGATGTAGCATGTGACTATGGAAAATTTGAAACTGATGTTAATTTCTATTGTAATGGCGGAAATGTTGGAAAAGACTGGGATTCATTTGTGTTTGATATGTTTTTTGATAAACAGGGCAATGCCTTGTTTAGCTGATTTGCTTCGTGGTAGATTATGGAAATAACCAATGTATTTGTTAGGAGTATATGCCGTTTTATTTGCTGGGAGGTGAGTTTCTTGTAATGCAATTACGTGTGTTGAGAATTCATTTATGTGTATATTTAAAGCTAGATAATTGTTAAATAGACCTTTCAAACTCCACTGGAGAATTCTCATTGTCTATTTTGTGATGAGGGTTGTGTGGGTAATGGGGCGGCGAGAGTGTTACTGAGTTGGGTGATCAAGTTTGAAATGAGTGAGGTTGTTGCGTTGCAGTCAAAAGGTTTTACAGTTGAGTCTTCGACTACACTTGATGTTGGAAACGAATGAGTTGAATTAGTTTGATTTATAGTAGTTGTTACATTTTCTTCGTTGTTTGTGCTGATTGTTTTAGAGTTGGAAGTTGTAGGTGAAGTAATAGAGGAGAGCGAGATTTGCTCTTTTGTTTGACTGTTTTGTTGATTGTTTGTGGGAGTTATGTTTGTCGGGTTGTTAATAACGTTAGCGAATGAAGGAGATGAAGAATCGAAAACCGCTGGTATTTGTGCTTTATGGATATTTACTGCTTCGCGGAAAGAGCATTTATTGTCTGTTTGAATTGTTATTATATTCTTTATCTGGGTGAACTTTGGACACAGTTTACTTGAGGCTGGGTGATCAGCAGAACAGTTTGCACAGAAAGTGCGAGTACAGGTTGAGGGATTGTGGGTTGGTAATGCACATGTATCGCAAGTAGGAACTTTATTGAAGCGTTGTTTTGTGTGAACAAGTCATTGGACGTTTTTGTATCTCATAGGATTTGGATAGTATGGTCTTACCTTTGTTGTATACCATGAAACATCAATTTTTTTCGGTAGGGAGTAGCGATCGAAAGTCAGGAGGACTACACCACTTGGAGTTGGTTGGCTATTTATGTATTTCGGAAATTTATAAATTGATATGACACCCTGTTCTTTCAAGTTTTCGATTATTTCATTCTCTGGAATATCGTTTAGGCACGGAGCGTAAATAGTACCTTTGCATGAGTTTAGATTTTTGTGGAGCTCAATTTTTACACTGCATATCTCAACGAGTTGCTTTGTCGTAGTGAATTTTTTTTTTGCGATAGTGCTATTTTTAACTAGGAGTAGCAAATTACCGTCCCTTAGTTGACTGATTTATTATTTCAGAGCTAATATGTTTCAGGCTTTGTGAACGGCGAAGCAGGAAAATTTATTCAACGGCTTATTTGCATCACTTGAACTTACCACTATACATTTAGGACTGTCTTTAATTGTTGTTGGTAGAGTAGGAAATAATTCTTCATTCGATATAGGGTTGGCTTTTTTTTCTTTTTGGTTGAGGACTAGAAGATAATAGGGCGACCTATTATTTTCTAGAGCGGTCCCCCAAGGGGACATGTTTTCAGAATTTGATTTAATTAATAGGAGTCAGTAAATAAGAGCAGGCTTACTAAAAAATAAGGTGCGAAAAGGAATGCGAAAACGTAACTTGCACTAGCGAAATTGATTAACACAACGAAATTACTGATAGCACAACCGTATGCGTCGAATGACAGTCGGAGACTGAGATATAAGTATAACGGGGTTTTCAATAACAGTTCTATAAAACAAAAACGGTTTGCGAAATCGATGAAATTATTTATTCCTGTGAAAATACATTCGATGTTATTATGTATGGAATTAGATTTCGATATTCGTTGATCAATTCGCTGTGTGGCTTGTAGCACCACATGTTGTCCATATCATCCAGTTCGGGCCAAAAATATTCGGTTATCATTGAGCGGTAGCGACTCTCATTTACAAGAATTTGCCGGTCTTGTCTTGAATAACGCCTCCGACTCATGGCGCACAAGTCGATTTCTGCCTGGCCCATATTGCATATTGTGCTTATTGACGAAGCCATTCAGCCGGAAATGAGCCTCATTGCGCAAGATGATTTAATTTTTTGATGAAAATCCGGAAAATTTTCAGGTTGTTATTCAGCACAATTCATGCGGCTTCAGTTCTTGCTTTCAATTTGATCTTGTAAGGATCTTTTAAAAAAATTTGCCACAACGACGTCACAGAGATGACCAACGCTTGACAACGACGTGTTAGAGACTGACTTGGGCCTTCCTCCATTGATTGATTGATTCTACCGGCGGCAATTTTTTGACACTAAGGCACGGAACATTTTGTACTGTGCCTGTGGATTAAAATTTTTCCACTAGACGCTTAATTGTTAATCTTAATCGTCCTGTTAAGACGACCATAAATTGGACGTATCCCTCTTAAAGTTGAGACCACTGACTTCGAGCTTTGGTAGCAAATTTTAATAATTTCGACTCGTTTTCGGATTGTATATCATTCCTTATCAGGCTACTTTTGTAGAATCCTTTTGAAAACACCCTCTATTATATAAATGATCAGGATGGCGAGACGAGCTGAAATTCGAGTGATTGTCTGTCTGTCCGTCAGTACGTTTGTGCAAAAGGTAATTTAAGTAAAAATGTATATCTTAATGAAACTTGGTACACTTGAGTTATGTTTGTAAAGCTGAGAGCAAATTATGTAATATTAAATGTTATTGAAAAAATTACTCTCTGTTTAAAGACTGTTTTATTAAAATCAAAACTCCTCCTTAAGCAACATATTATTCTATACCTATTATTGTATACATTAAAAAATGCTGACTCGTGACATTCCGTCTGATATTTTAGTTCTTTGATTTCATTTAAATTTTCGATATGGTTTAATATAATTTTTTTTTTTTAAATTTACTTTCACTTCATATGTTTGATTTAGTACTAGTACAGGATATATGTATTTGTCAAAAAATTCTTTTTTTACAATTTTCATACGATTTGAAGTGTTAATTTTCGTTTATCGCAGTTTCAGATCATTTCATTGTTATTGGCATTTTTAACTAGCAGAATATCATCAGACAACTCTTGCATATAAGTTTTATTATTATATTTAAATATACAATTATTAATAAAAATACAATTTTCACTTAATTTTAATTTTCTTAACAATGTATTTGCTTTGTATTGATAATGTTTAGATTCTAACGTTATTATTTCCTCATCTATTTGATCAATTTATAAATTACTTATGTTTCTTCAACAATCGGTGACACTCTTAGGAATGCTGTAGCCAATTTCATGGCAGTCATCAGAAACATTTTTATCCGCATCATCTGAAAATGTGTTGACTCCTGAATTAACACTTTCAAATACATCGCCATTATGTACTATTCTGCTTAACCTATCATCTTCATTTTCCATGCCTACTTTATCTAATTTAAGTGGTCTTTTTATGTTTGCTACATGAATGTTTTGCAAGGGGGTGATTCGGAAATATGGTTCGTCCTTGTGTCTTAATATTTTATAATTTTTTATCGGCCCCGTCGTTCTCAGTTCTTCGTAGTCCTCTCTGTACCTATTTCTATTGTGTTGTTTCTTCCAGTCTATTGTGTTTTTTTAAAAGGGTTGGGTTCATACTATTTCTTGCATTATTGGGTGTACATTTTATGGTTGAGTGATAGCGATCATTATAGTTATCTATAACGATCTGTATTCTCATTTCTGTTGAGAGGCTTGGATCCTCAATTCTTCTTAGTTGTTCTAACAAGGTTGAGTGCAGCCGCTCAATGTCTGCATTACCTGCATGGGAGTTTGGTTTTGTTAAGTGTAATTCGACTTCTTCTGTATTTAAGAACTGAATCAACTGTTCGGGCCTGAATTCGTTGTCCATGATGATCTTCTTTGGTTTCCCAAATTTCGTGAAATGTTCAATTATGATGGCCTTCTTTGCTCTCCAATTTCTGTCAGTTATATTGTAAGCTGCTGCAAATTTTTCAGTTTATCAATTACTGTGACAAATGACTGCTTTTTAAAATTAAAAATGTCCACATTTATTATTTCATTTTTATCTGAAGATATCTCTGTTCGTTTAAACTTCGGCTTTATCGGTTTCCTGCCATATTTAATTTGCTTGCATTTTTCGCAATTACCTATAATTAGCTGTATATGTTACCTTAATTTTGTGTAGTATATTTTATCCTTAAGTGTATTGTGAGTCTCATTTATTCGACTATGCATTGACGCATTACTATGGTAAAGTGAAATTTGTTTATGCAGATCTTCTTCTTGTATAATTACTGTTGCTCTTTTTGTACATTTTATGAATTGCAGCTTGCTATTGCAAGAAAATATGCTAATTAGTAATAGTTGAATTTTGTTATAGGCGGCCTCCTCCACTTCGGAAAAAATACCCGCTTTGCCCCTGTCAATATGTTTTCAGAAAATATCTTTCAAATTGGATTCTTTATCATTGCTTTCGTCGATTTTTGGAGAGTTTTCAATCCGGCTTAAAAAATCTGCTACTACATTATTTTTCCCTTTCTGATATTCCATTTCATAATTGAACTCTTGCAGTTTCAATAGCCGCCTTTGGTAACGTTGTGAAAAGTCCCTACCTTTATATTTATTATTCAAAAACACTATCGGTGTATGATCAGTTATAATTTTAAATTTTGTGTTATAATTTTAAGTCTTGAGGTATTTTTATTGAATCAATTCCAGTGGCACCCACACATTGAGCTTCTTAGTGACTCCAAGCTTCTTCAAATGGTTTATAACGGTTTGATGACCACTATACGTATGCCAGTCTCTTTCGACCAATTCGGCGATTTTATCGCAATTTTCGACGACAAGCCTTCCGGAGCGTGGCGCATCTTCTACCACCTCTACACCAGAACGAAAACGTTGAAACCATCGTTGTGCCGGGAAAAGGAAACTGTATCGGGTCCATAAACTGCACAAATTTTATTGGCGGCTTGAGATGCATTTTTGCCTTTATGGTAGTAGTACTGTAAAATATGCCGTATTTTCTCTTTTTTTTGCTCCATGTTTGCGACGCTATAACTCACGAACAACTTAAAAGAAATGACAATCAATCAAACACGTGTTAGCGCGTGAAATGAGCTTTCCAAGAAGGTATAGCATGATCCGATGCGACGAATAAAACTAGAACTACGCGCTTTCAGCGCCAACTAGCGAAAATACCGCAAGACTTTTTTGACAACCTAATATGTATGTACGACCTGAAATATTTACTGCGATCTCTTGGATTTATTTTGTAACCTTGTTTTAAGTACTTTATCATTGGATAAGCTACTTTTGAATAGTATTTGATAAATTTCCTATAATACTCTGTAGCTCCCAAAAAACTTTTAAGCCGTATCTCTGTTTTCGGAAGTTCTTACTCTTTTATATCATCCAGATAGACAACATAAATTTTATTTATGACTTCTCTTAAGAATCTCGTTCATCATTCTTTGGAACGTGGCTGGGGCGTTTTTAAGCTCAAAAGGCATACGGACGTACTCATGCAGTCCTTCCGGAGTAACGAAAGCTGCCTTTTCGATGTCCCTTTCTGCCTTTAATATTTGGTGATAACCTTTGGCTAAATCAATGGTGCTAAAGTACTGCGCTTTGCCCAATTTATCCAAAATCCCATCAATATTTGGCAGAGGGTATTTATCAGCGACCGTCAGTTGGTTAAGTCTCCTATAGTCAACCACTAATCTATATTTTTGAATGTTTGTATCCTCCGTTTTCTTTGGTACAATTAAAATAGGTGAGCTATACCTGCTCCTACTTTTTGGGATTATTCCCTGACTTTCTAACTCATAAATTAACTTTTCTACCTCTTCTTCGTGTTTTGGAGGTAGTCTATAGATTCTTGAAATTCTGCTGGTTGATTGTGGTCTTAATCTCATGTACCACAGTTTTTGTATTGGTGAGATTATCGCCTTCTTTGTAAAATAATTTGTAGAATCGGGTTAATTGAATTTCAATCTTGCTTCTTTCGTTTGATTTTAGATGATCAAGTGCAATATTTTTTTGTTCACTCACTTCCAATGAATAAAGCTGTTCCTGAACAGTTTTCATATTAAAAGGAATCAGTGTTCCATTTTTCACAGTTATATTCATTTTTTCTATATCAATAATTTAATAATTTTTGAAAAAAATTTTTGTCGAAATCTAACAATAGCCATTTAATCATAGCATTTTTTTTGCAATTAAATTCCCCAGGGCAAGGACTTTTTACTTTATTTTTTGGTTTCTCAATATTACCATTTAATGTATTTATAACCGTACTCTCTTGCTATAGAATGGGTAAATTAAAATTTTCAAAGCTCTTTTTTTCATTATACTAATAGTGGAACTTGGAGCTAATAAAGTACACCACTTTTTCCCAAACAGTGTTAGCATTAAAACTATTTTTTTATCATATTTATTATCCCGAGGCTAATAATTGTGTAATTGCTACTACACAACTTTCTAAATTGCTATTATTATGAGCCATTTCATTTAAATTGGTTTATCTTTCTTTTCCGAGAACTTCTGTTTTCTTAAAATATCTATATTTAATTTATTCTTACAATACATACTCTGCATGAAAGCTGCTGCTGCTGTTGATGTTGTTTTTGTTACAGCTGCTGCTGTTGATACTTATGGTGCTGTTTGCTGATTTTTTATGCTGTTGTTCTCTGACTCTTACTATTATTAGACGTCTTACGCTTTTAGACGTTGTAAAACAATTGATATTCATTCACTATTGAGTTTTGTTACTAAATTGTTATTTTATATATATACATACCACTGTGTCCAATAAATGATTTTACACTACGCGCGTCGAGGGATTTGGAGAATTATTTTTTTTTAGGTTGGTCAAATTTCATGTCAAAATATTCATATGTGTTTGAGATACGTGTCGTTTTTTGAGCTGCTTAAAGTGAGTTTTTCGTTTTTTGCGATGTCGAAATTTGTTGAGCACAGAATTTGCATTAAATTTTGTTTACGGAATCAATTTTCTGCTGCGGATACGTTGAGGATGGTGCAGAAAGCCTATGGGGATGAGGGTATGTCTAAAAAAAATGTTTACAAGTGGTATAGTGAGTTCCAAGCCGGCCGTGAACGTGTCGAAGACGAAGAGCGTCCAGGGCGACCATGAACCTCAACCGACGAAGCTCACGTTCAACAAATCAAAGATTTGGTGTTGAAAAACCGTCAATTAACAATAAGAGACCTTGGCATATCGAAGGGCTCAGACAATATCATTTTGAAGGATGTTTTGGGCCTCAAGCGCGTCAAATCTCTACTGGTACCGAAAACATTGAATTTTTTGGAAAAAAGGCGTCGCGTTGAGGTGTGTGAAACGATGCTTTCCGACTACCTGGGTGTCATGAAACGCATTATAACTGGCGATGAGACTGGGATCTATGCTTACGACCCCAAAACAACCGATCAATCGAGTGAATATCGTGCCAAAAGAGAGCCAAGACCAAAAAAAATCGCGCCAAAGTCGCTCAAAAATCAAGTTCATGTTGACTGTTTTCTTCGATAATCGTGGTGTTGTGCATTATGAATTTCTTCCAACCGGTCAAACAGTCAACAGGGAATATTATTTGAACGTTATGCGTCGTTTTCGTAAAGCTATCCACCTAAAAATGCCGGAATTGTGGAAAGACAATTCTTGGTATTTACACCACGATAATGCACCATCCCATACTGCCCTTGTAATTCGTGATCATTTCGCCAAAAACACAACCCATATCGTTCCGCAACCACCGTATTCACCTGATCTGGCGCCGTGCGACTTCTGGCTGTCCACCAAGTTCAAAAGACCACTCCGGGGACACCGTTTTTATACGATAGAGGAGATTCAAGCCGCAGCGAAGACGGAACTGAAGGTTATCCCGGAAAGTGACAACAACCAGTGTTTCGAAGATTTGAAAATCCGTCGGCATAAGTGCATTGCATCGGGAGGGGATTACTTTGAAGGAGATGAAATTGATTTAGAAGAATAAATAAAAAATTTTCAAAATAAATACACCTTATTTTTTGGGCGCAGTAGTATATATAATATATTTATTTATTTATATTTTTTTGTATAACTGTAGTTTTTGTTGTTTAATTTAATTGTTGTTTTAACTTCTGTTAACAATTGTCGAGATAATGTTCTTGTTCTTGTTGTTTTTGTTATTGGTTCGCTTCTGACTGCGCCAGTTATGCTTGTAAAGCTGAGAGCAAATTATGTTTTCCAAATTAAATGTTATTATAAAGAATGACTACACTGTATGGACTCTGTTTAACGACTGTTTTATTACAATGAAAATTTAAGTTTCCTTAAGCTACATATTATTCTATACCTATTATTGTATACATTAAAAAATGCTGACTCGTGACATTCCGTCACGTTCAGCTTCTGATCGATGCCTCAGTGGCATGGTTGGTTTCAACTTACAACTATTAGGGCAGTCATACATAACTCGTGTTTCCTGGTAAAAAAATTGAGGACAGGTTTATAGATGGACGTGATCGAACTACTAACACGCCCTTAAAACGCGCTTAAAGGTGAATCTAGGCCATGAATAAGCACTAAATTAAGATATAACAATGTAATTTGGCACAGGGTATCGTTCGGCAGGGAATGATAAGAAGCTTGCACAATATGTCTATGTTTGTCAAAAGAGGATTTTACTTTTCAATTGCTTACACAGTCCAAAATAGCGCCAGTTTGTAAAAGTAATTCTCCGAATTTCAAAGCTGTTATTGTTAACACTGGTGCCAATAACAATATGTTTTACTGGTACCAATAACAATATGTCTGATGACAGGAGACATTTCGTCTTGCCCTTGTCCTTCACTACCAGACACTCAAGCTTCGATTCTTTGGAAAAAATAAGAACTAGCAGCGCTGTTGTCAATCTGCCAGCAGTTGAACATTATTATAGAAAATTGTAGCTCTGTAGGTTATATTGCTTTCTCCAAATTGAGGATTGAAGAAATGACACGATAGGGCCCTGCTTGAAATGTGCATCTTACGTGGCAGTGGTCCGACTAGGCCCATCATACTCAAACTTTTTTTTAACTAAGAACGCACAGTACAACCCTGTGACTATATCGAGAATGTCAAATCTCTGACGAACAAACGCGTTGTGAAGACAAGTGAAGTATAATCCCTTCCTTCCGTTTTTAAAGCTCCATTTTCGGAAATGACTAAGCAAGGTCATACAAATAGAATTAAAAGTCGTATTCCGTTTTCCCATATTTTGGATAAGGTTAATAAGCAAGAGAAACTATTGAAATTCATAAATCAGCGACTCAATTCCCTTGATTACGATCTACAATTTATTAATGAACAGTAACTCTTTGAGAATAATGCTATAGAACACTAATCATCCTTCCAGAAGTAAATATAAATAAAAGTTCTTGTCCACGACAGATATATCGATATATCTGTCCGAAACGGATTTTACGAATCGTTTATTTTTTAAATTTAACAAGGAAGATTTAAGTTGGGGTGTAACCAAAAATTTATCTTCTTGCAACTTGCAAAAATCAAGGCTGCGGAAACGGCGCTGGGTCGGGTGCAACTGAACATTTTATACTCTTGCAAGTTGCAAGAAATTTAGCCGAGGAAATACCTTAATATGTAAAATCTAAATCTAAGAAGTTTTATATATACATATACTCTATACTAGCGGGCCCGGTGCCTGCTTCGCACGGCAAAACGAAATAAGAAAAGAAACACACTTGTTTTTAATAAAGTTGGTTTTGTTTCCTATTATTCAACTTTTAATTCTAGTTTCTTACAATCTGAGACTATGTATCACTTAAACTATCTTAGAGCTCTTTCGTAGACAACATTTTTAGTTTTGCCTTTCTTCTTTATAAAGATAACTGAAGGCTTGCCAACACGTGAGCACGAAACATATAACTGGCCGTGTGAAAAGCAAGGATATTCTAAATCAGTTCCACACAATTCCAACGATTGCCCTTGCGCTTTATTTATTGTAATAGCAAATGCAAGACGTATTGGAAACTGTAGTCTTTTGAATTCAAAAGGTAAATCTGATGGAATCATTGGAATTCGTGGAATCAATACATCTTCACCTTTAAACTTCCCCTTTAAAATTGTTGCTTCGATCAAATTGTTCATGACCTTTTTAACCGTTAATCTTGTCCCATTGCATAATCGTGGTTAATTTATATTTCGAAGCATAATAATGGGAGCACCCACTTTCAATTGTAAACGATGCGGTGGAAATCCGGGTAAATCCAATGAATTAAAAAATTCTGTCGGATAATTAACAGCGTCGTCTTGATTCGTAACCGTGTCAACTGATTGATATGTTACAACCTCGCCAGGAACATGGGTTAAAATGACTGCATTCATTTGACCAACGTCTTTATTTTTAGCGGCCAGTATAGCTCTTTCAGCTAACCAAATATGATTGCGATAATTTTCTGCAATATTTGGAAAAACACTTGACACCAATTCTTCTTTTGTCGGTGCAATATTATAAAAGTTATCTGGTAAAGTGATTTAGCCAGTTTCACGATCAACAGTAAGTTGACCATTGCCTATTGCCAACAGTTGCCTTGAAAATGTGTCGGCCGATGGATCTTTTTGAATTTGTACTCGCATATTTGTAGTCAAATTGAGTATTTGTACATGTTTCCATAGATAAGATGACTTTAAACATGCTTTTAATTCATCTGTTGGTGTTGAACGCGGAATCACAGGCAATGTCTGACGAAAATCACCAGCCAACAGAATCACAGTGCCACCAAATATCTGTTGATCGTTACTACGCAAGTCTTGCAATGTCCTGTCTAAAGCTTCCACTGATTTCTTATGGGCCATTGTACATTCATCCCACACTATTAATTTGCATTGTTGCAAGACTTGGCCCATTCCCGAATTTTTGGAAACATTACAGTCGGGATTTTCATTAACATTCATATTCAGTGGTAATTTATGTGCAGAATGGGCTGCCCGACCACCATCTAATAACGTCGCTGCTATTCCAGACGATGCAAGTGCCAATGCTATATTACTCTGTGATCTTATAGCAAGGAAATCAGAAATGTTTTGCCAGTTCCTCCTGGAGCGTCTAAAAAAACATTCCTCCAGTTTCGTTTCGTACTGATTCCCTTATGGTGTCATATGCGTGTCTCTGTTCTGGATTCAATTTATGTAAATTCTAGTTTATAAATGTGGTCAACTCATTCAAATCATATTGCTTTTCACGATTTATTTCTTGATTGAATGCATTATGCATTGGTCTATTTGGAGCTTGCAAACCCAATTATGTCAATGCTTTATTTGCAATTACCAAACAAATATCTTCAATGCCTCATTAAACATTTGAAATGTAATCATTAAATAGTTATTTCCTGCAATTCGGCGCATTCGATGCAAAATGTCTTCGGTCATAAAATCCTTAAAATTTTCCCATAATTGCAATGGATCAGATGGAAAACATGTTGCAATAATAATAGCTAATAATGTTCGTATTTGATGAGGAGAACTTGTTGCTGATGCATCCCTAAGTGTCGCATCCCAGTGATTATCATCTTCCAGTAAATGCAATTCCTGACATGCTTGATGAAAAGTGTGACACTTTAGGCCGTTAACTCTTTTCAAACTCAAAAAAGATGTAGGCGCACGAACATGAATCAATAATAGACGCAAATAAAAACATTCAGCATGACTGGGATGTACTGTGTAGAGACGTCCAATATACTTATATGTACATACATATATTTGTATACACTTCCGAACAAATAATGCACAAGCATGCATATATACATATGTATGCGTACACATGTGAATATGTCACCAACAAAGAATTGAAGCATTGTTCTATAAAAACAACAACTGCTCAAATAGCAAAAGCATTAAAAGTCAATTTGGCAGCCGAATTAGCGAAGCCCAAATGTAGTAAATTTTACAACAAAAACGATTTCATTCATAAACGCAGGCGCAAATTCTACAAGCGACCTCGCTTCATTCATAAAAACAAACGACGTAACATCTCCCCGAGCATGCCTTTGCCTACAAGCGTCTTTTCGCGACGATGGCAGAAGCTAAAAATCATAAATTGAACAACTTTCTGATGCTTCTTCACAGAAAGAAGTCAGAAAAGTGGCACACATATTTACGCTAGTTTGTAGGCGAAGCTGTTGCAGCGGCAAGGGAAGCGGTCAATAGGCGGCCATTCGTTTATTTTTTTCGGAGAAAGAAAGAAAGAAGCATGCGACACTTGTTACTATGAATGTATATACATATGCATATGGCTCGCATTTGCTTTCGTAAACATACAGACAAATGGACCAAAGAAATAATATATGTACATATGTATGCATGTGTCATAGAAATTCTATTGGTACAAATATGGAAATGATAACGAAATAATGCGAATATGCATATTTCAAGAAGGTCATCAATTTTCTTCTTCACTTTTTAATAGTCGAAATAAATATAATTTATTTGAAATATTAATTTATTTAAAAATTAAATGAAAGAAAAATAAAATTAAAATAACGTTTCCTAATTTTTCCCGATTTTATAAAAATAATTAAAATTTTTACCATTTTTCAGAAAACAATGGTTCATATAATACAAAATAATCACGCATATGTGACTCAGAGAATGCTTTGTACATTTTTCTTCAAAACATTTCTCTTTATTTATTTTGGCGTGAATTCAGTCTTTTTACATATATTTTTGCCACTGCACGTGCTCAATTCTGCTAAATAGCAGCGACAACGGCGAATTCCTTACTTTGATTGTTTGAATTTTTGAAGTGAAACTTCTTTACGCGCGAGTTATGTATGTATATTAAAACATCCGATTCCGAAGAGTGATCAATATTTAATGCTTTATCGTAACTTAAAATTACGTTCGAGGGAATCGTAACAGTTAATGTAATAAGAATAAATAGCTTAAAGAAAATAGAAAAATGTTGTCGGCAACTTAAGTGTAACATAATATACAATGTTTATAAACATAATTTTTGTAGACATGTTTACATACATAATTTCTCCATCGCTTAAATTTAAAACTCTCCTGAGTTTAATACTAATTTTAAATAAATTTAAATAAGATTTTGATGTTTTCCTTCAAATTTCAATTGTCTTTTTATGTTTGAACTATGAACATTTTGTAAATTATTAAATCTAAACTTAGGTTCGTTTTTATGTCGTAAAGATTTGTATTTTTTGATATATCCTTCTTTCCTATTATCCATAAATATTTCTCTCTTTGTATTTCTTTTTTTAAGATAATTTGTTTTAAATTTCAAAATATTTTCATAAATAATTTTTTTATTACAATTCCCATATTCAACATCGATTGGTTTATATCTTGTAACAGAATGATAACTCTTATTATAAAATTCTACAGCCTTACTCATTTTATCTTTTATGTTTAATTCTTTATTTTCAATATACAAAATTCTTATTTTTTCCGTTAATGTACTATGGAGTCGCTCAATATCACTATTTCCTGTGTGGTTATTTGGCTTAACAAAATGTAAATATATGTTTTCAGTTTTAAGAAAATCTTTTATATTAACGCTCTTGAACTCATTATCAGTTATAATTTTATAAAAATTTCCCCTTTGGGATTTGTAAAGTCGCAATTTTTCAATTATCGTTTGATTATTACGATCTTCCAGATAGAAAGCAGTTGCGAATTTCGAAAAACGGTCTATAAAGGTTAAGAAATTGCATTTGGAATTTGTATATACATCCATATGTACTATTTGCTTTGTGTCCGTCGGAATATCTGTAAATTTAAACTTTTCTTTAATAGGTTTGCGATCGTATTTACATCTGCTACAAATATCGCAATTATTTATAAACTTCTGTATGCATTCTTTAAGTTTAGGGAAATACATCAGCCGTTTTAAACCTTCATAATTTTCATTTATGCCTGCATGTCCCGTTTCATTCTTATGGTATCTTTTGATCTCTCTATAAACTTGGTCTTCACTTTCCATTTCTTTTGCATTATACGAACATCTTACAAATTTCATATTTCCGTTCCCTTCGAATAAGTCTATTATTTTTTGTTGTAAAATATTGTATTTATGATCGTCTAATACAGTAAATATACCTACTGTTCCAGTACCTATATGTTCTGTTAATAAATGTTCGAAATTTGTTTCTAAGTCAGCTGAATTAATAAATATTTTCTTTTTGTTATTTTTATATTCAAAGTCTTTGATTTTATCATCTGTAAGAATTATTTGCGTTTTAAAGCGATTAACAACTGTGTTAAGAATGCCAATATGATTATGAGTGTCTTCTTCCTGAGAATGCCTCGTCTCATGATCATCAGTATTATTATATAGAGAATCAGTTTGTTCAGTTGATGAGTTAAGTGTATGTATTTCATCGCATCTAATTCTACTCAAAAAGTCTGCAACATGATTACCTTGTTAATATTATGATTTGACAAAAAGCCATCGCAGTGGTTGATGGTCAGAAAGAATATCAAATTTAACACCAAATAAATAAGGTCGAAAATAACCAGTAGCCCAAACAATTGCTAATAACTCTTTTTCAGTGGCAGAATAATTTTTTTCATGGTTATTTAGGGTTCTACTAGCGAAGCAAATTGGATGATTTTCTTGCTGCAAAACTGCACCCAGGGCATAGTTGCTAGCGTCTGTTATCAGTTGAAAACGTTTTTTAAAGTCGGGGTACTTGAGTACGGGAGCTTCAGTTATTATTGTTTTAAGTTTTTCGAAAGCAGTGATGAAATTGGGATCATTAGGATTGACTTTAGCATCCTTTTTTAAAAACTTTATTGGTGGATAAGCTACCTTTGAGTAGCCGCGAATAAATTTTCTGTAATATCCGGTAACACTTAGAAAAGATTTAATCTGCTTGACATTTTTTGGTAGTTGCAGCTTTAAAATGCAATCAACTTTTGCCGGATTGGGCTTCACTCCTTCTGGGGTGAGTATGTGGCTTAAGAAAGGAGTTTCTTTTGCGAAAAATTTGCACTTATTAATTTGAATTTTTAAGTTTGAATATCTTAATTTGTTAAGAATATGCTTAATGTCAACGACATGCTCTTGTAAGCTTGTAGAGAAAATTAAAATATCGTCAAGGTAGACGACACACCTTTTATTAATATTAATATTTTATTAATATCCTTTTTCAAAACTGTATTAATTAGACGCTGAAATGTGGCCGGTGCATTTTTGAGCCCAAAAGGCATTCGCGTAAATTCGTAGTGACCATGTGGGGTGGAAAATGCCATTTTCGACCGATCTTCCTCTTTAACGAGGATTTGGTGAAAACCCTTTGCCAAATCTATCGTGGAGAAATATTGAGCTCGTCCTAATTTATCTAATATACTTTCAATATTAGGAATAGGGAATTTGTCTTCTACTGTTATTTGATTTAACTTTCGGTAATCTATTACTATTCTCCACTTATCCGCCCCTGAACTATCCTTTTTTTTGGGTACTATCCGCAAAGGTGCATTATAAGGTGATGCACTTTCTCTAATGACGTAGCATGTCATCTATCTGTCTATAAATTTCCTTCTCATGTACATGGGGGTATCTGTACATTTTACAGTAAACTGGTTTTTCAGACACGGTTTTAATTTCGTGCTCTACACAATTAGTATTACTTCATATTTCACCCTCCGTAAATATTAAATCTTGGAAATCATTAAGAATGGTCTTTAGTGCAGCTGACTCCTCGATATTTAGGTCACTAAACAGGTTATCCATTACATTTTTCCCTATTCTTGTTGGCTCTAATTGGTAAATTTCGTGCCTATTGTATGGAAAATCAGGACGAAATTTTAATACACTATGGTTAATAATAACTACTTCTTTACTCATATCAATTACAGCTTGAAGAGGTTTTAATATATTTTGCCCTATTATTGCGTCGAATTGTTTATCTCTAAAATCTGTTAATTTCCATGACATAGTGGCATTTTCGTTGAACTCAATTGGTAAGTCGGTTATGATTTCGTGATAAATATTTGATTTTGAATTAAGGGATGAAAATAAAATTGGGCTATGTAAAGGTATTCTTTCATATTGCAACAATTTTTCTTTGTTTAAAAGAGAAGTTGTGGATCCGGTATCAACTAAAGCAATTAATTTATCATGCTTAATTGTAATTTCAATTAAGGGAAGTGGCGTTTTGAGGCAATTGTATGACAATTTATTTCGTGATCATTTTCGTTATATTGAAAGTTGCTATGATTAGAATATTGTGGATAATTGTTGAAACGTTCAAATCCTTCTACATTTGTTCCTTGATCAAAATTAGCATCTGCGGTATTTACCTGTACGCAAAGTTACGGTTTCTAAAACTATTGTTATAACTTCTGTTTGCTTCAACTATATTTGAATTTGGTTGCTCAAATTTATTTTGTCTTACAAATTGTTTCGTTTGGTTGTGATTACGATTAAAACTTGGCAAACGATTATAACTTTCATTATGATTTTCATTTCTCCTATAGTTCGCGAAGTTGTTGTAATTTTGGTAAGTATGATATGGTCTTTCGTTTCTATTATATGTAGGCTTATTTTCTACGATATGATTTCTAATAAGTCCTTCTGTTTCTAATAAATTATAAGCATCTCGTAAAGAGTTAATACTTTTATTAATGATGACTGAAGCCAAATTAACATCAATATTGTTTAAAAAAGTTCTTAATATAATTTTTTCAACATTTTTTGGGCTAAATTCAATAGGCTTTTCGTCATCGTACTCGAATTTCTCATTTAGTTTGCATAAAATATCTCTCTTGATACAACTGGTTATAAGATTTTTTTATACCAAAGTTTCGTATGAGAATATCTCTTACTTCCATCCATGTTGGTGAGGGGCCAAGAGTTCGAACGACGTGCAAAGCTTCACCTTGAATCTTATTGATTATAATACGATGAAACACGTAGGTTTTCTCTGGCGAATCCGTTGGAAAAAACGTTAAGACCATGTCCACTTCTCTTAAGATCAAAGTAAGAGCGCATGAGTTGTCTCCTTTATATTCGCGAATGCAATGTGCATCTTTAATTATCTCATTTAATGTAAATGTTAAAGCACCGTTGCTCGTTGCCATGATAAATTTTTGTCAGTTCAATTGTTCTTTATATATTATTTTACACTTTGTTCGCTCTCCTAGGTTTGGTTTTTGTCTTTTTTTTTTTTGCTCCCACAAAACCGGTATTTGTTAGCACATATGTATGTTTCACAAAAAATAAGTTTTGGCGGGAAATCAGTGGCTTCTTTTGCAGGTTTTACTGATACTTGATTACGGGACTCTTTTAGTTTAAGGTAGTAGTCTTAATTTATTGTATTTAATTTTATTTTGTTTTATTCCTTTTTTTTTATTTCTCTGGTTTCACATTTTCACACTTATGACTGATGGAAATCTCCAAAAAAGTAACGTTCTAGTGTTTTTTTTTCTGAGCGATAAAATGCAATAATTTTTCTTTACTCTTAAATCCGCACACTTTATTGTTTTTTCTTTAATAGCTAGTCTCACTGTATATATAACAATTAATAATACACTTGTAAATATATTTAAATATATTTTTGTATTTTTGTGATTCTTTTCTTTTTCGGTTCTTTTTTTCGACTGCGCCAGTTATGTATGTATATTAAAACATCCGATTCTGAAGAGTGATCAATATTTAATGCTTTATTGTAATTTTTAGTTCGAGGGAATCCTAACAGTTAATGTAATAAGAATAAATAGCTTAAAGAAAATGTTGTCGGCAACTTAAGTGTAACATAATATACAATGTTTATAAACATAATTTTTGTAGACATGTTTACATACATAATTCGCGCTTGGCTTGGGGAGTAAGCTGACGAACGCGTTACGAAAAGTGTGATCAGGCGAGGCGAACGGTAATTGGTGGGGGATATAGACAAGCGTCAGCAGTGCGCGCGCACATTTTTCTTTCTTTCTCTTACAGCTGGGAAATGAAATATGTGTATACTTCAGTCAGTAGTTCGTTTGCGAGTTTACTAGCGTTACGTGATAGTTTAGTTATTTTATTGTAATATACTGTAATTTTAT
The DNA here is from genome assembly GCA_037783105.1 of Bactrocera zonata. NCBI lineage: Eukaryota > Metazoa > Arthropoda > Insecta > Diptera > Tephritidae > Bactrocera > Bactrocera zonata. Next base: position 97,793 of record JBAWJQ010004548.1, on the reverse strand, counting down.
TGCGTTTTGAACAATTTTATGAATTAATATTGTTCAATACATTCAATATTTTACGTTTAAAGTGAATAAAATTGTAAATTTATTTTAAAGTTTATGTTATGTGAATTTTCGGGAAAATAATAACAAATTATGGAAAACAGTGACACAGACTCCGAGTATCAAAGCGGTGCTTTAGGAACACCAACTAAGAAGAAATTACGTACGGAAATTGTGCATAAAAAGTGTGTGACAACAGATTCAAGACAAGATTTTAAACCTAGGTAGAACGATTCTCGATTTTATGAATGCCAGAAAAAAGTTGTTACTTTTAATTGCCAAAGTCTCAGAAAACATGTATCGGACTTGAGCGATCCCGCAATTGATTCAAGCAATATCCTGTTTTTATCAGAAACCTGGTCAAATGACGATGAAAACATTGGCATCCCGAATTTGGATTGTATTGCGAAATTCAAGCGTAAAAATGTTAGATCAGCAGGAGTGGCAATTTATCAGAAATCGAATGATACCTCGAATATAGTAACTTCGAACATGGGCATTCTATTACATATTCGTGAAGTTGATATTGGTCAGTCATCAATTGGTGATATACATATGTGCTGCTCACTGTGTTTTGGACGATGGAACAAACATCATAATGGTAGTTGTTTATATTTCGCCCAATAACACAGTTAATAATATCATAAATTTTATATACAGAATACTTATGATTTATGGTCGAGTAGGTTCTGAAGAACTAGGAGCAAACTATCATACGTTGCCACTAATCTTAGCAGGAGATTTCAATATCAATTTCGCATCCGAAGATGGACAACTCTTGATAAGCTTTCTACGAGATAAATTAGAATTACAAATGAATAATGACCGTAATGAGTCAACTACAAGACATGGAACAACAATCGATGCAGTTTTTTCTAGATTTCTGTCTAATTTTAATTCTAAAATATATGTATCGTATTTCTCGTATCATAAGCCTATTGTCTCGGTTTTACAATCAACCACAGTTATTACTGATGTACCCAATAATGAAAATAACGAATAAAACAATGAAAAAAAAAAATAAAAGATCTATGCAAAAATATTAATTTACTAATGAAAGCATAAAAAATAAATTTAAATATTTGTAGGAAATTAATATATGTATAAGTGCATACATGTATATATTGCACACACAAATTCATATATATACATATAGATAGAGCGAAAGAAGTTTCACTTCAGTCGTGCGGTCATAAGCACACTCACTTTTTTTTAATTCGTAATATCTTTTGAATGGAGTCCAATTAAAATAATTTAAAAACTATTTTATAGGTAGTTAAATGGTCTTGCCCATAAAATTAAATGGTCTTGACCATAAAATAATTTATTTGGATAAGGATTAATATAAACACATAAATGGCATGGTTTGAATTTGGTTAGCATTTTCATTAATGTTTAAAAAGAAAACAGTTGTTGTAGTGACATAACTACAATAGTTGGACGTATGCTACCGGGGAGTTTTTTGTAGACATTATGATGTTCTTCAATATTGTTGTACATTATTTTGTTCTATCGCTAATAGTTTCGGCATTCGACGAAAGACATTTTAAGACTCATTTTTCTACACCTTCGGTTACATTGTTCAAATTTTACCAAGGATGCTTAATTTTTTTCAAAATGAAATGTAGCCCATGTTTAATTAGAAGAATGTAGAATTCTATCGGTGAAAGAATTTTTTAAATTGGCCCAGTACTTTTTGAGCCTATTCATTACAAAAATACAAAAATAGGTACAAATCTTTCCTCTTTATAATATTAGTGTAGATAACTCATACACTGGTCACAAGTTCGGCATAAGATTTGTTAGAAAAACGAAAGTCATTCTACAAGATATGTTCCAAAGTAAACAGGGCTTAAAACAACATAATAAATGGTTTTTTCGGCAAAATCAATTCATTTTATTCAAAATAGTCTCCTTTTGCGTCAATACAGCGTTTTGCACAGTCCAAATCATGTTGAACGAGTATTTTAGTTCGTTGGGCGGTGTGACCGCCAGTATGCCGGTGCAAACCTTTTGAAGGGCCTCTTTTTTTCATGGGCAAATGCATTTTTCCGAGAAGGAGGAAGTCGCACGGTGCCATATCAGGAGAACGGGGGAGTGGATAATTGTTTAAATGTGATTTTTGCTCAAATAATCTGTCACGAGGTGTCCTTCGAATGGATTCTGAGCAAGTTTTGGTCGTCAGTCAATTTGTGGGGAACACACCGTGCACACATCAATCGTAAGCCCAAATCTTCGATCTAAATGCGATAAGTCGATGTTTTGGAGATGTTCAATTCCATTTCCATAAATTTCATTGATGATTTCGGATGATTTTTGATGAATGCACGCACAGTTTCGGTAGTACGGTAGGAGTTTCACCAATTTTAAAACAAAATTTAATGTTGGCTCTTTGTTCGGAGCTCATTTTCGAACCGATAACACAAACATACTGACACCTAAAACGCAATAACATCACTTCCAATCGATACTTCACTGGACAGTCGATAAATATAGCAGATTCTAACGTACCAGTCGACATATAGATGGCGCCACCAGTGGGCGCTAGATTCAAAAAGTCCTGTTTAAGTTGGGTAAGTATCGACCCGATATTATGAATTTCAATTGTATGTATATCTCACAAATTGACCGATATTTTAGATCAAAAGTCAACTATAGATACTGGGGTTCACATATTCGCTACCTAGGGTGTTCAACAGTTTTGGTTGGATTTGGACAGATTTTGGTCACTTTAAGGGAATTATTATGGCCAAATTTTATTCCGTTATAATTTTTACTTCTGGAATTTAAAATTGTGTTGTATGGGGAGTAGGCGTGGTTGTAGTCCGATTTCACCCATATTCGCACTGTCACACAGAAATATGAGAAGCAAGCCACGGGCTCCCATAAAGACCTCTCATATCATCTCGAAAGTTAAATTTAATGTCTCTGGCGTTATTAGTTAAGGATTTATTACGCTTTTTTTTTTTTGAAGAGTACCGTTATATGGGGAGTGAGCGGGGTTTTCTTCCGATTTCTTTCATTCTCACACTGGCGGAAGCAGTTTTTATAATATTCAAGCATTGCAAATTTGCTTATTGTAGCTTTAGTAGTTTAGGAGACCTGTGAGTTGGGCACTCAGTGCGCATTCTCATTTTTTATATTGAATTTCTGGGGTTTGGATAGTCCTATTTGACCTATTTTCAACACAGTGATAGTCTATAACTTTAGTTATAAGTTGGCAAAATTTTTATATAACTCTTATAACAAACAAAAATAGCAAAGTAACAGAGTTGCCCATAATGTTTTTTCATATATGAAGAAGTGAAATTTTCTAACGTTTTTGGTGATTGTTGTGCATTTTTAATTAGTTTGGCGTAAAATTTTTAGGTTAACAGAGAATATTTCAAATTATTTGAATGCTAATGATAGCGGTGTTGATGATGGTGGAAGAGAATCTAAATTTGGTAGTGACACGATCGGATTTCGGAGATGATAGTGCTCATCCCATTAGATATCCACTTTACGAAGAATATATCCACGAGGAAGCTGGTGTAGATATGGAACCTGACGAAAACAGATTTTATTTGTCTAATACGGCTATTGAGGGTAATTTTGTTGTCAGGGAACGAACAATCAAACTTTGTGATGGTCAAAGCCAAGCCAAACAGAAAAACAGCGATCGGAACTGGCATTAGAAATGCGTAGACAAAGAGCGTCTCCATGTGCGGAAAGTTTTGGATCTAAAAGCGATGCCTTCATAGGCGTCTCTTGTTGAAGGTATTGCTCTTCGGATAAATAGGAAAGCTAAAAGAGTAATACATGCAAATATGCATCACATAGTCCCAAAAAAATAAGATATTCGCAAGACACAAATGCGGATGAACTATATGCTTTTATTGCAATTATTTTTTACTCCGGTGCTGAGAAGGTTAACTTAGTTAATGCTTAGGATATTTTCCACAAAATGAACATGCCCTTTTATAGAGCAGGGATGTCACTGTATTGGTTTGAGTAATTATGCCGCTTTATACGCTTTAACGATTCACGGCCTCGCGCTGAGAGACGATACGACAACTTGGCGATACCATTCTTCCCAGGTAAAGAATTGACAATTTTTGAGCAGTGACCTTCAAAAACGCTTAACGCTAAAACCAACTATCCGCTTGAGGGCGATTATTTGCTTTTACGGGTAATAAGCCGCAACGTGCTAGTGCTCTCAACTGCTCATGTCAGCGAAGATATTAATCCTCTAAAAAAAAAAACACAAGTCATACATGATTATAATGAGCACAGGTGTTGATACTTTCGAAAAAATGCTACGTGGATTCACTGGCTGTTCGTTACACTTAGTTTAACTGGTTATGTTGGGGAAATACTTACGCTGACCTTTGATTATGTACCTTTTGTGGTTTTGGTTAAACTAAAGATTTCTGAATTTTCGTATAAAAACGTAGCAATTTATATATGTATTCAATATTTTTATAATACAAACATCAGGATATTTTAGACATATTTTTTTTTTTTATAACACTGTTCACTTTTACCTGTTGATGCTCCTACACACACACACACACGCGACCGAATGGGGACTCCCAATTTGGACCAGAACTTTGAACCAAATTGGCGGATCACCGATGAACGAGTGGGCGAGACGTGAATTCTCGATACGGGCGTAAAAAGCGAATTGGGGGCCACTCCAATAACTATCTAACCAATCCTTTTTGATCGGTTGGGTGGTGCAAATGATTATAGTGTGTGTGCAGTGTTATGTTTGGTTTGGTGCGTGGTATGATGATGTTGGTTGTGCGATGAATGTTGTGTTGTGTGCTGAATGTTGTGTGGTGTGATGAATTTTGGGTTGAGGGGCTAGATGCCATGAAGTCGCACAAACATCCCGGTACCCCTAGGCGAATTAATTGCCTAGAAGCCGCTGCAGTTTCTGTGGGATGCTCACTACAGCGCTGAAACCCGTCGCCTTGCGCTGGTTGCGATGATTATGATGTGGTGGTGTCTGCGATCGTGCCCCTCGGGATGGCTTATAGCGATGGGCTCATCAACGTTAAACCTGATTTTCATGTTGATTGTGCCGCTGTTGACCACGCCGGTGACTTGCGTGCGTTGTTTGATCGACGCATCGAGGAAAGCGGTGAAACAACGTGTGATGCGGTCGGTAGCAGTACTAACATGACCCGTCTAACATACATTCCAACGTAGCGTGCGTGTCTGCCAAGCATGTCATACAGTGGCCGTGAGCTCTAGCGATCTGTTGGCGTTCAGCGGGCGTTATGGTCTTGAAGATCGTACATCTCTTCAGGAAATAGGGTTGACAGCATAGGCTGCATTGTGGCGGTACGTGTTCCTCGAAGTGCTCCACGATTGCCTCCCTGACAGGTGGAACAGATGAATGGCTGGACGGGCTTGTGCCTAGTCGCCCTCGGTTGGGGGAAGGCATTCGTCCTGCACCATGACGCATTCGGCTGTACTGGGTTCCTTCTGGACCGTTTTCCATCGATATCTCTTATGGAGACCTTTACGATAGTCCTCCTTCCGTCTGTAGCTGAATTCATGATGGAGAATTTGATTCTTTCCCATCGATTTATTAAAGTGAGTGAGTCTCTTAGATGGAAATCCGCGTCGTCCGACAAAGCGTGCAAATGCTGCAAGGAAAGCCGCAGTTGTCAGATCTGAACACAGGTCTAGGTGTACTGCCTTTGTCGTAAAACATACAAAGACAGCCACATACCCTTTTCTAAATGAAGAAGACCTTAACATCGAGGCCTTTATCTGGAAAGGTCCAGCAAAATCAACCCCAGTAATAGCAAAGGGTAGAGCATAATTGCAGCGTTCAGGTGGTAAAGCTGCCATGATCTGCGTACGCATTTTATGTTTGTACAAAGTACTTTGTTTACACATAAAAATCGTCTTTTTCGTCGCGGTATATATAATTCTTGTCGGACCATTTGCTGCATCAAGCGATGCTCACCATGTAGTGTAAGCTGGTGAAGATATATTAAGAATAAATGAATAAAACGGGATTTCTCAGGTATAATAATAGGATGCCGTTCGTTGTAACTGAGGCTGGAATTCGCTAATCTTCCATTTGCCCTTATTAATCCCTTAACGTCCAAGAATGGATTTAATAAGAGAAGTGAGCTTTCCTTTTCGAATGGTCGTTTTTCGAGCAACTTTGCTTTCTCTCGACTGAAATAGCGAGTTTGGGTGTATGTGATGAGACTAACTTTGGCATGTTGCAAATCGGAATGCGTTTGTTGTACGCAAGGATCATTTGGTATCCCTTTCATTTTTTGTTTAAGTCGTTGGGTGAATTTGTGCATGTAAGCGACTACTCTTAGTGCTCTAGGAAATGAAGAAAATCGGTAGAGAATATCATCCTCTTCTGGAGTGATATGAAAATTTTCAATTTTCTGACTTTCCGGCGGTGTTATATTATATTACGAGCGGGCGACTTTGGCCAGAATTCTTGTGATTCAGTTAGCCATGTTGGACCATTCCACCAGAGTGTAGTGCTGATGAGGTGCAGTGGCTTGCAACCTCTTATCCCAAGATCCGCTGGATTATCTACACTTGCAACATGTTGCCATTTTGCTGGGCCAACTAAGTCCAAGATTTGAGATATTCGGTTAGATACATAGGTCTTCCAGCAATAGGGTGGTTTTGCTAACCACGCTAAAACTATTTCTGAGTCTGACCAAGGATGCGTTTTATGATCGGTTAATTTCAGATGGTTTTGAACTATTGAAATTAATTTTGCTAACAGAAGAGCACCATTCAGTTCAAGCCGTGGCAGACTGAGTGTCTTCAAAGGCGCAACTTTGGCTTTGGCTACCAAGAGGTGTGTAGATATTTTGTTATCGTACTGTGTGCGTACGTAAACTGTTGCGCAATAAGCCTTTGCAGAGGCATCACAGAAACCATGTAATTCTGTGTTAATATTAGGGGTGAAATTTACCCATCGAGGGATTCGAATTTCTGATATAGTATGCAAGTTGTTAGCAAATTGAGCCCATTTTGTTAAACGTACAGGTTTTACCTGTTCATCCCATTCAGTGCCATCTTGCTACAATTCATGAGTGAGGATTTTTGCTTGAATCATTATTGGTGAAAGCATTCCATTCGAAAATTTTTCCACCGATGAAAGTATTTGGCGTTTGGTTATGGCGGACATTGCAGATATTGACTCAATTGTATATGAGAATTGATCTGTTATCGCATTCCATTGAATCTCTGGGTTTTTGTTGTACTGGCCGTTTCAAATTTCTATCTAATAAGTCTTCCTTTTTTATGTTTTTTATTATTTCGGTATGATTTGATGTAATTTTCTTTAAGGGGAATCCCGCTGAATTTAGTGCTTTGATCACTTGAAATAGCGCTAATGACAGACTGTGGCTACCTGATAGAATATCAGCCACGTATGTTTGTGTTTGTAAAACAGAAGTTGCTAAGGAAAAATTTGTTTCACACGTTTTTGCCACTTCATGCAGCTTCCTGATCGCCAGATGGGGTGCGCAATTGATGCCAAAGGTGACGGTTTTAAGTTTTTAGTCACTGATTGGACTATTACTTGATTTGCGGAAGACTATACGCTGAAAATCTTAGTCATCTTTACGTACTAGAATTTGTCTGTACATTTTCTCTACATCCCCATTAAAAACGTATTTAAACATGCACCAATTTAGTATTAGCAGCATGAGATTAAGTTGTAAGGTTGGGCCAGTATATAGTACGTCGTTGAGTGAGTATCGTATTTTTGTTGTGATTTTATCAGGTCGTATTACCCCGTGATATGGCAGATAAAAAGATAAATATCTACCTTTAGATACTTTTTCATATGGTACAGCTTTTTCTTTGAAGTTGGTCACCTAGTCGTGGCGAAGGGGCTTAAGTAAGAGTAAAGTGGGCATCCCAAAGGAAGCGCACTCTAATCTTACGAACTAAGAGAGACACCTCTTAATTCCCACAATAGTAAAATGGATGAATAAACCCTAGGTTTTACGCCCATCTCCTATTGTGAAAGTATGAGGATACCCGCACCAACACCACTCTAAGCCAAGGTGTCGAGGTACCCGTGCCGAGGGCTGAATGGTCAGCGGGGGGTAATAAATTGCTGATCGCGAACGGTTCCCTCCGATACCCTGGCGAGGTCGGAGGTATAAAAGCCTTCTCTCCGCATACCGGCTCTGCGGACCAACCCTTTCCGGCTAACTCGTGGGACCAAAAAAATGAACGAAAACAACAAAACAACAACTACAACAACCAATTTGACGACAACAGCGGCGACTAAGGACATGAATTACAGGATTCCCATTACGGAATCCGAGGAAGACGAATTACTCGCCTCCAGCCAGGAGACGAGTAAGACTACTGCCGGACATACCAACCTAAGTATACCGACAGATACACCAGTGATAACAGCGAAGGGAGGCAGCGTCCACCTCCAAAGCTGCCATGAGCACCAACCAAAGTGCACTGGCGGTTAAAGGAGAAATAAAAAAGAAGCGCAAAAAATCCCAGAATCAGCTGAGGAAAAACCGGTATCAGAGGGCAGTCTTCATTCTAGGGAAGATAGCCAAAGACCAGGCAGCCGGTACCCCCGTTGATGAGGCAGAAACAAAGCGCCTCAAAACAATAGTGGAGGAATATGAAAGCTACCTGAAAAGGAAGCAATCAGAACCTCTAGTAGAAAACAAACCGGAGAGCACTTCACAAAAGAAGAATCGCTCTACGACAGAAACACCAGAAACTCTGCCTAAAAAATCGAGGCGGAGTGAAGGCGAACACTGCAGCGCAACAGCGTCAAGGCATTTCTGCGATGTAGCCAGGGATAGCCTGCAAGTTGCCATCATAGATGGGAATTCCTCCTCACCGATCACGGTACAGGAAAGATGGGTGGAGATCGACGTCCGCACCCGGACTTTGACTCCTCTGAGACCCTCAGGGGCTACAGGGTCATCAAGTGCGTGGACCAGGCCTCGCTAGATTTCTTGACGGGTAGTGTTGCTAAAATCAGCAACGCCTTTGTAGGCCTCCAATTGAGGCTTATACCCGCCCGGGAAATTCCGAAGAGACCTCGTGCTCGCATTTGGTTACCCCCACTAGAGGAGCCAGGCGAAAAATTCTTGAGGTGTATTAAGCTGCAGAACAAATCTATACCTGGTATAGATGAGTGGTAGCTGATAAAGGAGGAAAAAACAAATAAAGCATGCAGACCAATACTAGTGGCCATTTGCGATGAGTCCATTGAGGCTCTCAAGAAGACTTACTACAAAATCAGCTTCGGAATTCGCAAGGCCAGGTTAAAAATCTTCCAAGGCGACAAAGCGGCTGACGAAGACGACACGGAAGAAGTCGACGACGCCAGCCAGTTGCTAAGAAATGTGGGCATCGAAGAAACCCGAGATGCCCAATAACAATCTTAGATGCGTACAGACAAACCTACAGCACTCGAAGAGTGCTACAGCAATTCTGACAACCCTTATGAACGAGGGGGGCAGCGTTATCAGCCTAGTACAGGAGCCCTGGGTCAAAGAAGACACCACTAAAGGGCTAAACAGCAGCAACTATAACCTGTTTTACATACGGAACAAAGGTAAACCTAGAGCATGCATTATTTTCAATAAAAGTATAAATGCATTTCTATGTCCTAATTACAGCACAGCAGATGTCATAGTGGTAAAGGTGGAACAGAAGGAAAAGACCTTCTTCTTAGTCTCGGCCTACTTGGCCCATGACGAGGACATACAACCGACCCCGCTCACCAGACTTGTAGAGGAGAGGGTGTGATGCAAACGCAAGGCACACCGTATGGCGTAGCTCCAGCATAAACACCAGAGGTGAGTCACTCTTGTAGTATATTCTGAATAGAGTATATCTAAGTATATGCAACAAGGGCGATAAGCTAATTTTTATTTTTCCAAGCTCTGCTAGATTTCCGGGGTGGGAGGAGGTGCTTGACCTCACGCTATCAACAGACACAGACAGTCTCGTTATGGATTACTGGAATACAGTGCTCCTCTCACATACCGGAACCCTAGAAGAACAGCATGGGGAAAATATACCAAAATAGCAACAAAATGCCTCGAAAAGGGAGGCAATAAGAGTATCAGAAATCCTCACACCTCACCGCCCACACTACAATGGAACCTTTGAGCAATATGCAGACTGAATTTCTCCCACCTAACACCACTTCAGTTTTGCAACCACTCGACAAAGGCATAATCAAAAGTTTCAAAACATTGTACCGTAAAGAAGTTGTTGTTAAACTGCTTGAAAGCATCGAAGAAAAAAAGGATTATTCCATTTCGATTTATGATGCAATGAATATTGCTCATAAAGCCTGGACAAATATCAGTAAATCGACTATTAAAAACTGTTTTCGAGCTTGCGGTTTTGTTAAGGATCAAAATGTTGTCGTAATCAGCGATGATGTACTTCACATAGCAGAGTAGGCTCGTGTTCCACAAAATGCAGAAACTCGTGTAAACTTTGATGACTACATTCATGTTGATGATGAGTTGGTGATTACTGGAAGCCTCAATGATGATGAAATTTTGGGTTTCGAAAACATCGACGATGAAAACGATGAAACATTTGAAATTCCCTCAGTTTCCACAAAGGTTGCGAAAGCTTCAATTGAAAATTTGCGTTTTTTTTTTCATGGCATCAAATGTTGAAGACACAATTTTTAATGACACTGTAAACATTGATAATGCCATAGATAAAATACGCCAAAATAATGTCCGTCAAAAACATATTACAGATTTCTTTTAAAATGAACACTTTTCTTAATTTTTTTGTACAATTTTTCAAAATACATACATACATATATTGATTGAATAACATATGTACTTTATATTTTAAAATTTAAATATGTATAATCATTTCTTGTTTTTTATGTAAAATTGAAAAAATAAATAAAAAAAACTCTGTAATTCGTATATTCTGTATGTTGCCTCTATAAATTGAATAATTTGATAACTTGAAAAACTCCATAACTCGTATTTAAATTGTGGTCCCTTGCAAATACGAATTATCGACGTTTCACTGTACAGAAAAAAAAACAAAGCACACATAGCTTACTATACTTATAAGAAAATCGTCAACAAGAATTGGGGCCTCAAACCAAGTATAGTCATGTAGATGTATACGGCGGTCATAAGACCTATACTTACATATGGAGCTCTGGTATGGTGGCCAGCGCTAAACAAACAATACAACATTAAAAAATTAAATGGTAAACAATGCAGCAGCATGTGCGAGTGTTACTGGTGCGATCAGGTCATGTCCGACTGATGCGCTCAACGTGATCCTGCATCAACTACATATGGACATTTTTATTAAAAAAATAGCAGCTATTGCAGCGATAAAAATAAAAGAATTGTGAGGTTGGAATCAGTAGAACTACGGACATAGTGTAATCCTAAACAAGCTCACCGTTAATAAATCAGACTACATTCTCCCAAAGCTGGACTTCAATAGACACTTCCAGGTGATGATAACGTCTAGACGAGAATGGAGAAGAGGTCCAATAGACGAGGAGGATACCATCTCAGTCTATACCGACGGGTCCAAAATGGACTGCGGAGTAGGCACGGGGGTATTCTCCGCTGATCTTGGCATATCTCTCTCTATATGTCTACCGAACTCGGCTAGCATCTTCCAAGCAGAAATACTAGGCATAGAAAAAGCCTGCAAAGCGCTATTAGAAAACCGCGGGAATATAAATAAAGCAACTATATTTACGGATAGCCAGGCGGCGCTCTTGGCCTTGTCTTCACCCACGACAAATTCCAGCATAGTTCACAACTGCAAGTGAGCGCTAAGCTCTAAAAAAGACAAGCTTCAAATAAACTTGATCTGCGTTCCCGGCCACAGGAACATTTTCGGTAACGAAAAAGCAGACGAGCTGGCAAAGGCAGGAGCTTTCCTCAACGAATCCGAGGCGGAGCTAATACTAAGCTCGCTAGGATCGATCAAAAGAGAGATCAATAGACAATTTCAATAAGTTGCAAATAACAGATGGAAAAACATTACAAAATGCGTCGTAACTAAACAATTATGGCCAACATATGACAGTAAAAGAACCAATGACTTATTTAATAGGTAAATGAAAAGAATTTACAGAGTAACAGCTACCACAACAGGGCACTGGCCATTTGGGGAGCACGCATCCAAAATGGGTATGCCCTACAACGACATCTGCCGTGGCTGCGGAGTAGCAGAGAACAAGGAAACAATCTTCCACTTTCCCTGCGACTACCCAGCTCTAGCACAGATCCGACACAAAGCACCCGGAATCCACCCAGCACCAAACCTTGAATGGATTTCCACCAAAAGCTTATCGGACTTAAGTAGTTTTATCTAAACCTCAAAATGGTTTGAGAAAGAAGGTGAAACGTAATAGCAGATATAGGAGGTTCTACGAACATCACATCACATTATCATATGCTAATTACCTCTGCCCAGCTAGTTGATGTCCTCGATAATCTAAAGGCTGACATCACCACCGTCCAAGAAATGCGATGGACGGGACAAGGACAAAGACAAGTAGGTCCTTGTGACATTTACTACAGTGGCCATATAAAGTAGCGCAAGTTTGGTGTGGGATTCGTGGTGGGAGAGAGACTCCGTCGCCGAGCGCTATCATTCACTCCAGTGAATGAACGTCTAGCCACGATCCGCATCAAAGCGAGGTTCTTCAACATATCGCTGATTTGCGCCCACGCCCCGACGGAACGTTTTTCTGCTCGGATGGCACTCCTGCTCTCTGAGAGCACTGGTCAACAACTCGTATAAGGGAACTGTGGGACGGCATTTCAAACTCCGTACGTACAGCTGCAACCGAAACCATTGGTTTTCGGAAAGTGCAAAAGAACAGCTGGTACGACGAGGACTGCCGTGTCGCAGCGGAGAGAAAACAGACTGCCTACCTCGCAACGTTGCGACCGACCAGGACACGTGCGGGAGACGCATTTGCAGAAAGAAAAAGAAAGAGGCCGAAATGCGTGAGTACGAAGAGCTTGATAAGCTGGCCGACAGGGGTAATGCTCGAAAATTCTACGAAAAAATGCGGCGGCTTACAGAAGGTTTCAAGACCGGAGCATACTCTTGTATTACATCAAAGGTGATCTAGTCACCGATGCCAGAGAATACTTAAATTATGGAGGGAACACTTCCCCAGCCTGCTGAATGGCAGTGAACGCACACCACCAGGAGAAGGCGAACCCGATTCCCCAATCGAAGACGATGGAGCAGACATTCCATTGCCCGACCAGGAAGAAGTTCGAATAGCAATTACCCGCCTGAAGAACAACAAAGCGGCGGGGGCCGATGGAATGCCGGCCGAGCTATTCAAACACGGCAGCGAAGAACTGGTAAGGATCATGCATCAGCTTCTTCGTAAAGTATGGTCGGACGAAAGCATGCCCAACGATTGGAATTTAGGTGTGCTATGTCCAATCCATAAAAAGGGAGACCCCACAATCTGCGCCAACTACCGTGAAATAAGCCTCCTCAAAATCGCGTATAAGGTTCTATCGAGCGTATTGTGTGAAAGATTAAAGCCCACCGTCAACAAACTGACTGGACGTTATCAGTGTGGCTGTAGACCTGACAAATCAACAACCAACTAGATATTCACCATGCGCCAAATATTGGAAAAGACCCGTGAAAAGAGAATCGAAACACACCACCGCTTTGTCGATTTCAAAGCTGCTTTCGACAGCACGAAAAGGAGCTGCCTCGATGTCTGAATTTGGTATCCCCTCAAAACTAGTACGGCTGTGTAAAATGACGGCTGAGTAAAATGATGAAAAGTAAAGTCCTCTTTCGACGAACAAAAACCAAACTCTGTAATTCGCTCATAATTCCCGTCCTGTCCTGTCCCATCGTAGCAGAGCAGCATCAGGCAGTGTTGCTGCACAAATATTTACTAGGATAGGGTCCCACGATTCTGTGGAAATCTTTTGTGTTTCTAACACAGATAAACAATTAGTCACTGTCGAGTATAGTTTTTGAAACTCTTGGCTGGTTTCTTGTTGAATTTTTGGTAAATTCATTTAAATTGTTATTTGGCTGTCTACCAATACTCTTTCATTTTCATATCTTTCGACCAGTGCTTCCCAAATCAGATTGAAGTCTTCGTCATTTAAAACGAAACTCTTGACGATACTGCCAGCTTCCTTTTTTGTTTTGTATCTGAGATGGTACAGTTCTGAGCTCGTGAAAGTTTGGGATGGTTAATGTATACGGCAGTGAACATGTCCCGGAAGGACGGCCACTGCGCATAACCTCCGTGGAAAACTTCAGTATCAGAAGCTGGCACTTTCAAGAACATACCTGTATCTATTTCTTCTTTTTGAGTCGTAACTACTCTCGGAGGAGGAGTAGTGGCTCTACATGGCCGTAATAAATTTATTTGGTCTAATATCATTGCCTTCGTAATTTCATATTGTTCGCGACAGTTTTCATATTTAGCTGACGCCGAAGCTTTTATGTTTTCTGGGAGAAGACGTGCCCATATGCTATCTATGCTTTGAATTTTTAAATTTAGAACCGATTCTGTGTTTTCATTAATAGGGGAATCAGTAAATCTTGTGCAGTATCTAACAAAACTATCACTTTCAGCCATGAACCTTGACACTGAATTATCTTTGGTTCTTTTTTGTTTGGCACCCTGCTTTAAGCGTGTAGCTTCTGCAGGTGTGCTTTGTGATTTATCTTCATCAGCCTTTTTCGGAATTTGTAATAATTGAGGTGTTCTTCGTTTAACCTCTTTTGATTTCTCAGATTGCATTTATAGATTAAATTGTATTTGAGCTTAAAAATGTTTTGCTTTGAAATATAATTAAAAAATTGGTATTATGAGCAAATGTGTAATTGAAAATGAGAAGAAAAATATAATTGAAACATTTATTATTAATTAATTGAATTATATAAATTTGCGAACACGTGTTCACCGCATAAATTGTCAAAATAAAAAACTAGTTGTATATAATTATTCATTTTTTTACCGTGTGTTAGTTAAACGTATCTGTGATATACTCGCGATTAATTTGTATATTATTCCTTAGTACGTGTATATTTTGAGATAGAACGCAAAAGGAAGGAAAATAACAATAACGCAAAAATATACGTATGTATATACATATTTGTTTACATATATGCATATACATATAATATGTAGGTATGCTTAATGTTTGTGTGTTCATTTGTTTCCCTTAAGTTTCGCACAATTGTCATATATGTACATAAGTATGTAATACGTATGTGCAATATAGCGAAATGTGCGGAACAATGGTACTAAATAAGTACCAAATTTTTATATATTTGTAAATATATCAACATTTGAGCATGTACGTATGTATGCAAATGTTTCGTTAATCTGTATACGTTAGTCAAAAGGAACGCGAAAAAGAAATTTCGATAAGTACCCGAAGTACGCACATATGTACTATAAGTATGTATATATGTATAAATGCGCATACGTAATTGTGTATGTTGGTTAATGTTAATTTCTCAATGTTAGGGATATCCTCCATGTACATGTACTTTAATTTCGTTTTGTTCCGTTTTTTTCTCGTTTGTTTTAAGTCCGCTGACCGGAGTAATAAATATATTTTATATAATAGGTTGTCGAAAAAGTCTTGCGGTATTTTCGCTAGTTGGCGCTGAAAGAGCGTAGTTCTTGTTTTATTCGTCGCATCGGGTCACGCTATACCTTTTTGGAAAGCTCATTTCACGCGCTAACACGTGTTTGATTGATTGTCGTTTCTTTTAAGTCGTTCGTGAGTTATAGCGTCGCAAACATGGAGCAAAATAAAGAGAAAGTACGGCATATTTTAGAGTACTACTACGATAAAGGCAAAAATGCATCTCAACCCTCCAATAAAATTTGTGCAGTTTATGGACCCGATACAGTTTCCATTTCCACCGCACAACGAAGGTTTCAACGTTTTCGTTCTGGTGTAGAGGTGGTCGAAGATGCGCCACGCTCCGGAAGGCCTGTCGTCGAAAATTGCGATAAAATCGCTGAATTGGTCGAAAGAGACCGGCATACGTATAGTGGTCATCAAACCGCTATAAACCATTTGAAGAATCTTGGAGTCACTAAGAAGCTCGATGTATGGGTGCCACACGAATTGATTCAATAAAAATACCGCAAGACTTTTTTGACAACCTATGTACATATATAAATATCCACTGTTATGTTGTTGTTGTTTTTTTCTTCTGCCTTTGTTTACGAGTATATGTTAAAGCGATCCTGCTAGTTGCTTTACTAGACCAAGGGTTATCATCAAAAATTGCAAGTAAGAATACTTGACTTTGAAAAATTTTGTTTGTGGCAGAAACATATGTATATTCATGCGACATAAATAAAGAGAACTGCTTTGAGGTAAAATATACAAAGTCACACAGAGAATGTAAAAAAGCATTCTCTGAGTGGCATATGTATGCTTATTTTGTATTATATGAACTATTGTCACACATGCCGCACACATCTTTTGGCATCTCCACGGGCAACCAAAGCCTTGTGTTGCTGGTAGAAAATCGGAGTTGTGCCGAAAAAAATAAAGTAATGGCCGCCGATTGTCACCGCTTCCCTTGCCGCTGTAACAGCTTCGCCTACAAACGTGCTTAAATATGTATGTACATATGTATACGTATGATAGTGAATACATATCGACCCAGATTTTTGCGAGAAGCATCAGAAAGTTGTGCTTGTGGAATTTTCGCCTGCGTTTATAAATGAAAATTGTTTTTGTTGTAAGATCTACTACATTTGTTCTTCGCTAATTTGGCTGCCATATTGACTTGTGATGCTTATGCTGAGATGATTGTTGTTTTCGTAGAACAATGTTTAAATTTTTGTTGGTGACATACTTACATATTCATATGTGTACGCATATGTATGTATGTTTGTATGCTTGTGCATTATTTGTTCGGCAATGTATACAAATATATGTACATATAAGTTTATTTTTACATAATTTTTACATTGAGTAAAAATGAGTCAAAATAATATATTTTGAGCTGCACCGAAATGTGTACTCTTAAGACTAACTTATTACATCGTTCTTACTTCTATTTATACTAACTAGTATGTTTACTTATTACTAGTTGATAGTTTACTAAGATAGAGATTGTATTATTTGATTAGGTTTGCTTACACATACATATATTGCTTGCTTAGATACAATTGCTTTGTTTTAAGATAAGGTTGTTGTGGTATTCAAACTCAATGTTGTTTTGATACTTGTTTGTTTAGGATTGTTTGTTGTAGTGATAGTGAATTTCAATTGTTCCAACCAGGTTGTTTCTGCATTCTGTTTACTGAAACAAAAGGTTGTTTTGATGTTTGTTACTATTATAAGGAATACATTCCTTTACTCGCGCATATGCAATAAGTATAGTGATAAGTGATGAAATCATAATTTGAATTTCTGAACGCGCACATGCGTATACATACATTCATATGAGTATGTGCAGATACACAAGATAGAAGATGTATGGATATACTATGCTAATAAATATTTTTCTTACTAATAGAAATTAAATTTATCACAACAAATAGTACATATCGTCACCTAAAATGCAAAATAACGTATCACCAAAAAATTCGAAATTGAATGTCTTGTTGATTACGCTTCACTACTTCAAATTACATACATAATATTACATATATTCAACATTTTCAGGTTCTGCGCTAAATTATAAACCAGTTTTAACCAATATTAAAATTTTTTTCGCGACTTTCCAAGCGCTTACCACCAACAGCACCATTGAGACTTGGGTTGCGTTGTCTTAGTTATGGTTTCGTTATGCATGTAAGAAATATACGATGGTTCAAATAATTTTCTTTTCTTTTTCAAATTTCTATATAAAAATCAACTGAAATCCATGATAAAATAAAATAGACTCTGAAGGCAATTAATTTTTAAAAATTTTATTGAAAATTAAATAAAAATGAAAATATTTATATTTATATATAAGGTTATTAAGAGAATATAATTTTAATAAAACACGATTTTCAGAATTTGTTTACCTACAACCACAAATTCTCACACAACCTAATCAAAAGATTAGGTCTTTTTCACCAGCTTTTTTCAAAGCTTGGCTCACGTGTACATACTGCTTATTAAATTAATAAATACTAAAACTAACTAACAATAACTAATACTAAAACTACTATTACAAACTATTTACAACTTAATTCTACCCTGAAAGAAATGAAAAGAACATTATTAGTTTTTGAAGAATCTGAAATGAAAGAAATGAGAAGAGAGAAATGCATTTTTATTATTTGAGTAATGTACTTTTATTTCATATATTTCCTTTACCTTTTATCAAACGGAAGCTACTAGAAAAATTAACCGTCCGGTCAATGACCAAACTTTCACCATTCGTTCAATGACCGGGTACCCAGGAGGAGCAGATGTAGAAGTCGTTAGTATACTGAATAAAATTCTTTTTCTGTGTAAGTTGGCTACATGGCATAGGAAATAAATATATATGGGGACATAGTCTATAGTTCTCTTAGAAATCACCAAAGCGGAGTGCCAAGGTCAATGGATATTTAGGTACCTAAGCCGTCCCTCTCCTCTTTCCATTTCGGACGAAAAGAAAGAAACGTGTTCAGTTGAATTCCCACAAGCGTAGTGAATAGCGTAGAAAGAATGCAAAGATAAGTGAAAAAAAATATACAAAATAAATATTATCAATAAACAAATTGTATTTAATCTAAATACAATGGCTGATTCAACGAGTTTTCGACGGTAAGGCGAGATTTAGTTATTTTATTCTCAAGTAAATTATTTATTTTATGTTTTCATGTTAAAAAAATAGTAATTAGTATAATAATTTACTTTATATTATATAATAGTATAATAATTTAAATAAAATTTGTATCCACTTACTGGACAGCTTTGCACTGGGAAATCGATTTACACTGGGGAAAGGCCGTGAGAAAAATGTTGGTGGAAGAGTTGTTAAAGACTTGGTGGCACCATACAAAGGATCCGGTAGAAATATTACAATGGATAATTTCTTCACAACTCTTCCACTAGCAAAATTTTTAGTATCTTGGAACTTGACGATTGGTGGTAAAGCATACATTCCACCAGCAATGGCTGTTTCAAAAACTCGAGAAGAACTACCCACTGTGTTTGGCTTTCAAGAAAAAGTAACCCTATGTAGTTATGTGCAAAAAAAGGTAGTAATTGTGCTATCATCAATGCATCACGAAGCAAAAATTAGTGATAGTGCAATGAAAAAACCCGAAATCATCTGTACCATTGAGACCTCAGAAGCAGCGCGATTCAACTGGAAGGAAATAGATTACTGGTGTGTGCTATGAATGTCTTCAAAGTGAATTCAAAAAACGTCGCAAAACTGGAAAAATATGTTCAGTATGTGAGAAACTTATTTGTGATGAACACTGTATTACAACCATGACATGTGAAGGATGTACAGAATAATTTAATATACTTTAATTCTTATATAGCACAATATAAATAAACAAATAGTAAAAAAGTAGAAAAAAATATTATTAAATAAATAAAAATGGGGTTATTTTGTTCTTACTAACTATTTTTGTTTTTGTTTATAATAAGAATTATTGTTAAAATAAAAGAAATTGTAAACTATATTGTCTATTATTAATTTAAAAATATAATTATCTGAATACTTTGATAAATAATCTCTTAAGTGTGTGTAAACCCGTCATTTATATATAAATCTCAGCGGGTCCCCGGGTACCTGGTTATTAAACGGAGGAGGTATCAAGTTTGATAATTAATAACTTTTATTAAGTAATTGATTCTAAAAAATTTTTAAGAAAAATGGGTGTCAAATAACTTTAGTTTTGGGGTTCCAGGCGGCCATAAAATTTTTTTGAGGAGAAGTTAAAAAAAATTTACATGTAAATTGAAATGTATACCCGGGTACCCGGTCATTGACAGGACGGTTAAATATGGCCTACAACCTAAGTTACCAGTTTCTTAAATTTTTGTTGTTTATTATAATATCTCGCCCTCACTTCATTTTTGAAAGACTTTTCCTGTTGGTGTGCCAGCCATTTCGCATTTTTAAACAATAAAACTGTTATCAGAAAATCTAAAAATTGATGCCTATGTTCGAGGCAATATCCACCCTCGCTATACCTCTCTGGGTATTTTTGTTCGGTAATTGGAGTAATCTGGGCTAAAATCGTCGATTTTATACACACTCTGCATGAATTTTCTATAAAGAGATCTTTACAGCAGCTCATTTGAAGACGGCTTATTTCGAAGACTTTATCATCGGGATTAACCTGCCTTAAGTCATTTGCTCCTTTATAATTTTTTGACCTTATAAGGGCTTCTGATGAGTCCCCCAAAGAGTTATTACATTCGCATTAAAAGGGCACATTTATCGCACTTTAGTCTACATAAAACCTTCTGGTATGTAGCATATCCAGTGTAGTAGCGACGAACATGTTTCTCGGCTGCTTTTTTGGTCTCAGCATATTTCTTCCACGACGAGTTGCTCAGACGGTTTTAAATTTTCTTTGAGGCCGTCTTCTTGGCCAATATTCCAGTCAAGGCTTATGTAGTCGTCTTCTTCGCAATTGCCAGTTTGCGAGGAGTTGCGTTGCAATATTTGCATGGCACTAGCCTTGCAACATTATATTGCGTCTCGTGTGCCGATGGATTATTACTACATCCTAAATTTGCGCGTATCTTATAAAAAAAGTTTTCTTGTGCATCCTAGTTCATTCTCCCTAAGAGTATAAACAAAACATTCGAATATTCATCGAATAATGCGCCGCTCAATATTTGTTTGTTAAGCTTTTTTATATTTTTTATATAGTCAATGTGATCTTTTAATCTGTTAAATTTTTTCAATACAACCTCTTTGTATTGGCCGTCTTCGCGGATTTGGATTGCAAAGCGTCTTACAATCCAATTCGTCGAACAGATCATTAATTCTTTTCACTAGCAGTTGGGTTGCTTTGGCGCATTTTTTTAAGTGCTCATTTGAGCCCAACAAATTTTCCTTTATTGCCATCTCAATTGCCGCGGCGACCGAATTACTAAATATTTGTGTAGCTCTCGACACCGACATTTTCTCCAAGCTTCCGGGGTATACATGCGAATAAGTTAATTTTGGGAACATTTTAAAACTAACATTCGACTGATCTATGGCAAATAGTTTTCGTACAACTTCAAACGATGCCAGTCAATCTTGTGTTTCGGTGTCTTATTTCAGGATCATGTTGCGCATGCATTTTATCAAATGGCAATAGTCAAACATCATATAAATTTTATTTTTGTTGTGGTAGAAATATGGGTTTTCTGGCGATGCACCCAATATTAGCCTCAATTTGGTATTTTCGCATATTATTGTTTTAATTTTAAGCCCGATTTCCTCGGAGGCGTTTAAATTGCTCTGGAACAAATTTAGCAATCTTTCACTGCTTACGCCATCTTTTGCCACATAATAGGAAATTACATACTTCCATTTCGCTGCTAAGCCTTTCAACATAAAGAAGCAACACTTATTGCCGATCACGCTTTCCCGGTGACCTTTTCCATAATCAACGAAGCCATCAATCACAACTCGTACTTTGTTGTACGTCAAATCTTTTTTGATTGATTCGCCAACGCAAAAGTGTTTCTTGCGGGGCAATGCAAACTCCAAATCATCGCGCATAAAATTATAGGCCTTAGTCGACATATAATTGATGTTCAATGTCATCGCTTTCTCCTTTTCGTTGTAGGAGTTCTTTTTCTTCACAATAATTTTTGCGAACGTAAATGCAATTAGCTCATTTGCATCTCCTGTTAATATAATATTTTTCTCTATAGCTTGACATTCTCTTGTCAATTAGAAAACTTTCGTTTTCAGCTCCTTAATTTGTTTTGGCTTGTTTCAAAGAATTATTTTTAAACAGAGATATTCTCTTCATCGTTGCACTTCATTTCTATCTCATGAAGGCGTGAATATTTTTCGAATTCTTCGAATGATATGTCATTTGGATTTCCAAATCATTAGGTTTTGTGTTCTCTGTTTTTACATCGTATGTTTTTAAAACCGGCGGCAGAACCCAATCCGATGACTGCTGGCTACTTTCGTGAGTCCTAAATTTCTCACAGGAAGAACTTCATTGAGTCAGAGAACGTAAAGTATAGAGAAGGTGCAGGTTCGACTGCGAACATTTGATAGATTCAGATCAAGGAATTCGCCGAATTTGTTAACATTGTAGGTCGGAATTCGCTTCACGATTTTAACATTATTTACAATTCCCTCACATATTCTAACAGAGAAAATGAAGAGAAATAAATATATGTATTTACGGCATATGATGCAATAGCATATATGCCCAAGCAGAGAATATGAAGAGACTCCCAACGAAGAATTTCGTTTTGCTTGTTTATATTTTGTTTCATTTTTGACACTGAAAACTGTGTACAAAACACATTATGTTCTCTGTCTCATATACCCAAGAATATGAAGAGACATAAATATATGTATGTATGCAAGTTAATTCCCGTAACGAGGGAATTTAAAAAAAATATATATTTTACATCCGCGAACGCGCGGATTAAAAGAAAACGCTTGTGGTTATGGTGGATTGCAAGATACAAATCAAAATCTTTATTTCTAAAATACTAGTATTTATACAATTTGGTTTTATTTACTTAAGGTTAAAGCTGAAATGTAAGCATCAACTTCATTGAATCCAGAACAAAGTGTTAAATTACAATTTTAGCTGTGACAGCAAATTCCAACAGAATGTTAAGTGGTTTATTTACGATTGTTATTGTTATGCCATCTTGTGAGGGCGAGCGATATGGATTTTTGGATACAGAACGGAAAAAGCATATCGAATTCTTAAATAATCAAAAACGTTAATTATATTTCTAATTTATGAGGCAGTGTAATTGCAGAGTGCAGATTCAATTTTTTTTACAGTTATGGTAAGGTTTCTATGCGGAGGCTATCGTTAACTCCCCCCTTCCTAAAATGAATCGTCCCCGATTCACTATTATTTTGAGTTAATTTATATATTTGATCTAAAAGAGCAATATAAGTGATTACTTGAAATTGCGCATTTTCGATTGGTTTTGGAATTGCGGGAGATTTTTTTAATTTTAATATTAAGTAAGATATGAAAATTATTCCCAAGATTAAAATTATATACCAAAAATATGAATGTACTGTTATGTTCTTGTTCCGTTCTGCTAAAATATTTATATTGTCTAATTTTAACAGTTTATTGGTTGTTTCAAAATAATCTAATATTTCAAAATTATTAATGTGGTTATTTTTAAAATAATTTCAAATTTTTACTTCAATGTTTTCATAAGATTGATTATTTATTACAGTATAATTTTCAAATATTATTAAATATGTCCCATTTAATGTTTGATTATCTACAATATTTTTTCCTGAAACTAATATCGCTCCTGATTTAATTTCTTCAATTTGTAAGTTTTTTTCTTTTAATTTATTACATTTTCCTTGTTTTTCATTTAAAATTTCTGACAAACATGTGATTTTTTTATTTAGCTTACAATAGGTTTTTGAAATTTCTGTTTAACAATTCTGAATATTAAAAAATTTATTAATACAGTATATTATGTTCTGGTCAGTAATAAGCTTACCATCTAATTGAGCTATGGCTCTTACACCGTAGTAGTTACATGTTAGTTCTATTTTAGGATATTTAATATAAATTATTATTATGTTTCCTTTTTGGGCTATTTTAAATTTAGAGATGTCCATTAAACCTGTTATAGTCATAATACCGTGTTGGTAATATGTTATGTTTTTCAATTCATCATAATGTTAAATTGTTGGATTTAAAATTCCAATTTTACCAAAAGTTATTGTACTTATTAAATTTTGCAGTTAACATATTGATTTCGGTTTCTTTTAATTTTGTGTCATTTAATTTTGTTATTATTTTATCTGTTTTTTGTAATTGTCCTAACAAAGTCTCTATAAGTTCAGGTTACACTTCTAAATTTTTTATATCAAATACATCATTTTTGTTAACTTCTAAGTTATTGTACTTCATTTTACCATAATAATAATTTTATCTGATATTATTATCTCTTCAAAATATGTTAAATTAGTTATGTGAAAAACTCCCCATAGTCATTATATAAACCTACATTTTCGTTCTGTGTTAATGCGTAATTTTCTCTCGTGAAGGCCCTAATATCTACTTTTGCTATTATTAGCAATATTAAAATTATTATTTTCATCATTTTCTGAAAATGTAAATAAGTATTCGTTTAGGACTGTATATTATCCTTGTGCACTATTCTATTTCTCTGATTAATTGTAAACTTATTTCCTAAATTCTCTTTTACAACCTGTTTTTTATATCTGGAATTCAGCATATTTCTTTATCCTAATATTTTTTCATAAATTATTTCTCCAGGGTGAAATGGGAAGCTTGTATTGATATTTGAATGCATTTGAGCAATTTTTTCTTTTATTTTTGTATTAAGTTGAATTAATCTTTCATCCTGATTTTCAATATTGAACTTTTCGGAATTCTTTTCCGAATAATAATCATTATCGTTACTAATTTCTGAGCCTCTTATAATTATCGTTAATGTTGCCGGCAAATTCATCGGCTGGCGTTGTAGAACTTTTTTTTTCCACATTATTTTCTTTATATAATTTGCCGGTATTATCATCGGCTGGCTTTGTAGAACTTTTTCGTTCCACAAGGTTTTTTTTATGATTATGTTTTTCATTTGGCTGGTATAAATCTTCAGCTGGCGTTTTAGGACTTTTTTGTCCCAAAATAAATTTTTTTAATATAATATTGCCGGTAAAATCTTCGGCTGGCGGTGTAGAACTTGCTTGTTCCACAATTTTGTTTTCAAAATAAGTATTCATGTTTCTTTTTTCATTTTCCGAGTTATTTTTTACCCTATAATTAATTTTCCCATTGGTCACATCGATAAGTGCCTCAATCTTTTTAAGGAAATTGTATCCCAAAAGGAGATCCGATTCTAATCCTTCTATTTCATAGAAGATTTCTTCGACTCCAAATAAGGTAATTATGTGATAAAATTTTATTATGGAATAGCCATTCACGGTTTTTATGCGTTTATAAATGGCTAGTTTATTTATATTATTATAAACCCCAGGCTTAATGTAGCATGAGGTTGCTCCCGTATCAATTAGAGCTTTTAAATTTTTATTTAATTTTGGGTCGTGAAATTTGAGATAAAGGAGTTCGTCCCCTCTTCGCCTAAAAAATGGCTCTCGTTTATATTGTTAATTCGCTGACTCTTTTCTTGCGGGCGAAAGCTGTTATTACTTTCTCTATGCCGCTTTACCCCATGGGCTTCCAGATTTTGCCCCCTATTGGCCTGAAAGTTTGGATTAATTTGTATAGGTTTTAAATTTTGATTATTATTGCTATTTTTTTGTTGTTGATAAAAATTGTTAGAGCTTTGTTGTCCTCTCATATTAAAATCTCTATTATAAAGTCTGGATACAGATGGATCTATATCCATTGGAGTTGGTTTCGGAAAATTATAATGTGTATTATTATTGGCAGGGTTGTTCCTTTGAGGAAATCTTAGGTTATTGTTTGTGTACGTTGGCTTCATTCTGTTTCTGTCATACGTAAAGTTTTGAGCAAATCGGGCTCTTTGATTATTCGATTCAAGTTCCTGAGCTTTTGCTAAGGTGTCAGGTAAATCTTGTGGGCTTAAAGAGAATATTATGTCTCGTAATGGGGTATTTAGTCCCGTTATAAAGATCCTTAAGGCAATTTCTCTGTTTTTTTTTTTTTGTTTAATTCTTTGGTCAAGTCTGCATTGTTTCCGTGCGTCATAATTGTTTTGTTAATTAATAGCGTCAACTTTTTGTTGACGAGATTGTAGTTTTCTACAACCGACATTGCACCTTGCCTTAAGATGCTTAATTCTTGTTCAATTATGTGTATTGGACGTTTGTCCGCATATGCAAAGTCTAGACGAGATAGAATTGCATCGAAATTTAGTACTGTTCCGTGATTTGTTAATGCATCATTTGCATCATGCGTTATTTTATTTCTGAGTATTGTGAGTGCGGCAAAGTACTTTCTAGTGCCCCTCACGTATAGGCTCATAGCGTTAAGCACTGCCTCTCTCCAACTAACATATGAATTGATCCTACTAGTAAATTCAGGTGAAGGTGAATTCTTGGCAGGCTATATTGCCGTCTATCGTCTGTGTTAAAAAGTCAATTGCACTAGTGGTATTGACTGTTATTTGTGAGCGTAATTGCTCTACTTCTTCACGTAATGCTATATTGCTGTCAGCAATAAGGCGAGTTATTAGGTCTACGGTCAAAGCGTCACCGTTAGCCATTTTGTCTAATTTTTTGTTAAACATTTTTTATTTTATCCCTTCTAGGAAGAGGTGTTTTTTTATTCTGGAGGGTCTGGAGTTCAGAATCGCAGAATTAAGCTTTGTTATAAACCGGAGGGTCCCCCTTGCGGTGGTGAATCGCGGTTTCAATATATTTTTATTATATGGCTGATCGAGCCTTTAATTTTTATTTTATTGAAAAAATTTTATTGGTTGGATTAATTTTTTATAATTCTCTGGAGGGTCCCTTGGGTGGTAAATCGCAGAGAATTTTAAATTGTTATAAACTGGAGGGTCCCCCCGAG
Organism: Bactrocera zonata; assembly: GCA_037783105.1. Classification (NCBI taxonomy): domain Eukaryota; kingdom Metazoa; phylum Arthropoda; class Insecta; order Diptera; family Tephritidae; genus Bactrocera; species Bactrocera zonata. The sequence continues at coordinate 71,089 of JBAWJQ010004548.1, read as the reverse complement.
GGTGGTGAATCGCAGCTTTTAATTATTTAATTTATTGGTTGTACAAACCATTAGTTATAGTTTTTTATTTCTTTATTTTTTTAGTTTAGGACATTTCTTAATATCGTGATCGCCCTTACAAAAATCGCAGTATGAGAGTTTTTTATATTTAATGCTTGGGCTATTTCCCATTTCTAATATACAAAAATATTTTAACTATATTTAATTTTAATTTCAACTTACAAATATGTATACTCTGTCGCTGTCTCGTTCGAAATTTCCGCTGATGATGCTGTTGTTGTTACTGTTGTTAAACAGAGGTAGTTTCCTCTATGCTTGCTGCTACCACTGTTGACACGTCCGATGATGTTGTTACTACTGTTTCTTAGTTGTTTTTGCACTTTTAAGTCACTCTGTATTTTGTTGATTATTTTAATTAATTATTTTAAATCTTTAGTTTTTGAATCAATTTTATAATTTTAGAGTTTCTTGTTTTTGTTTTTCTGTGATTCTCACTTCGTTACTTTTATTCACACAGTTATTTTTTTAGTGAAAGGTTTTTACTTTTTTGGTCACTGTTACTTTTTCTCTTATTTTAGTAGGCACGTTTTTACTCATTGCAAGTTATTTTTAATAAGACGATTTTTTATAATTTTTTCTTCACAATTTTTAATACCGCAACTTTTTATACCTTTTATTACCCAATTTTTTTATACTTTTTTATAAATTCTAATACCACAACTTTTTATACTTTTTATTTCACAATTTTCAATACCACAATTTTTTTATACTTTTTATAAATTTTAATACCACAACTTTTTATACTTTTTATTTCACAATTTTCAATACCACAATTTTTTATACTTTTTATAAATTTTAACTTTACTAGGCACTTTTTGATTCGTGCCCCACGTTGGGCGCCAATTAATTCCCGTAACGAGGGAATTTTAAAAAATATATATATTTTACATCCGCGAACGCGCGGATTAATATACTATACTAATAAATATTTTTGTATTATATTTCCTACTAATGGAAATTAAATTTATCACAACAATATATATGTACATACATCATATTATCTTATGTCTCTGCACATGCTCATATTATAATCTTATTATCTGCTCATATGATTGCATGTATACGCATGTGCGCGTTCAGAAATTCAAACAATGACTTTATCACTTATCAATGTATTTCATGTGCGCGCATTTATCTGCATGTTCATACATTCATATACACTTATATGTACATATATTTGTATACACTTCCCAACAAATAATGCACAAGCATACAAACATACATATGCGTACACATGTGAATATGTCACCAACAAAAATTTAAGCATTGATCTACAAAAACAACAATCGCCTGAGCATAAGCTTCACAAGTCAATATGGCAGCCGAATTGGCGAAGCCCAAATGTAGTACATTTTACAACAAAAACGATTTCATTCATAAACGCAAGCGCATATGCCCCAAGCGACCTCGCTTCATTCATATACACAGATGCCGTAACATCTCCCCGATCATGCCTTTGCCTAGAAGCGTTTTTTCGCGACGATGGCAAAAGCTAAAAATCATAAATTGAACAACTTTCTGATGATTCTTCACAGAAAGAAGTGACAAAAGTGGCAATATAGCTCTTGTCGACTTACAATATTTGTCAATTCTAAAATAAGTATTTTTCCGTGGCTCGCACAAATCTGCGTCGATATGTATGCAAGCTCATACATATGTATACATATTTACGCTACCTTGTAGGCGATGCTGTTCCAGCAGCAGGGAAAGCGGTAACAATCGGCGATCCATTGTATATTTCTTTCATGCATAACCAAACCATAATTAGGACAACACATTATTAGTGTCAATGGTGGTGTTGGTGGTAAGCGCTTAAGAAGACACAAAGAGATTTTTGCCTTTTATTATTTTATGGCAAAAGCTAAAAATCATAAATTGAACATTCTCTGGTGTTTTTTCTAAGAAAGAATTCAGAAAAGTGGCAACATAGGAGTTGTCGATTTATAATATTTGTCTAAAATATTTTTCCGTGACAAAAATCTGCGTCGATATATCTTCATACTCATACGTATACATACATACATACTTACGCACGTTGGAAGGCGAAGCTGCTACAGGGGCAAGGGAAGCGGTGACAATCGGCCGCCATTCGTTAATTTTTTTCGGAACAGCTTGGATTTTTTACCAATGTTGTGACAAAGGAGATGCGTGCGGCACTTGTTATTATGAATGTATGTATGTACATATGTATGTGGCTCGCATTTGCTTTTGTAAACAAAGAAATAATGTAAGTGTGTATGTATATGCCATAGAAATTCTATTGGCACAAATATGGAAATGACAACGAAGTGTTTATATGAGCACATTTAAGTTCATTTTATAATAGCCGAAATTAATATATTTTTGAAGTAATAATTTATTTAAAATTATTTTTTATTTAATTTTATCATATAAAATTTTTACCATTTTTCGGAAAACAATGGTTCTTATAACACAAACTAATCACGCATTTGTGACAATGGCATGCATATGTCACTCAGAGAATGCTTTTTTACATTCTCTGTGTGACTTTGTATATTTTTCTACAAAGGAATTCTCTTATCTATTCTTAGTCATTTTACATATATTTCTGCCACTGCACGTGCTCAATTCTGCTAAATAGCAGCGGGAACGGCGAATTCCTTGATCTTATTCTATCAGCTCTGTTAGCCGCGCAATCGAACCATCATACAGATTTCGATTTGCACCTTCTCTATACTTTACGTTCTCTGCTCTGGTGTGGTGTGATGAATTTTGGGTTGAGGGGCGAGACGCCATGAAGTCGCATAAACGCTGGCAAAAGGAAAACAAACCCCTGGCCCATGGCATTATTTTATAATATGCTGGATATTGCTGGCTGTGTTCAGGCTGTTTGATCTTAGCCATCCTAAGTGGAACAAGTTGGAATAAGTTGGAAGAGCGCAACATATTTTTGAAATAACTCTCTTTGAATCTGGCGTAGAAGCAATTACAAAACCGATGCAAAACTAAAAATTAGTTCTACAACAACAATAGTAATGAACGGGATAAGTTTCAAAAGGGTTCCTGCGGTATCGCGTCCAGCAATACAACCAGGCTATAATAATTTATTTTATTTCAAAATTAATTCATTTTGAAATATTTGTTGCCATTTTCTTTTCCTGCCACAAATCAAAACTTTGAAAAGGCGGTGTGAATTCTGTTAAGATTGATAATAAGCCAACAGCAGCTTGTGACCATTGCCTTATTCCGGCATGTAACAAACACTATATAAGGATGTGTGAAAAGTGCAATTTTGCAAAATACAGTTATGCGGGCAATACGCCTACAACGTCTCCATTCATTCAAAATGCTTCAAAAATACAGCGAAGATTTCACCCATTTGAGCAATTCAAAATTAAAACTTTATTTGATTTTTATATTTTTCAAAAAAAATACCTTTGTTTCTAGGAATAACCACAAGTTACATTAAATAATTTGCATAAACAAGCGATGTATAGGCGATTGTATAGAAAAAACGTCTTAAAGGTCTAAATTTCTATACAAAATACATTACTGAGCACTAAGTAGCCAAGTCACGAGATTAAGTTGTATAGCTACGTCTTAAACATATTAAAAAGTGTGGACGTAAAGCGGGCGTACTTTTTTAAAAATCTGGTGTCCTTGCTACTGCAATGCCCAGTGTCAAATTACAATTTTATATCTTAATTAAGTGCTTAGTTATAGAACTTTATATGTTTTCGGTTAATGGCGATTTGTGGGCGGGACAGAAGCGATTACGCCTATCTACAAACTCTAATTGTTTTTCATACCAAGTAACGTGCACACCAAATTTCATCAATATATCTCACTTTTTACTCAAGTTACATTTCTTTATTTATTGGATTTGCTTAGTAAATCTTAACAATAAGTAATTAAATCTTAAATCTATTTAAAACTGAAGAAGCTCAAGAATGTGGTTGAACTTTTTAGGTAGAACGTTGCTCTCTAGTAGGCTGGTAGATCCCTTCTTTTTAAACGTGTTTGATTGCTGGAATTTGCTAAGGCATTAGCCAATGGGTATGGACGTTCGCGAAGTTTAGAGATATACAATCTCATTTTGCTGCCCTCTATCTCCTTCCTTCTTCTTCTTCTCTACTGGCGTAGGCACCGCTTACGCGATTATAGCCGAGTCAACAACAGCGCGCCAGTCGTTTCTTCTCTTCGCTACTTGGCGCCAAATGGATATTCCAAGCGAAGCCAGGTCCTTCTCCACTTGGTCCTTCCAACGGAGTGGAGGTCTTCTTCTTCCTCTGCTTACCGCGGCGGGTACTTCGTCGAATACTTCCAGAGCTGGAGTGTTTTCATCCATCCGGACAACATGACCTAGCCAGCGTAGCCGCTGTCTTTTAATTCGCTGAACTATGTCAATGTCGTCGTATATCTCGTACAGCTCATCGTTCCATCGAATGCGATATTCGCCGTGGCCAACGCGCAAAGGACCATAAATCTTTCGCAGAACTTTTCTCTCGAAAACTCTTAAGGTCGACTCATCGGTTGTTGTCATCGTCCAAGCCTCTGCACCGTATAGCGGGACGGGAATTATGAGCGAATTATAGAGTTTGGCTTTTGTTCGTCGAGAGAGGACTTTACTTTTCAATTGCCTACTCAGTCCAAAGTAGCACCTGTTGGCAAGAGTAATCCTGCGTTGGATTTCCAGGCTGACATTGTTGGTGGTGCTTACGCTGGTTCCAAGATAGACGAAATTATCTACAACTTCAAAGTTATTACTGTAAACAGTGACGTAGAAGCCAAGTCGCGAGTCGACGACTGTTTGTTTGATGACAGGAGATATTTCGTCTTGCCCTCGTTTACTGCCAGACCCATTTGCGTTGCTTCCTTGTTAAGTCTGGAGAAAGCAGAACTAACGGCGCGGGTGTTGAGGCCGATGATATCAATATCATTGGCATACGCCAGCAGTTGTACACTCTTATAGAAGATGGTACCTTCTCTATTTAGTTCTGCAGCTCTAACTATTTTCTCCAAAAGCAGGTTGAAAAAGTCGCAAGATAGGGAATCGCATTGTCTGAAACCTCGTTTGGTATTTAACGGCTCGGAGAAGTCTTTCCCGATTCTGACGGAGCTTTGGGTGTTGCTCAACGTCACTTTACAAAGCCGTATTAGTTTTGCGGGGATACCAAATTCAGACATCGCGGCATGGAGGCAGCTCCTTTTCGTGCTGTCGAAAGCAGCTTTGAAATCGACGAAGAGGTTGTGTGTGTCGATTCTCCTTTCACGGGTCTTTTCCAAGAATTGGCGCATGGTGAATATCTGGTCGGTTGTTGATTTACCAGGTCTGAAGCCACACTGATAAGGTCCAATCAGTTTGTTGACGGTGGGCTTTAATCTTTCACACAATACGCTCGACAGAACCTTATATGCGATGTTGAGGAGACTAATCCCACGGTAGTTGGCGCAGATTGTGGGGTCTCCTTTTCTATGAATTGGGCATAGCACACTTAAATTCCAATCGTTGGGCATACTTTCGTCCGACCATATTTTACAAAGAAGCTGATGCATGCACCTTATCAGCTCTTCGCCGCCGTGTTTGAATAGCTCGGCCGGCAATCCGTCGGCCCCTGCCGCTTTGTTGTTTTTCAGGCGGGCAATTGCTATGCGCACTTCTTCATGGTCGGGTAATGGAATGTCTGCTCCGTCGTCATCGATTGGGGAATCGGGTTCAACTTCTCCTGGTGTTGTGCGTTCACTGCCATTCAGCAGGCTGGGGAAGTGTTCCCTCCATAATTTAAGTATGCTCTGAGCAGCGGTGACTAGATCACCTTTGGGGGTTCTACAAGAGTATGTTCCGGTCTTGAAACCTTCTGTAAGCCGCCGCATTTTTTCGTAGAATTTTCGGCCAGCTTATTAAGTTCTTCATACTCACGCATTTCGGCCTCTTTCTTTTGCTTTCTGCAAATGACTCTCGCTTCCCTCTTCAACTCTCGGTATCTATCCCATCCCGCACGTGTCCTGGTCGGTCGCAACGTTGCGAGGTAGGCAGCCTGTTTTATATCCGCTGCGACACGGCAATTCTCGTCGTACCAGCTGTTCTTTTGCGCTTTCCGAAAACCAATGGTTTCGGTTGCAGCTGTACGTAAGGAGTTTGAAATGCCGTCCCACAATTCCCCTATACCGAGTTGTTGACGAGTGCTCTCAGAGAGCAGGAGTGCAAGCCGAGTCGAAAATCGTTCGGCTGTCTGTTGTGATTGCAGCTTCTCGACGTCGAACCTACCTTGTGTTTGTTGGCGTGCGTTTGTTGCTGCACAGAGGCGGGTGCGAATCTTGGCTGCAACGATATAGTGGTCCGAGTCGATGTTAGGACCTCGGAGCGCACACACATCTAAAACACTGGAGACGTGTCTTCCGTCTATCACAACATGATCGATTTGGTTGGTGGTTTTTCGATGCGGAGACAGCCAGGTAGCTTGATGTATCTTCTTATGCTGGAATCTAGTACTACAGATAACCATATTTCGGGCCCCGGCGAAGTCGATCAGCCTCAACCCAGTTGGGGATGTTTCCTCGTGGAGGCTGAATTTACCGACCGTAGTGCCAAAGATACCTTCTTTGCCAACCCTGGCGTTGAAGTCGCCAAGCACGATTTTGACATCGTGGCGGGGGCACCTCTCATAAGTGCGCTCCAAGCACACATAAATGGCACCTTTGGTCACATCGTCCTTCTCTTAAGTCGGGGCGTGGGCGCAAATCAGCGATATGTTGAAGAAACTCGTTTTGATGCGGATTGTGGCTAGACGTTCATTCTCCGGAGTGAATGATATTACTCGGCGACGGAGTCTCTCTCCCACCACGAATCCAACACCAAACTTGCGCTCCTTTATATGGCCACTGTAGTAAATGTCACAAGGACCTACTCGTCTTTGTCCTTGTCCCGTCAATCGCATTTCTTGAACTGGGCAGCGGCACCTTCCCAATTAAGGGACCGGACATTCCAGGTGCATGCCCTCAATTCGTAGTCCTTATTTCGCTTGCCATGGTCGTCATCAAAAGGAGGGTCTCTCATCCGCTGATTATTGGTTTTCATTGGGGGTGCTTTTTTACATGGCGGGTCCCAAACCCAGCGCACAACCCTAAGTAGGGGATGTTTCGCCTTCTCACTTTAGCTCGCCTTCAAACGGATGTTCTTAGGCTACCCAGAGGATACTTGGTCAGAGACCGGAAGTCGTGAGCTGCTTGAGTCATATGTAAAAGAATCGTTTCTGGCCACTCCCAAGTGAATGGCGATCAGAGAACTTTCCTCACTTGCGTGAACTTCTACATATGACTCCATCCTCCTTCCTTCCTTACCAAAGGAATATTTAGATTTTAATGAATGTTTTCATTACGTGTGCTGACTGATGCACCCGTGATCGTTCTAAGCATTGTAGATTGGAACCTTTGTATTATATCAATGTTGGTCGCACAGGTCGTACCCCTCAGTTGAATACCATACCTCCAAATCGGTTTTATGATTGCATTGTATAACAGGACTTTCTTGTCTATACTAAGTTTAGAATTTTTGTTTAAAAGCCAATTTAAATTTGCTGCTCTTAACTTCATACAAGTTATTTTGCTCCCTATATGTTTTCGCCATGTGAACCTTCGATCTAGGTGAATCTCAAGATAAGTTACTTCATTCACTTAGAGTACTAGAATATTGGTCTTAGCGAGAATGTAACATGTTTGCATTTTTCTCATTAATATTTATACTCCAGTTGGCTAATCATTCTTCGACAAAAGTTAAGTGCTGCTCTAATACTCTTGATGCTCTGATGGGGCATTTGTTACGACTTACTAGAACTGTGTCATCCGCGAAAGTGGATGTCAATGCATTAGTAGCTGTTGGAATATCGGCTGTATACACTAAGTACAGAGTTGGGTATTCGTCTGATATGAAGTCTTCTACTTTAACTGTAATTTTTCTGTTTCTTAAATATAACTCCAAAATTTATGCAGCTCGTTAGGTAAAACGTTTTTGATTTTCCATAAAAGGCCTTCATGTCAGACCTTATCGAACGCCTGAGCTACATCTAGAAAAACAGCTGAAAAGTACTCTCTGTACTCGAATGTTTTCCTGATTTCGTTCGTAATTATATTTACTTGATCTACAGTGCCATGTTTAGCACGACAACCGAATTGGTGCGTTGGCATTATATTATTTTCGTGAAGGAAAGGAGTCATCCTTGATAGTACCAGTTTTTCAAAATATTTTAGAAATACAGGGTATAAGACTTATTGGTCTGTAGGAAGACGGCTGTGTTAGTTCTTTACCAGGTTTGTCTATCATATTTTTCCATGAAATTGAATAGTATCCAAAACCAAGAATTGCATTAAAGAGCAAGAAGAACACTTTTGTAGCAATATTTGGTAACTCCATTATCATTTTTGTAGTGATATTATCTTGTCCTGATGCATTTTTTGGATGTAGATCTTTTATAGTTCTAGCGACTCGTAAGCGGTATCGGGCAAGTTTGCCACCTTAAAGTTGTTCTTTGGGGAATTGGGTTGAAATACCTTTTCTAGATAATTTGGCAATTTGGTTTATAATCATCACTACGTACCCAATTACCATTCAACTGTCTTAGAGGCATATTGGAAACCACTGGTGGCTTGAAAGACTTTCGGGCTTATCAGAGGGAGTTTTGCTTTCTAGAATTTGGACACAGTTTCTTTATATAACTTTCAGTGTTGTGTTATTCCCCACGTTTAAGCGCTTTTTTAACTTTCGTACAGCAGATTTCAATTGAAGCAGAGTTGAAGGGGAGCGATTTAACTGTCATTCATGTCTAGCTCGCCTTATTCCATTTACAAGCTTTTCTATTTAATTATTGGTGATCTTTCTAAATCCAACTGGTTTATTGTTTCTTTTTGTTGTTGCCAATACAGCTGCATTAGTCATTACATCATTAAATTCTCTTATACTTTCATCAATCTCTTTTCCTGTATTTATTTTGCAATCAATATTGATGTGGCTGCTGATGTACTTTCTATATCTCAACCAGTTAGTTTTATGTGATATAAGAGAAACTTTTGACTCAAATATCATGGGATGTTCGCATAACTTGATTAGTACAGGAGAATGATCAGATGATAAGTCTATACATGTATCAGCTGTCATAAGCGATCTATATGCTTATATTTTTGAGTACAGCAAAATCTACAGGGTAGGCCATTTAAAGTTGACCCATCTGGCAACACTGTAACTTTTAACAGCGTTGACAAATCGGCTAATGTCATACCGCGTTAGAAGCGTCATTCGAAGACAATTTATACCATGGAACAGTACACTCCAAAAGAACGCGCTGAAAGTGTTCAGCTTTATATTCAAAATAACTTTTCAATTGTGTTAACTCAACGAGCGTTTCGCAAAAAAAATAAAGTGAAAAGTGCTCCAGTTAAGAACACAATTAAGTCTTTATACGCAAAATTTGTGAACACCGGTAATCTCAGTAATGCCAGTCATGCATCCAGACAACGCACAAGACGTTCTGATGAAAATATCGAAGCTGTACGAGCCAGTATTGAGGAGACTCCATCGACATCGAGTTATCGCCGCTCTCAGGAATTAGACATCTCTCGCACCACTCTCCGACGCATAATTCATAAAGATTTGGGTCAACTTTAAATGGCCTACCCTGTATTAAGTCTAGTATTTCTTTCTATCACTGAGTTAGTGTGTTGGCTTACCAGAAGAAATTATATCCAGCTAATTGTGCTTATTCATAATAGTGTAGTGTAGCTGTAATCCTTTCGGATTAATAAGACGTGAGCCCCAGTACGTGTGTTTTGCGTTGTAATCTCCACCTTCCAAAAAAGCCTTTAAATTCGTTATCTTTAATTTTAAAATGTGGTGGACAGTATATAGCTGTAAGGTTTAAATCACAACCCCGACTTTTAAGTGATTTTGTTGTAGCTTTTAACTGTGGTGTAGCGCGAGATTCTAGAGCATAGTGGTTTAAATGATTTCTAATCAAAACTGCCGTTCCACCACGCGCTTTTCCAACCGGATGATTTGTAACAAAGAGTTTAAACCCCGATATATTGAAATATTTTTAATTATACGAGGTGTGTTCAAAAAGTATCGCGAATTTTGTGTTTTTTCAAAAATTATTTATTTATTCATGAATATCTATTTTGTCCCCTTCAAAGTAATCCCCATGAGATATTATACACTTGTGCCAACGGTTTTTCCAATCTTCGAAGCACTTCAAAAAATCATTTTTTTTTTATCTTCTTCAGCTCCACCTTCGATGCCGTCTTTATTTCGTCAAGAGAAGCGTAACGTCGTCTTTTCATGGGCCTCTTCAGTTTAGGGAACAAAAAAAGTCACAGGGAGCCAGATCTGGTTAATACGGTGGCTGCGGCATCATTAGTGTATTGTTTTTGGCCAAAAAGTCGCGCACAAGCAACGCTGTGTGTGAGCAGGGGCGTTGTCGTGGTGCAAAAGCCAAATTTTGTTCTTCCACAAATCCGGGCGTTTCTGGCGGATTGCTTCGCGCAAATTGCGCATAACTTGCATGTAATACTCCTTATTGACCTCATGATGCACCACGCCCCTGCAATCGAAGAAAACTGTCAGCAAAACTTTCACATTCGACCGAACTTGGCGCGCTTTTTTCGGTCTTGGTTCGTGCGGCAGCTTCCATTGAGATGATTGAGCTTTGGTTTCCACGTCATAACCATAAACCCACGATTCGTCACCAGTTATGACCCTCTGGAGCAAATTTGGGTCGTCGCGGACAGAATTTAACATCTCATTAGCTATGTTCATGCGATGCTGTTTTTGGTCACAATTGAGCACGAATTTCGCGGCAACCCGTCTCATGCCCAAATCATTGATAAAAATCGAATGGCACAAGCCAATCGATATGTTTAGGTCCTCAGCAACTTCTCTAATGGTGATTCGACGATTTGCCAATACCATTTTCTCCACTTCTTAATTTTTTCGTTTGTTGTTGAAGTGCTCGGGCGTCCGGCACGCTCTTCATCGTTCACATCTTCTCGGCCTTCTTAGAACATTTTGTACCACCGATAAACGTTGCTTCGGTCAAAGGTAGCTTCTCCGTATGCCACAGTCAACATTCGGAATGCATCCGCGCATTTAATTTCGTTTTTCACACGAAATTTGATACAGCTTCTTTGATCCATTTTTTTGAATAGGTAAAAATCGAAGACGATCCAACACGTGCAAGCAAAGCAGCTGTCAACAATTAAATGAACATTCAAAATGGCCGAGCTTGTCAGCATAAGTGAGAAACATGAGTACCAATATAACGCCACAAAAAATTCGAAATTCGAATACACGTAACCCGGGAAAATTCAAAATTCGCGATACTTTTTGAACACACCTCGTAAGATGAGTTTCTGATACAAGCATTACATCTATATTTTTTCAGACAGAAATCTCATAAACTCTAAATTGTGTTGTCAGTCCATATATTATATACGTATTTAGTAAGCTCATTTTTTACTTAATAAATTTTGCAGCATTTGATTTTGTAATTTCATTAAATCTTGGATCATGTTTTTGGTGGATATAAATTGTGTCATACACTATGCAAGATTTAGAATCATAGTTTCAATACCGCCATTTGGAGGATTTTGCGGCAGTTGCATTTGCACAGTGTTGCCTTTAACCACATTTGCATAGCTTCCTTGCATATTATTATTCTTAAAAGTAATAGGATTTGAACTTTTATCTGAGGTTGCTATAATTTCATTACGGGGTGTTTGTAACATTTGGTTACGACGTGCTTGAATGCCCTGTGACAATTTCGATTTCAAATCTTTATATACAGGGCAACCTCTGTAGTTAGCAGTGTGATTTCCTCCACAATTGCTGCATTTTTTATATAATTCGTCTTTTCTAAGGGTGCATTTAGAAGTGGGATGTAAATCACCACATACCACATAAACACTGCGTAGAGTGCAATATGATTTGGTACGCCCATATTTTTGCCAGTTTGTACATTGTACCGAACCGTTTCTTTTACGTGGTTCTTTAACAGTTACTCTACGATGCAGCAAATTTTAAAAATTATGTATTGGATGTGTTTCATTCTTTTTAAGTTGATTAGAGCTCGGCAACAATTTTTAAGCATTTGCTGTGGTACTTTATTTCTATATATAATAATAATATAATATACTATATACATACATATATTTATTTAACAGATTTAATACCAAAACCGCATTTTTCCAATGTTTCTTTGACTTCACTATAGTTTACGACAGACTCTATATCCTTAATAACAAAAACTAGACCCTTAGTATTCAGTCGATACGAACAATAGTTCCTGTTTTTATTTGACAAAATTTAACTATTTCCATAAAACTTTTTTCAGTGTAGGAGTAAATTTTTGTTTCATCTATATTGCCTTTTTTCAAAGGGACTACTTATATAAAAATTGTTAGTACCTACTATTTTAATTAATTTAGCAACAAGAGTATTACTGCTACGCTCGCGCAAATATATTGGAGGTGGTTTGGCATTTACGACTGTGGTGATACCCTTCGCATCGTCGTAAGTACTCTTGCTTAATAAGGTAAATCTTCCGTTTATTCTTATTTGGTGTGCCGCCTTCAAATTTTTTAAAATTGACCGCTGACTTTGAAGGACTTAATTTCCTTTTTATATTAACGGATCTGTCAATGCCAGTTTGTACAGACGGGCCTCTTTTTATAGGTACATTCTCACCTTGCGTTAAAATTTTCTTCGTTGTGTGTTTGATAGTACCTGCTTAGTTGTTGGTGTCAGCACATTTGGTGTTGCCCGATTGTTTTTTTTTCCTTTTCAGCTTATTGCTGAGTTGACTTATCATCCCCGTTACACTTTTTATTGCTAGTAGTTTTTATTGTTGTTGGGTCGAAGCAGTTGAAGCAGGCATTTAAGGAATGCCTATGGCCTTGCTGGTGAGGCTGCGAAGCACTCATTATTGTTTTTCTTTTTTTGTTTTCACTTTTTGTTGATGCACTATTTGTTTATGTTTATTATTATTAATTTGTGTGCGCTGTTCTTTACAATAAATTGTTTTTTTTTTTGTTTTTTAGCTTGATTATTATTTTTAATTTTTTTGTTTGTTCCGTACACTTTGAACACTCTCTCTCTGATTATATACATACATATATAACCCTATATCTATCTCGATTAGTTTTACTCGTAGGTGATATGTACAACCGTTAGGTGCACAAAACTATAATACTCTGTAGCAACTGCTTGTAAGAGTATAAATATGATGCCAGAGAATTGAACATTCTTATCCGAAGAAAATGTGAGCAAATTACAATCAAATTGTAATAAAAATATCTTTAAATGAAACATGTTTGATACGTAATAGTGATTCGGTCATATAACTCAAATTTAGTATACATTTCCATTTATTTTTATTAAAATTTCACACATTTTGACCAATTTGAATATTTTTAAATAAATATATTGGGGCGAAGAAAGAGACGGGCGATAATATATTTTAAACAAAATTTATATTTTATATATACTCACTGACCGATATACGAGTATTCGACAAAAAACTTGTTAAAATAACAAAAATCATTAAACGTTGTAAATGGGAGTTGGTTGTAATATTGACTCAATCTTTATATTAGGTATATGGAGACTTGCGTAATTTATGGAAGTAGGGTGGCATAATTCAAGGGCATCGTGCAAAGTTTTGTGCCGTTATTTAACTGAGTCTTGATTTTGTACTAGAAAGCGATGGAATCAAAAATAATTTAAAATTTTGACATAAGGGAAAGAATTGTGGTCACTTTCGCCCATTTTTGCATTGTAAAATAATATGTAACGAAACAATATTGAAGGATGGAGTCATGTGTAGAAGTTCACGCAAGTGAGGAAAGTTCTCTGATCGCCATTCACTTGGGAGTGGCCAGAAACGATTCTTTTACATATGACTCAAGCAGCTCACGACTTCCGGTCTTTGACCAAGTATCCTCTGGGTAGCCTAAGAACATCCGTTTAAAGGTGAGCTAAAGTGAGAAAGCAAAACATCCCCTGCATAAGGTTGTGCGCTGGGTTTGGACCCGCCACGTAAAAAACACCCCCAATGAAAATTAAACAACAGCCTCGGATGAGAGACCCCCTTTTGATGACGACCATGGCAAACGAAATAAGGACTACGAATTGAGGGCATGCACCTGGAATATCCGGTCCCTTAATTGGGAAGGTGCCGCTGCCCAGTTGGTTGATGTCCTCGTGAAAATAAAGGCTGACATCACCACCGTCCGAGAAATGCGATGGACGGGACAAGGACAAAGACAAGTAGGTCCTTGTGGCATTTACTACAGCGGCCATATAAAGGAGCGCAAGTTTGGTGTGGGATTCGTGGTGGGAGAGAGACTCCGTCGCCGAGTACTATCATTCACTCCTGTGAATGAACGTCTAGCCACAATCCGCATCAAAGCGAGGTTCTTCAACATATCGTTGATTTGCGCCCACGCCCCGACGGAAGAGAAGGATGATGTGACCAAAGATGCCTTCTATGAGCGCTTGGAGCACACTTATGAGCGCTGCCCCCGCCACGATGTCAAAATTGTGCTAGGGTACTTTAACTTTTATCTTTGGTACGACGGTCGGTAAATTCAGCCTCCACGAGGAAACATGCCCAAATGGGTTGAGCCTGAGCGACTTCGCCGGGGCACGAAATATAGTTATATATATGGTGGTACTAGATTCCAGCACAAGGAAATACATCAAGCTACCTGGATGTCTCCGGATCGAAAAGCCAAAAACCAGATCGATCATATTGTGATAGATGGAAGACACGTCTCCAGTGTTCTAGACGTGCGTACGCTCCGAAGTCCTCACATCGACTAGGACCACTATCTTGTTGCAGCCAAGATTCGCACCCGCCTTTGTGCAGCAAAAAACGCACGTCAACAAACACAAGGAAGGTTTGACGTCGATAAGCTGCAATCACAACAGACAGCCGAACGATTTTCTACTAGGCTTGCACTCCTGCTCTCTGAGAGCACTCGTCACAACTCGGTATAAGCGAATTGTAGCACGGCATTTCAAACTCCTTACGTACAGCTGCAACCGAAACCATTAGTTTTCGGCAAGTGCAAAAGAACAGCTGGTACGACGAGGATTGCCGTGTCGCAGCGGATAGAAAACAGGCTGCCTACCTCGCAACGTTGCGACCGACCAGGACACGTGCGGGATGGGATAGATACCGAGAGTTGAAGAGGGAAGCGAGACGCATTTGCAGAAAGAAAAAGAAAGAGGCCGAAATGCGTGAGTATGAAGAGCTTGATAAGCTGGCCGACAGGGGTAATGCTCGAAAATTCTACGAAAACATGCGGAGGCTTACAGAAGGTTTCAAAACCGGAGCATACTCTTGTAGAACCCCCAAAGGTGATCTAGTCACCGCTGCTCAGAGCATACTTAAATTATGGAGGGAACACTTCCCCAGCCTGCTGAATGGCAGTGAACGCCCAACACCAGGAGAAGTTGAACCCGATTCCCCAATCGATGACGACGGAGCAGACATTCCATTACCCGACCATGAAGAAGTGCGAATAGCAATTGCCCGCCTGAAGAACAACAAAGTGGCAGGAGCCGACGGATTGCCGGCCGAGCTATTCAAACACGGCGGTGAAGAGCTGATAAGGTGCATGCATCAGCTTCTTTGTAAAATATGGTCGGACGAAAGTATGCCCAACGATTGGAATTTAAGTGTGCTATGACCAATCCATAAAAAAGGAGACCCCACAATCTGCGCCAACTACCGTGGGATTAGCCTCCTCAACATCGCACATAAGGTTCTATCGAGCATATTGTGTGTAAAGCCCACCGTCGACAAACTGATTGGACCTTATCAGTGTGGCTTTAGACCTGGCAAATCAACAACCGACCAGATATTCACCATGCGCCAAATTTTGGAAAAGACCCGTGAAAGGAGAATCGACACACACTACCTCTTCGTCGATTTCAAAGCTGCTTTCGACAGCACGAAAAGGAGCTGCCTCCATGCCGCGATGTCTGAATTTGGTATCCCCGCAAAACTAATACGGCTTTGTAAACTGACGTTGAGCAACACCCAAAGCTCCGTCAGGATCGTGAAAGACCTCTCCGAGCCGTTAAATACCAAACGAGGTTTCAGACAATGCGATTCCCTATCGTGCGACTTTTTCAACCTGCTTCTGGAGAAAATAGTTAGAGCTGCAGAACTAAATAGAGAAGGTACCATCTTCTATAAGAGTGTACAACTGCTGGCGTATGCCGATGATATTGATATCAAAACCCGCGCCGTTAATTCTGCTTTTTCCAGACTGGACAAGGAAGCAAAACAAATGGGTCTGGCAGTGAACGAGGGCAAGACGAAATATCTCCTGTCATCAAACAAACAGTAGTCGCACTCGCAACTTGGCTTTCACGTCACTATTGACAGTCATAACTTTGAAGTTGTAGATAATTTCGTCTATTTAGGAACCAGTATTAACACCACCAACAATGTCAGCCTGGAAATCCAACGCAGGATTACTCTTGTCAACAGGTGCTACTTTGGACTGAGTAGGCAATTGAAAAGTAAAGTCTTGCGCATTGGCCACGGCGAATATCGCATTCGATGTAACGACGAATTGTACGAGATGTACGACGACATTGACATAGTTCAGCGAATTAAAAGACAGCGGTTACGCTGGCTAGGTCATGTTGCCCGGATGGACGAAAACACTCCAGCTCTGAAAGTATTCGAAGCTGTACCCGCCGGGGGAAACAGAGGAAGAGGAAGACCTCCACTCCGTTGGAAGGACCAAATGGAGAAGGACCGGGCTTCGCTTGGGTTATCCAATTGGCGCCACGTAGCGAAAAGAAAAAACAACTGGCGCGCTGTTGTCGACTCGGCTATAATCGCGTAAGCGGTGCCAACGCCAATTAAGAAGAAGAAAGCAGATAACTTATACATATTTTATCAGGAATTTATGCAGTTTTACATGCAAGAATTCATGAAATTAAGGATCTTGCAGAACATGCTCCTTGTGCTGCTCATTCTATGAATTTAGTTAGAGTTCACGCAGTAGGTTGCGCGCCAGAAACTGCTTCTTTCTTTAATACTGTACAAACTTTATATAGCTTCTTTACTGCATCGCTGGGAAGTTTTAGAATTTCATACTGGAAAGAGAATTGCGTTACAATCTTTATCTGCAACCAGATTGTCAGCTCGTTATGAAGCTGTTCATGTACTTAATCAACATTTCGACGAAATAATCGAGACTTTGATTATTATTGAAGAAAATATGGAAGAAAATGTAATTACAAGCCAAGAAGCTAAAGGCTTACGAATTCAATTGAAGCGGCTTGAAACAGCATTTATGCAGATACTTTGGCATTTTTTACTTCCACAATTCAATGCAGATAGTCAAGGATTGCAGAAAGTTGATTGTAGCATTGCTGACGTGATCGACGATTATCGTGCCACTTTCTAGAAAAAGAAAGAGAAAATTACATGATGAATCACGGGATGGAGATGTACAACTGTCAGGTCGAGACCACTTTAGATTCAACACTTTTAATGTCATTCCTGACAATGTAGATTCTAAATTGCGAAAAAGATGTGTTGCATATAAAAAGATTCATGAAAAGTTCTCAGTTACTATGGAATTTAGCAATTAGGATAATAGAGAGATTCGTAAACGAGCTAAACGTTTACAAAATGTTTATTCTTCAGATCTTGAGTCCTCATTGGAGGACGAATTTGTGCACTTCCATGCTTATTGCACTGAAAAAAAGATGGAACAAAATTCACCTTCCGATATTCCGAAACTTTTGCGTGCAAACGACCTTTATACAGAGTTTCCGAACGTAGAAATTGCATATCGAATATTCATTACTTTAGCTATAACAAACTGTAGCGCAGAACGATCGGTTTCTTGTTTGAAAACAGTTAAAACCAACTTACGTTCTACAATGAGTGCAAATAGACTTAATAGCTTAGCTATTCTATGCATCAAATCAGATGTACTTCAACGTTTAGATTGTGAAGATTTAATCGACCAATTTTCAATTCAAAAAGTTAGGAGTGTTTGCCTGTGAAAAAAATTATTGTAATACAATTATTAGTCAAGCTTAATACAAAATTTGTAGTTTTAAGAACAAGAACCTATATTTTTTATATTATACTGAAGTATTATATATGTATATAATAAATTGTTTGCAGTACGTTAAATATTTTAATTTTTTAAAAACATAATATCAAATCTAAATAATTTTGAGTGAAATTACAGTGACGCTTAGTTTTAATGGTGCGACATATGTATTTCATTTCTTTATTCATATTTCTTGCAGCTTTCTAGAATTTAGCCAGATAAGTTTTTAAGGAATAATTTTAAAACTGTTTAATTTGAGCCTTTAGTTTCGCTGTACATGTATTACACTCAGTTTTGAGAGAAAAATACTACATAGCTTGCTGCCACATCCATCGAAATTTCTTTTTATGAATACTTTCCAATATATACTTTGAATATTTGTTTCCACTTAAATTCACGTGAATATTTGGTGTACTCTTCCACGCAGCATATTAAATTATTTATGTGAAATACTCTACTTCACAGTCCAAGTCAACACCTGTCGATATGTGCTTAAGCTTTGAGTCGACTTTATTCAGTATACCCATAAATTTATACGAAATAGTATGTGTATTATTCACTTAACTCTTACACTTATTGGTGATCTGAGGAGTACAATAGTTTTGTTCACCTAACAGTTGGATATACATACATACCTGTTACATAAAACTAAACGTGACAGATGTGGGGTTACCTATATGAACAAGTAAATCATCAGAATGACGAGGCGAATTGAAATCCGTGTGACTGTCTGTCTGTCTGTCCATGAAATCTGTAACTTGAATAGAAGTTAAGATATCTCTATGGTATACATGGTTTTTGGCGTAAAATGAACGCGTAGTTCGTCATTTCACGAAAACATGCAAAATGCCATAACTAAGCACTAAAATAAGACATGAAACTGTAAATTAAGTAGCTTGAATTCGCTTTAGACAATTCTTAAAGGAACTCTTATTTAAAATGGAAACATATGTGAAATAGTATGGTACTGCTTAAAAATGCTATAAGAGCAATAAATCAGTAACTAAATACGCCAGATGTATTAAATTTAACCCCCGAGATGGTATAAAAGTACTTTACACCATCCGGTGTCAAAATTGAACAAAGGGGGTGGCTTCGTCAACTTTGAAGTAAAATCAAATACCTTAGGACCTGCTTGACCCATTTCAACCAAATTCGATACGTCCAACATATTATTTTCTTCTTCTTAATTACGCGATTATAGCCGAGTCAACAACAGCGCGCCAGTCGTTTCTTCTCTTCGCTACTTGGCGCCAATTGGATATTCCAAGCGAAGCCAGGTCCTTCTCCACTTGGTCCTTCCAACGGAATGGAGGTCTTCCTCTTCCTCTGCTTCCCTCGGCGGGTACAGTGTCGATTACTTTCAAAGCTGGAGTGTTTTCGTCCATCCGGGCAACATGACCTAGCCAGCGTAACCGCTGTCTTTTAATTCGCTGAACTATGTCAATGTCGTCGTACATCTCATACAATTCATCGTTACATTGAATGCGATATTCGCCGTGGCCAATACGCAAAGGACCGTAAATCTTTCGCAGAACCTTTCTCTCGAAAACTCGTAACGTCGACTCATCTGTTGTTGTCATCGTCCAAGCCTCTGCACCGCATAGCAGGACGAGAATTATGAGCGACTTAGAGAGTTTGGTTTTTGTTCGTCGATCGAGGACTTTACTTTTCAATTGCCTACTCAGTCCACAGTAGCACCTGTTGACAAGAGTAATCCTGCGTTGGATTTCCAGGCTGACATTGTTGGTGGTGTTAATACTGGTTCCTAAATAGACGAAATTATCTACAACTTCAAAGTTATTACTGTAAGCAGTGACGTAGAAGCCAAGACGCGAGTGCGACGACTGTTTGTTTGATGACAGAAGATATTTCGTCTTGCCCTCGTTCGCTGCCAGACCCATTTGTTTTGCCTCCTTATCCAGTCTGGAAAAAGCAGAACTAACGGCGCGGGTGTTGAGGCCGATGATATCAATATCATCGGCATACGCCAGCAGTTGTACACTCTTATAGAAGATGGTACCTTCTCTGTTGAGTTCTGTAGCTCGAACTATTTTCTCCAGAAGCAGGTTGAAAAAGTCGCACGATAGGGAATCGCCTTGTCTGAAACCTCGTTTGGTATCGAACGGCTCGGAGAGGTCTTTCACGATCCTGACGGAGCTTTGGGTGTTGCTCCACGTCAGTTTACAAAGCCGTATTAGTTTTACGGGGATACCAAATTCAGACATCGCGGCATGGAGGCAGCTCCTTTTCGTGCTGTCGAAAGCAGCTTTGAAATCGACGAAGAGGTAGTGTGTGTCGATTCTCCTTTCACGGGTCTTTTCCAAGATTTGGCGCATGGTGAATATCTGGTCGGTTGTTGATTTTCCAGATCTAAAGCCACACTGATAAGCTCCAATCAGTTTGTTGACGGTGGGCTTTACACACAATATGCTCGATAGAACCTTATGTGCGATGTTGAGGAGGCTAATCCCACGGTAGTTGGCGCAGATTGTGGGGTCTCCTTGTTTATGGATTGGGCATAGCACACTTAAATTCCAATCGTTGGGCATACTTTCGTCCGACCATATTTTACAAAGAAGCTGATGCATGCACCTTATCAGCTCTTACACCGCCGTGTTTGAATAGCTCGGCCGGCAATCCGTCGGCTCCTGCCACTTTGTTGTTCTTCAGGCGGGCAGTTGCTATTCGCACTTCTTCATGGTCGGGCAATGGAACGTCTGCTCCGTCGTCATCGATTGGGGAATCGGGTTCAACTTCTCCTGGTGTTGGGCGTTCACTGCCATTCAGCAGGCTGGAGAAGTGTTCCCTCCATAATTTAAGTATGCTCTGAGCAGCGGTGACTAGATCACCTTTGGGGGTTCTACAAGAGTATGCTCCGGTCTTGAAACCTTCTGTAAGTCTCCGCATCTTTTCGTAGAATTTTCGAGCATTACCCCTGTCGGCCAGCTCATCAAGCTCTTCATACTCACGCATTTCGGCCTCTTTCTTTTTCTGTCTACAAATGCGTCTTGCTTCCCTCTTCAACTCTCGGTATCTATCCCATCCCGCACGTGTCCTGGTCGGTCGCAACGTTGCGAGGTAGGCAGCCTGTTTTCTATCCGCTGCGACACGGCAATCCTCGTCGTACCAGCTGTTCTTTTGCACTTGCCGAAAACCAATGGTTTCGGTTGCAGCTGTACGTAAGGAGTTTGAAATGCCGTGCCACAGTTCCCTTATACCGAGTTGTTGACGAGTGCTCTCAGAGAGCAGGAGTGCAAGCCTGAGTAGAAAATCGTTCGGCTGTCTGTTGTGATTGCAGCTTATCGACGTCAAACCTTCCTTGTGTTTGTTGACGTGCGTTTTTCGCTGCACAAAGGCGGGTGCAAATCTTGGCTGCAACAAGATAGTGGTCCGAGTCGATGTGAGGACTTCGGAGCGTACGCACGTCTAGAACACTGGAGACGTGTCTTCCATCTATCACAATATGATCGATCTGGTTTGGTGGCTTTTCGATCCGGAGACATGCCAGGTAGCTTGATGTATTCTCCTTGTGCTGGAATCTAGTACCACCATATATATAACCATATTTCAGTGCCCCGGCGAAGTCGCTCAGGCTCAACCCATTTGGGAATGTTTCCTCGTGGAGGCTGAATTTACCGACCGTCGTACCAAAGATACCTTCTTTACCCACCTAGCGTTAAAGTTCGCCTAGCACAATTTTGACATCGTGGCGGGGGCAGCGCTCATAGGTGTGCTCCAAGCGCTCATAGAAGGCATCTTTGGTCACATCATCCTTCTCTTCTGTCGGGGCGTGGGCGCAAATCAACGATATGTTGAAGAACCTCGCTTTGATGCGGATTGTGGCTAGACGTTCATTCACAGGAGTGAATGATAGTACTCGGCGACGGAGTCTCTCTCCCACCACGAATCCCACACCAAACTTGCGCTCCTTTATATGGCCGCTGTAGTAAATGCCACAAGGACCTACTTGTCTTTGTCCTTGTCCCGTCCATCGCATTTCTCGGACGGTGGTGATGTCAGCCTTTATTTTCACGAGGACATCAACCAACTGGGCAGCGGCACCTTCCCAATTAAGGGACCGGATATTCCAGGTGCATGCTCTCAATTCGTAGTCCTTATTTCGTTTGCCATGGTCGTCATCAAAAGGGGGTCTCTCATCCGAGGCTGTTGTTTAATTTTCATTGGGGGTGTTTTTTACGTGGCGGCTCCCACACCCAGCGCACAACCTTATGCAGGGGATGTTTTACCTTCTCACTTTAGCTCACTTTTAAACGGATGTTCTTAGGCTACCCAGAGGATACTTAGTCAAAGACCGGAAGTCGTGAGCTGCTTGAGTCATATGTAAAAGAATCATTTCTGGCCACTCCCAAGTGAATGGCGATCAGAGAACTTTCCTCACTTCCGTGAACTTCTCCACATGACTCTATCTTCCAAAGTGTTGTTGAAAGAAAATGTCACCAAGATCACGAGGTACAATTTTATTCAGCGAATAGTCGATTATCATGGCGGCCATAATTTTTGAAGTAATATGGACCGATGATTCCACCGACCCACAAATGACTCCAAACCGTTGTTTCTTCTGAATAGTTTTAAGATTTCAGCTTTAAGTCTCTTCAGGCTACTCTTTGTCTCAAATGCGTCAATTTTCTTTGTTTACATACCCATTGAGTCAGAAACAGGCCTGACTCTCGTCGTCAAATATTCAATGCGGCCTTTGATGACGACCCTTTGCCGGTGCTGTGTTTGGCTGACACCATAGACGGAGGAGGTTCCGGTATTTTACGTCGTGCCACATGGCTAGTTTTCTGCGGTCTCTTTGTACCGCGGTTGCGAGGGTGCGGTGGAGCAGCGTGTGATGCTGACTATCATAGATGTGGCACAAAGCCCCTGAGTCCTGAGCCGCATGCGTGTGTGCCAGACAATTGTTGCAATGCCCATGCGCATGTGTATAACCGTCGGAGCATTAATGAAGATTCTCCATGCGACCAAACCGTCATTCTGTAGGGGGGAGACAATCGTCATGTATTAGGACAAATTAGCCAAGCTTTGGTGCCTTTTTGGTAGTTTTGCGGCGGTACCTTGTATGAAGGTCCTTTATATATAGTACTTCCCCTTTCATCGGCGGCTGAAATCATGATAGAGAATTTTAATTCTTTCCCTTCTATTTAAAAGGTGGTTTTCAAAGTAAACAGGACTTAAAAACCCAAAAATATGTTTTTTTTTCGGCAAAATCAATTTATTTTATTCAAAATAGTCTCCTTTTGCTTCCATACAGCTTTTGCACGGTCCAAAAGCATGTCGAACGAGTGTTTTAGCTCGTTGGCCAGTAACGCCGCCAGTATGCAGGTGCAAGCCTTTTGAATGGCTACGTCTGCATAACGCTTTCCTTTCATGGGCAAATGCATTTTTCCGAAAAGGAAGATGTCGCACGGTGCCATATCAGGTGAATTCGGGAGTGGTTAATGGTTAAAATGGAAGTTTTTGTCCTTTTTGACTTCTTTAATGACGTCCTTCGAATGTTGGATTCTGAGCAATTTTTGGTCGTGAGTCAATTTGTGCGGAACAAATCGTGCACACACCTTTCGTAAGCCCAAATGTTAGATCAAAATGCGATAAATCGATGTTTTGGAGATGCTTAATTCCATTTCCATGAATTTCAAGGATGATTTTGGCTAATTTTTGATGAATTTACGCACAGTTTCGATGGAGTTTCCGGTGATTTTGATTGGCCGTCATTTATATCCTCACGACCACTTTGAAAACGTTGAACCCACTCGTGCACTCTGCTACGGGATAGACAATAATCGCCATAAACTTGTTTCATCAATTGAAACGTTTCGTTAAAAGTTTTACCAATTTTAAAACAACTATGAATGTTAGCTCTTTGTTCAATGCTCATTTTTGCACCGATAACACAAACATACTGACACTTATGAAATGTCAAGAAATTCTCACTGGGTAATCGATATGAAGAGCGATCAAATGCCGCTTGAAAAGCTTTTCTTGTCAGATTAGCAAACGACTCGGGGTGTACTATTTTTGTCGTAAAACAGACAAAGACAGTCACATAGACTTCAATGAGGGTGGGAGGACTTAACATGAACGCCTTAATCTCAAAAAGCGCAGCAAAATCGACACCTGTTATAGTGAAAGGCAGAGAAAGTTGTAGTATTTCGTTGGAAGTTCTGCCATAATCTGCTTATGCATAGTGCAGATCTTGCACGAAAAAATGCATTTCTTATTTTCGGCTTGAGTCTTGAAATATAAAAGTCTTGACGGGTTATTTGTTGCATGAGGCGATGTTCTCCGTGTAGTAATAGTACGTGGACATAGTTAAGATACTCGTATGATGGGTAAGTTGCGATTTCTCAGGTATAACTACGGAATGACGTTCATTATAATTTAGACTTGAATAGAAAAGCTGACAATTCGCACGAAATAGACCTTTCGTATCTATGAATTTTTGTAGTACTAACAGTGAGCTCCTTATATCAATCGGCTTCGATTCTTCTAGTAATGATATCTTTCTGCTGAAGTAGCGCGCTTGAGTAGATGCGATAAGGGCGGCCTTTGATTTTTGTAAGCTTAGGTGTGTCACTGTATCGCCTTACGGATATATTGTGAATACTCCCTTAATTTTAATTTTGATTTGCTCTAATTTGAACATGTAAGTGATTACCCTAAGGGTTCGAGGATACGATTAAAATCGCTCGAGGATGTCAGTATCATCTAATGTTGTGTTCTGGGGCAATAATGTTGTGCTTGGGCGATTGTAGCCAAGAATCGGGAGATTCTGTTAACCATTTGAGGCCATTCCACCAGGTTTTAGTGGCAAGGTGTAGAGGTTTGTACCTAGATCAGCAGGATTATCAGCACTGGATACGTGTATACGCCTTCCATGCATGTAGTGGTTTTTCCAACCAGGCTCATACAATCTCAGAATCAGACCAGAGATATACATATTTACATTTTGCCGTGTTTAGATGTGGTTGCACCATAGATGCTAGTTTGGCTAGTAGTAGCGCACCACATAGTTCCAGTCGTGGCAGACTTATTGTTTTGCTTTGGCAACTAGTAAGTAGCATGTGGCCACATTGTCACTTTGTGTGAGAATATATAATATATGTGGCGCAATATGCCTTTTCAGAAGGCGGATATCAACTCAGTCGTGTCTGAAAACCGTTCCGATATCGCATCTCATTGGACGCCCAGAGGTTTTGTTGTATTTTTCTTTTCGAATATAAAGAAATTTATGTTCAACAAATTTTGGTTTGGTATGTTTTTTTTAATATATTTGGGTGATTTGCCGTAATCTTTTTATGGGAACCATGCGGATTTATGCGTTTGTATTACCTGTGATAACGATTCGTATGCTTAGACAGCGACTTCCAGACAGAATATCGTTTCCATACGTTTGTGTTTTTAACACCTGGGTTGCCAGAAAAAATTCTGGGCTCGAATCGCGTCACTCGTCAGCTATTGGAGAAACGCTACAGTACGAATTAAAAAAAAAATAATATTATATATCGGTTACAAATAATCGGAGTCAAAATGTACGTTATTTTTCTTTTATTGATTTTATATATCATAACATATACTATAATTATAACTAATGATTTAAAAACAAATGTAAACAAAATAAATATGCGTCAAAAAAATTTAATGAGCGATTTTATGCTACAGCATTTGGACCTGGTAAAAAATACCAAACTTAACGCTGCCGAGCCACCGATGAAAGATGCTAAATATTGGCGAAAAGTAAGATCAAATAATAATAATTAAATAAATAATTATCCAAGCTACGGGGATAGATGTTGCAGTAGACGTATTGACAACAGTTAAATTTTTTGGAAATGTAGTGCCAGAAGAAGGCATAAATGAGTTGGTAGAGACACTATCCACTAGTCGCAGTGCTAGAAAATCATCTAAAACGAAGCCCACTGTCGAAAACGAAAAGCTTTCTCTATTAAAATACAACTTAGTAACAAACATCAAAGCAACTTTTGTTTCAGTAAACAGAATGCATCAAACAACCTTATCTTGGAACAATTGAAATGCACTATCACTACAACAAACAATCCTAAACAAACAAGTATCAAAACAACATTGAGTTTGAATACCCCAACAACCTTATCTTAAAACAAAGCAAATGTATCTAAGCAAACAATATACATGTAAACAAACCTCAGCAAATAATATAATCCGTATCTAATCAAATCATCAACTAATAATAAGTAAACATACTAGTTAGCATAAATATAAGTAAGAACCATGTAATAAGATAGTCTTAAGAGTATAAATAAGGAGTATACATTTCGTTGCAGCTCAAAATGTGTATATTCTTTTGACTGATTTTTTCTTATGTAAAAATTAACTCGAGCATATGAAATAACGCAAGTCCAAATAAATAAAAATCTTCAGAAATTAATTGCTTTGAAGGAGAGATCGTTGCAAATAAAATAAGATGTACATAAAGCTGACATGCAAATAAAAGCTGTGGAGTTGTAGATTAAAACTCATGAGCTTGATGTTTCACAGAGAAAAGTTCAGAAATAAACACCAATATTTATGAAATGTTAATTTCATGTTTCTGTTTTTATTGGAAATGCATTTATTAAAACAAAATTCGATTTCAAATGTTGTTCGAAGGTTTAATTTAATTGTTATCCAAAGACAACTTTACATGATCTCTAATTTCATGACCCATCTTAGTTAGTTGACTCTCATTTCCCGTATCTATTTATGTATCAGGGGCAAGACGAAATATCTCCTGTCATCAAACAAACAGTCGCCGCACTCGCCACTTGGCACGACGTCACTGTTGACAGTCATAACTTTGAAGTTGTAGATATTTTCGTCTATTTAGGAACCAGCATTAACACCATCAACAATGTCAGCCTGGAAATCCAACGCAGGATTACTCTTGCCAACAGGTGCTACTTCGGACTGAGTAGGCAATTGAAAAGTAAAGTCCTCTCTCGACGAAAAAAAGCCAAACTCTCTAAGTCACTCATAATTCCCGTCCTGCTATATGGTGCAGAGGCTTAGACGATGACAACAACAGATGAGTCGACGTTACGAGTTTTCGAGAGAAAGGTTCTGCGAAAGATTTATGGTCCTTTGCCCATTGACCAAGGCGAATATCGCATTCGATGGAACGATGAGCTGTACGAGATATACGACGATATTGACACAGTTCAGCGAATTAAAAGACAGCGGTTACGCTGGCTGGGTCATGTTGTCCGGATGGATGAAAACACTCCAGCTCTGAAAGTATTCGACGAAGTACCCGCCGCGGGAGCAGAGGAAGAGGAAGACCTCCATTCCGTGGGAAGGACCAAGTGGAGAATGACCTGGCTTCGCTTGGAATATCCAATTGGCACCACGTAGCGAAGAGATGAAACGACTGGCGCGCTGTTCTTGACTCGGCTATAATCGCGTAAGCGGTGTCTACGCCAGTAAAGAAGAAGAAGATTTATGTATCATTGTTTTCATTTACAAAATATCTGCAATATGAATTGAATTTTTAAATTGTGTGCAGATGTTATGTAATGCGGCACATACATATATTGCCGAACTTTGCCATCTTTTGAGGACTTTACCAACTTCTTTTCAAACGGCATGGTTCCAAAGGATATTTGGAATCTCCTGTTAATTAAGAAAATACGTAGATATGTCTATAAATATATTTTGTAGCTGTATAAGTGCATATACTATATGTAATGTATGTAAGTTCGCATGTACATAAGTATATATGTACATTAGGGTGTTTTTTTTAACTATTAATTTCTTTCAGTCGAATCACGGGTTATCGGGACTGAAAAAAATTAATGGTTCAATAAAAAAAAAAAAATAAGATAAGATAATTGAGAGATCAGCTGAGTGTATACGAGAAAGTGAAAGTGCCTTGCTATTCGTTATATAAGCCAAATGCACCTAATTATTCTCCCACAAGTGAAGTTAACGTAAAAATAGTCAAACTAATACAAGGAAGAAGGACATATAGCAAAAGATTGTCAGAAAGAGAACACTGTTAAGTGTTTTAAATGAAAGCAAACCGGACATTTTTCATATAAATGTAACGAAAAGATGTAAAACGAATAAACCTAAGCATGATAGAAGGTGGTAAAGCAGAAGGTATTGCAAATCTATTGATTTCTATTTATTGGACATTTCTGTGAATAATTTTAAATTTTTCAGTGTTAGTAGATACAGGAAGTAAATAAAGTGTAATGAGATATGATCCGCTTATATACATGGCGTAGAACTAGGAAAAAATAAGTTACATTTGAGTGCAGCAGGAAAAGGCAATTCACGACATTGGGTTGCTAGGATAGGATAGGATAGGAGGTGGTGTCCTAATGAATTTTGAACTTGTTGTTAACAACGATGAAATTCATTTTAAGCCATTAAAGAAAAGTGTAGCTTCGGTTACGCTAGTGAGAAAACGTGTCGTGAGTGATAATAGGCCACGCGCCAGATGATGCTGCCCACCTGTGGCTGCGATAACAGGTGGAAATATCACTTCTGTGGACGAGATGCAAAAAAGTCATGAAACGGATGCTGGGAATAGCATCGAGGGAAAAACGTTTTGGTTTAAAGAATTCGATACATTATTTCTAACAAGGAATTTCGAGGAAATTGACGAACGTGAAAACGTAAATTTGTCGAATATCAGGAAGGGAAATGTGAGGGTAATTGAAAAATTAATAAAAACTTATGAACCTAGGAAACCCGAAAAGTCACCAATAGAATTGAAACTGAAGAAGTACCCATTTGGGTATACCAAAATCTTCGCAATGGGTCAATAATGTGCTTCCCAGATTTGATAGCGGCCGCATGCGACAAATGTTGCGTATAGAAATCTTTGAGTTCAACTATATATTATCCTTAATCAAGCAAGACCCTGTTTTCCAAAACAAAAATTGTGTTCCACAATTACCAATCGATCTTCAACTAAAGATTTCGTCTGGGATCAAGTGGAGAGAGTGTCTCTATTAGAAAGATTGCAACATTATTCGGAATAGGCGATGGAGGAACAGTTACCAAAGTGACAGAGCGGGTTATCACCGCATTGATTAATTTAAAATGTACATTTTTAAGTTGGCCATCTAGAGAAGAAAGGCGAAAGATTGTCACAAAAACAATGAAAGAACTTCCAGGATGTATTGGCTATGTTGACAGTACTGAAATCAGATTAGCAGAGTCTCCTTCAAAAGATCACGAACTATACTTCTTTCGCAAAACACAGTATGCCATAAAAGCGCAAGTAGTATGTGACTATTCACTAAGAATTAGACAAGCGACAAACGTGCATGATGAAACAATTTTTGCCGAATCTGAAATAGGTAAAAACCCACAAAATTATTTTTGTCATCGGGAATGGATTGCTGGCGATTCGGCATATCCGCTAAGCCAACATCTTATTACACCTTTTCGACAAAACAGTACTGAGCAGTCAAAAGAAATGAGAGATACATTCAATAAATATTTCTCTAAATATAGAATACCTGTAGAAAATTGTTTTGGGAAATTAAAAGAAAAATTTTGCAGTTTAAAAGAACTACGGTTCCGATTAACGAACGAAACTAATTATAAAATTTGTTGTAGATGGATTTTGGCATGTTGTATCCTTCACAACATGTTGCTATAATTTAACTTAAACGAAAATTCTAGTTAAGAAAGCCAAGAAGAAACAGACTTCCCACAAGAAATTTATGAACACGACGACCTACGAAAAGCTCTATCACATTTTGTAAACAATAAAGATATAATTATTTAATTTTATGTAGTATATATGTATAGTTTTATTTTTTAATTCCTCCATTGCTATTCGTTCCTTCATTTCAAGCTCTCTTAAAGCCAATTTTTCTTTCATTTCAATTTCTAGTATTCTTATTCTCTCTTCTGACTAACATTTTTCTTTTTTAAATAAAAATTTTTCGTATTGTAAATCAAATTCTTTTTCTTTTAAAGAGAGCTCCCTATCTTTCATTTTTGATTCTATCTCTAACTTTTCTTGCTTCATCTTAATTAAACCTGTGTGCATAGTAAGCACATCGGCAAGACCTGTCCGCGAATAAATACCCTTCCGTTTTATAGTGTTGCATGTAGATTCTGGACAGACTTCTTGAAAAATATCTGCAGATGCGGTAGCTACATTTGCAGTGGTCGTTGAACTGCTTCCGGCGGCGAAATCGTCTGTGGTGGACGTCGAGTTGTTTTCTAAGGCTTCTGTATCCAAAACAAATGCATTAGATTGGAACTCTTTATAGCCAAATATATCTTCCAAATCGTAGAAAAAAGGACACGTTCTCAAAATTATATCTAAAAATATAATTTATTATAATTTTATACCAAACAATTTATTTTCAAATTACTTTCTGTTGATTCGCCGTCTTGCATGGCACCTGCTCCCGTCGAAATCTGCTCGTGCCTTTGCATAGCATTGACGTAAGTGCCTTGCCTTTAGCCTCACTAAAGACCAATCCAACCGCAGATTTTGTGTCTCTAAAAACTTTTTATAATATACCTGTGCTGTCGGCTTTTCAATCGGACGGTTGTCTCGCATGTATGCAATTAAATTTTGTTGCTCCTCATTGCTCCATTTCCTGTATGGTGCTTTGCATAGACGTTTTGGTGTGGCCTAAAACATATATTTGGGATTATTTCATTTACATTTATACTGTTATTACATATTTTAATTTTACTTACAATTTTGCTTCCTTCAGATTCCATTTTCAAACGTAAATAAAGTCAGCTGATCAGAGATGCCAGTTTGCCACAATTAATAAACAAGCTCAACACAGTGGGAATAGTGGTGAAATTGTTTTTCACGTAAAACAAAAACAAAATAGATACCACGTCGGTAAATATGGGAATATTGCCTCCTGGGAAATTTAACATGCTAGATAACATTTAACTGTGAACAGCATAAATATGAATTTTGTTTCGTACTGTTTGGTATATCTAATTCGCCGGCAGTATTTTGTAGGTTCATCCAGGCAATCTTCCAGGATGTATTGAGAGATGGCACGATAATCGTGTATATGGAGACAGGTCATCCCGGCCAAAGATGAAATTGAGGGAATAGAAAAGCTTATAATCATTTTAAATTGAGCAAGTGAAAACGGCTTAAATATCAGATGGTCAAAATGTCAATCTTTGAAGAAGCAAATACACTTATTAGGTTATATTATAGAAAATGGGAGTATATTGCCTTCAAGTGAAAAAACCAGATAGAAACTCTGGTACTGTCAAGTAAGAAAGAAATTCAACTATTCCTAGGATTAACATAATTTTTTAGACGTTTTGTTTGTAAATACGCCGTGATAACTAAACCACTAACGGAGTTATAGAAAAAGGAAACGAAATTTGTTTCAATGGGTGGACATTTGATAGCTAGCTAGAAGCTCTCAATTGTGTCATCAAACAAACAGTCGTCGCACTCGTGACTAGGCTCCCTCGTGTTCGAAGTTGTAAATAATTTTGTCTATCTGGGAACAAGCATTAACAGCAGCAACAATGTCAAATTCAACGCAGAAAACTCTTGTCAACAGGTGCTACTTTCGACAGAGTAGACAATTGAAGTAAATAAATTTCCTAGTTACTTGAGTAATGCAAGAAAATTTTGGAATCAGGAATATATGATTTTATTGCTCAAATTGTGTTACGTACTGTATATATGTAAATATATATATAGACAGAAATACTATATATATGCAGGGCTTGTCTGAAAAGTAAAAGGACTGATTTTCTTCCCCACGATTGTACTTCGGAGTGTGCGCTCACCGACTGGATTCGGTAGAGGGACTTGGTAAATCTGCGACAGAGACGTTTGATATGATCAAGCAGGCTCACCCAGATGTTGCTTTAGCAAGAAGTGGTGTGTTTCGGTGGCTCCAGGCCTTTTTGAAGGTCTGGGAAGAAGTCGCTGATGAAGACCGTGCTGGGAGACGTGTAACTTCGATAAGCACCAACAATGTGTCTCGTGTGCGCAAGTTTTGAACTCAGACCGTCGACTAAGTATACGTTTAATTACCCAGATATTAAATTTATCAAAATCAGGGTCAATCGGCTCCGACAAGACATCACAGGCGATTGGAAGTTACAGCACGACAACGTGCCGGCTCAGACAGCCTTTTTAATAAACAACTATCTAACCAAAGCTGGCACCCCAACGCGTCGGCAGCTGCTATACAGCCCAGATGTGGAATCTAGTACCACAAATAACCATATTTCGGGCCCCGGCGAAGTCGATCAGCCTCAACCTGCCCCCCATTCAAATCAAATTGGTGCAACATGGTGTCATGCGGCCGCATACAAATCTGGCACAGGTAGGCCAAGGTACATTCGTGGATAGGCGTCAAGCAATTGAGACAATGGCCGTACGCCTGGACGACCAGCTGGCGCTGCTGAGGTGGCAATACCTTAAAGATTACGTATTGTGACAGCCAGTGGAGTCGACGACATAGAGGGCATCGTAGGCGTGGTGGGTCTGCTACTAGCGCGAGTGTTGACGGCAATGCTACCTTTCCACTCCGAGATGCCGTTGGTGTGGTTGTTCGGGGCGCTGCAACTGGGGCAGCCGCTTGGCACATTGACAGCCGAACGAGTTCTTGGTGTCAGGGCTGCTGGCATGTCTGCACCCATATTGATCTGTATGGAAGAGTGTTATTTAAATTAGAATTCGGTTGCATATAGGCATATGAGCATGGCTGTCACGTTATGCGGCATGAGTGGATGGTTAGGTTAATCGACTACTTATGTTGTTTCGGGTGTTATTTTAAATATATATATACATATATTAGGGTGATACAAAAAAATTTTTTTTCGATTGGTACTCGGAAAAATAGGTTCCTAGACACCTCTAAAAAAGCCTCTCCAAATATGAGTTTTTAATTGCAACGGGAAGGTCCTCCTATATACAGTTTTCTATTTTTTCTTATTATCAGATAGAAAAATTTAAATCTCGCATCCAACTACTTGAAAAAATACCTTGTTCCTCAGGTTTTGTAGGAAATTGAATGCCCTAAAAAGGTCTCCTATGATTTTTTCGTAAACCCAACCGTTTAAAAGATATTAACAGTTAAAGTTTGATTATTTTTGGGAAAATTTTTTATTTCTTGTTAATTTTATAACTCAATGAAAAAAAAATTTTATGAATGACCATACCACCATAGCGTGGTGGTGGCAAGATCCAGGGGTTTGCATCCTCTTGTACCTAGGTCAGCGGGATTGTCGGCACTGGCTACTTGTCGCCATGCGGCTGCTCCTTCTAGGTCAAGTATTTAAGATGTTCGATTAGAAATATATGTTTTTCACGAGTGTGGTGGCTTTCTTAACCAGGCTATAACGATTGCGAAATCGGACCATAGATATAATTTGCATTTTGCCATGTTCATGTGAGTCTGCACCATGGAAACCAGCTTTGCTAGTAGCAGAGCGCCACAGAGTTCAAGACTTATCGTTTTTGTAGGTGCGACTTTTGCGTTTGCCGCTAGTAGGTAGCTTGTGGTTGCGGTGTCCCTTTGTGTGCGCACATTGATCGTGGCACAATATGCTTTTTCAGAGACATCGCAGAAGCCGTGTAGTTCCACTTTGTGTTCGGGGGAATAGTTTACCCACCGTGAAATTTGTGTCTGCGATATGTCCTTCAGATTATTAGCAAACTGGGACCACTTTTCTAAGCGAAGAGGTTTCACTTGTTCGTCGCAGTCTGTTCCGTCTAGATATAACTCTTGGATCAGGATTTTCGCTTGTATCATAATCGGCGAAAGCCATCTTGCGGGCTCGAAAAGTTTTGCCATTGAGGATAAAATTTGCCTATTTGTTTTGGCGGATAATGAGGTTATGGACTCTGTCGTGTATAAGAACTTTTCCGATAACGCATTCCATTGGATGCCGAGTGTTTTTGTTATACTTTCCTTTTCGAATATATGGAAATTAGTATCTAATTTGTTATCGTTTGGTATATTTTTTAAGATACTTGGGTGATTAGCTGTGATCTTTTTTAGAGGAAACCCTGCAGTGTTGAGGGCCTTTATCTCTTGGGATAAGGACTCGTATGCTTGTGAGAGGCTGTGGCTCCCCGACAGGATATCGTCTACATACGTTTGTGTTTTTAAGACTTGTGTTGCCAGAGCAAATTCTGACTTTGTGTCTTCTGCCAGTTCGTGTAGTGTACGAATGGCTAGATATCGGGCACAGTTTACGCCAAAGGTTACTGTTTTCAATTTAAAAACGTGTAATGGCAGATTTTCGGAAAATAATCCGCTGAAAATCTTGATCATCTTTATGTACGATTATATGTGGATACATTTTTTTGACATCGCCATTTAAAAAGTATTTGTATGTTCCCCAATTTAATATGAGGAGCATTAAATCTAGTTGGAGTGTGGGTCCCATGAATGGAATATCATTTATGGAATTCCCCGAGCTAGTGCATCTGGAGGCATTAAAGGCAACTACAACTTTTGTTGTCAGACTTTGTTACTGCATGGTGTGGCAAGTAGAATGAGTGATATTTGCCTTTTATGATTTTTTCGCATGCGCTTACTTCCTCCATGTATTCTAAATGGATGTGTTCTTCTAAGACACCATCATAATGTTTTTTAAGCTCATCTTTTCTAAGTAGGTTTTTTTCCATACTTAGAAACTGCTGTATTGCAGAGGTGCGAGAGTGACCTAGTCTATTTGGAAAATGTTGTTTAAATGGTAGTCATACGACATACCGACCATTTCCTGATCTAGTAGTTGTGGCTTTGTAAAAGTCTTCACAATACTGATGGGGGGAAACCAGTGTAATGTGGCAGATTTTATTTGAGTTTTGTACTACTCTTCCGCCCATTCCCATAATTTCATAATTGGCTTGTTTTGTTGGTAGTTTTAGCCTATTTTGCGCCCTAGACGCTTTGAATGATCGTTGTGATCCTTGGTCTATTAGGGCTTTCAATTTGAAAAGTTCTCCTCCGTGTTCGATGGAGATAACTGCTGTGGGTAGTAGTACCCTACTTTGATTCTCGATGTGTAGTGTTTGAGTTATTAATGCCTTTGAACAGCATGGTGTCTCTTGGGAAATTTCGTGATTTTGTGTTTCGTTAGTTGCGGTTGCAACTAAACCCGTGGCTCTTTTTGAGAAAGCGCTACTTCGGGGTGTGCTCGGAAAGTTATTGAAATGCAACATTGAATGATACCTCTTGTAGCAATTTACACAATTGAATTTGCTTTCGCAATTATTGAGATTGTGTGAGTGGGACAGGGAGTTTGTTCAGAGTTTTTTTGATCTGACAAAGTTGTTCCTTTCATTGATATTAAGTTTTTTAAACTTTTCGCAAGCTTTCAGCTTGTGCCCTCTTTTACACAGTTCGCATGACGTTTGTTCATATTCGGATGTGAACGATTGATTTTTAAAAAAGTTTCTGTTTAAATTGTTGTTGTTACTAGCTTGTTGTATAATGAAACTTCGATTTAGGTCGTGTGGAACGTTTTTAGTTCTGACCGTTTTTTTATGTCCCCATTCCGCAATTTCATATTGGGTAGTTAAGAAATCTTTCATATATTGCCACGTTGGGCATTTTCTTCGTGAAGAGAGCGATGGGTCCCACAAAAGCAAAGATTTTTCTGGTAATGCCGCGGAGAATATATTTACCAGTATGGGCTCCCAATTGTCTGTGGGGATATTCTGTGTCGCTAGAACCGTCAAGCAATTTGAAACAGTGGATTGAAGTTTTATAAATTCTTTCCTTGTTTCTTTCTGAATTTTTGGTAAATTCATTAATATTGTGACTTGTTTGTTGACTAATATTCTTTCGTTCTCGTAGCGAGCTTTAAGGGCATCCCAAGCATAGTTGAAATTTTCGTCATTAAGAGCGAACTGTTTGACCATTGCGCCTGCTTGACCTTTTGTTTTGTATCGGAGGTGATACAATTTTTTCGCTTGTGATAATTTAGGATGGTTTATGTACACGGCCGTAAACATGTCCCGGAAGGACGGCTATTGTTCATAACCTCCGTGAAATACTTCTGTATCGCATGCTGGCACTTTAAGGTGAATGCCTGAATTCGGCTCTTGGCTTTGAATTTGTGGCAGCTCTACTCTCGGCTTTAATTAATCTTAATTGATCGGAGATCATAGCTCTCGTTTCCTCGTACTGGTCTAAGTAGTTTTCGTATTTGGAGCAAGCCGAGGATTTAAAATTTTCCGGTAGATTTGATTCGTCAGATTCTAGAATTGCGTCATACGCAGCTTGGAGACGTGTCCAGAAATTGCCTAGATTTTCTTTTTTGATTTCTAATACCGATTCAGAATTGTCGGATGTGTCTCAGCAACAGCAGCTTTAGTATATGAAACATCTTTAATTTTTTTTTTGCTTTGTAGCACCTTGCTTTGAGCGTGTAGCTTCAGCAGGTGTACATGGGCTCTTTTCTTCAGAAATCATTTTTTGTACTTTCAGATATTGTATCGATTTAGATTCCCTAGAATCTCCGTTCATTTAGATAATAGGTAGGGAATAGAGAAGGGAAACTTCTCTTAGTGTATTTCTGGTAACAATAAATACGTTTGAATCTTTAAGATAAAGGGTTTGTATGTTTGTTGTATACACAATGTATCGAATAACGAACGCGTATTTCCCTTTCCTTATTATAATCTCGTATTTTTGTTGTATACGCAATGTACGAACTAGCGAACGAGTATTTCGTTTTCCTTATTCCTAATAGTTGTGCTATTAAAGGGTGATTTTTTAAGAGCTTGATAACTTTTTTTTTAAAAAAAACGCATAAAATTTGCAAAATCTCATCGGTTCTTTATTTGAAACGTTAGATTGGTTCATGACATTTACTTTTTGAAGATAATTTCATTTAAATGTTGACCGCGGCTGCGTCTTAGGTGGTCCATTCGGAAAGTCCAATTTTGGGCAACTTTTTCGAGCATTTCGGCCGGAATAGCCCGAATTTCTTCGGAAATGTTGTCTTCCAAAGCTGGAATAGTTGCTGGCTTATTTCTGTAGACTTTAGACTTGACGTAGCCCCACAAAAAATAGTCTAAAGGCGTTAAATCGCATGATCTTGGTGGCCAACTTACGGGTCCATTTCTTGAGATGAATTGTTGTCCGAAGTTTTCCCTCAAAATGGCCATAGAATCGCGAGCTGTGTGGCATGTAGCGCCATCTTGTTGAAACCACATGTCAACCAAGTTCAGTTCTTCCATTTTTGGCAACAAAAAGTTTGTTAGCATCGAACGATAGCGATCGCCATTCACCGTAACGTTGCGTCCAACAGCATCTTTGAAAAAATACGGTCCAATGATTCCACCAGCGTACAAACCACACCAAACAGTGCATTTTTCGGGATGCATGGGCAGTTCTTGAACGGCTTCTGGTTGCTCTTCACCCCAAATGCGGCAATTTTGCTTATTTACGTAGCCATTCAACCAGAAATGAGCCTCATCGCTCATCGGACGTAAAGCGCGAAACACATTTCGAACCGAACACTGATTTTGGTAATAAAATTCAATGATTTGCAAGCGTTGCTCGTTAGCAAGTCTATTCATGATGAAATGTCAAAGCATACTGAGCATCTTTCTCTTTGACACCATGTCTGAAATCCCACGTGATCTGTCAAATACTAATGCATGAAAATCCTAACCTCAAAAAAATCACCCGTTAGTTTGTTCTTGTTTTCTTTCTATTTTATATATAATACTACTTCGTGTTCCTAAAAGTTCTACTATTAGTTTGTTCTTCTTTTCTTTCTACTTTATTGATTGCTTCGCACTCGTTAGTTTATACTTGCGTATACGGACGATAATAAGAAAGGGAAAAGGGTTAATGACCTTTGCTTGTGCTTTAACAAGAACAATAGGTATTGCGTGAATGATGCCGATTTGGTCTTTGGATATATGTATGTATGTATGTATGTGAGAACAATTAGAAATACCAACACATATGTATGTATGTGCTGGTTTTGTCTTTTATTATTATTATTATTTTTTTTTTTTTGTTTGATTTGACCGTATATTCCCTTTTTTGTTAATAAGTTAAAATATCTTTAATTGCAATTACCGCTCCGGTTAGTCTCTTCAAATTTTCAAATTAATTCCCGAAAGTTTTAAAGTAGTTTTAATTTCTACTCTAGAATTTTGAAAAATTCGATTTTTTTCATACATTTAAAGTTTAGACTTTCAAAAACATGACCTTGGAAGGATTTTTCAAAATTCGGCTTATTTTCGGAGATACAGCCGATTTTGTGAGGTGGCCTCTGTGTTCACTAGAATTGTCTCCTAAACTTTAAACGCGTTTTTCTCGAAACTACTTTTTTCCACACGGTACCGGCATTATCTCAAGTTCTATACAACCGATTTACTTGAAATTTTGTGCGAACCTTCTTTATATAATCCTTTATCGTTCCTACCAGCATCGTGTCAAAAGTTTTAATATTTTAAATAAAATTCAGGAATTTCAAAAAAAAGCGTAAAAAATTATTTTTATTTTCAGGCAGTTGCCATTTTTCAAAAACTTTTTTTCGTGTTCCCGGACTATAACAGCATCCTTACTGATTAAGAATTTCTTTTGATTTTGTTTTCAGACCACCAGGGGAGTCAGGATCAATGTCACCAGGATGCGACATTTTTTTTTTACACCTGTCTTTCCCCCCTCAAATTATTTTAATTTTTAATATTTTTTTGTAAAATTTTTTTCTGTATTCTTAAGATATCAACAAAAACACCCTAAAAAAATGGATGGTAAAAATATTTTTGGTTTTTTTTTTTAATAAAATTCAAAAAACTGCTCCAAATTAGATTTCTAGAGTAGAATACCACCTTAAATGTAGGAAATGCTGTCATAGGCAAATTGTATGCCGTATGTCAGTATGTATGATTTTACAGTACGAATGACGCGGGAGAAGAAAATTGGGTAGATGCAGGTATGCACTCTAAGTACATATGAGAAGTTATTTAATTTTGCAGAAATTTATATTTATTATTTATACATACTATACATATGTGTGCATATTGTTTTCCAACTTTGGTTGGTACTTATATGTCAATATAAGTATAAATAAATATGTATAAAACATGAATATAAGTATTTGCATATACACCCAACTCTTATTTTACACGGTAGATACATTCCTCAGTAATCCGTGTAAAAAAAGAGGCATTTTCTATAGTAGTATGGGGGATATGTTCCATGTAATCTGAAAACCGTGTAAAATAAAATAAAGAACTATATTTACTTCGAAAAACCGTGTAAAAAATTTTGAAAACAATAAAATTTCAGATATGCATACAAATTGTAAATTCATATGGCATTTTAATGAGCATTAAAACTTAAAATACATAATTCATGCAGGTGAAAAATTGGTAGATTAAGCAAAAAACAAAAGAAATCTGTTAATCCAGAATTAAGAACAGAAAAATTGGAATAGAAATAAGGAAAAAATATTTACTATACTACTGTACTAAAGTCTGTATCAACGCTGGAGATATCTATTTCAGCAATATAAATATCATGCGAACGAAATGTGTGGTAAGAGTTATCGAATAAGGTTACTGCTATGTATGTTCATTTCAGCAAAGGTGCTTAGTGTGGTAAAAAAACAAACATAATTTCAACACAGTGATTTTGAAACCGTACTAGATTAAAAATTTTTTTACAAAAGCATTTTTTTTTCAATCGTGTAAAAAGAAACCTTGTAAAAAAAGAGTTGGGTGTATGTGTGTTGTATTTTATTATTTTTATTTTTTCTTTTACTGACCGAATTTGTCCAACCTTACTATTTGCGCAATCCTGCTTATACTTTTATAGTATGAGGGCCATTGCCGGAAAATAGGGTCAAGTGTATTTTTGAAGTGAAACTTCAATCGTTATGATTTCAAACCTTATGCAACGGAAAACCGACAGGGAGACACAAATACGAAAATGTGTAGGATGAAGCCAGGAAAGAATGAGACAGAAATATACATACTATTTTATATTATCGGCATATACATACATATATTATTTCTTTGGCACATTTGTCTGTATGTTTACGAAAGCAAATGCGAGCCACATACATATGTACATACATTCGTAATAACAAGTTTCATACCACAACCAGTGAAAAACGTAAAATCGTGGCCCGAGTCAGCTGGCACGACCTATCTTATGGGCGCGCAATGTAACTGCATAGAGATAAAACGCTACTCCCTTCTCTCTTTGACGTGGGATGACGTGAGAATTTACGACATTTGGATTTTTGCCGCAGAAACGGCGCAGCTGCTCTCTCACAACGCAGGGTTGCCAATATCGATATACTGCAATAATTATCAACTTTTATAATTCAATCTGTTCAATATGTTTGAAATTTTCTTAAAATAACTCAAAATCAGAGTCGAATGTTATTATTTATAAATATATAAGCTATTTTTAATAGTTTGTTTTCAGTTTTAATATTTTATATTGTAAAGAATTGTAATTGAAAACATAGATGTGCTCAAAACAATATATGCGCATTGGGCAATGGCAACATTGTTCAAATGAAAACAAACAAATATGGCTGATTTCTGCGTTTTTACCACGTTTTTCACTGTGCACACATTTTGCCGATGAGGAAGGAAAAGGAAGGAAGGCAGTAGCGTTTTTCACTGGTTGTGTTATCAAAGAGTCAATCTGTCGAAGCACTGATTTGAGAGTGTTTGGCTGAATAAAAGTCTGGGCACCTTCCAGTTACGTAGACCCGACTGTCGTGGGAACGACGGAACCTTTTGTCTTTATTGGCATCAAATTCTCTTTTGGTTCCTGTAACTCAAGTCAAGTTTTTCCGCCTTTCTTTTCACTACATTTTCGCAAATGTCGGAGCTTTTCGGCTACCTGAATCTTAGAGCTTATTGCAGAGTTCATTTGTATGTTGGTATGATCCGCTTTTAATATTTTCAAAGAAAAACTAATGACAGGAATTACATAATTAATCTTTGGGAAAATATTAAAAACCCGTAATTTTTTTATTCCATATTTTTTCCTGAAATTAATTAATTACAATTCTTGTTTTAAATTAAATAATATTCGGTTAAACGAAATAATTATAAGAGCACCTTAGTAAGAGAATAAATAAATATAGAACAGTAAAAGTAGCTCCAATTTTATTAAAATTCATATATTTTATTACTAAGTGTTATTAAAAACTTAATTTAAATATTTATGAATATTGCAACCATGAAAAGAGTTTTAATTTGTACCCTAAGCTAATTTTTTAAATTCATCACAATAGCTTTCAAATTTGGTTTTAACAATAACTAAAATTAAAAATTTAATTATATTAAGTTAAGATATTCCATAAGCAGTTGAAACTTCTGGTTGTTAAAGATGTTTCATATGAAATTTTTGTTTTGCAAATATTACATTTGCATCTGCCATACTTCACTTCTTTTCCTTGATAAATTTCCTGCCATTATTAAAAATTATAAGAACGTTATAATCAAAACTTCAAACCGCTATGACGAAAAATAGCATATACGCATATATGTGTGTATACATACAATACCCTGAAGAAAGCTGCTACTTTTCTGCTATTTGCTTTTGTGATCGCATGTACTGTACTATTAAAAAATCACAGTGTCACAAATTTACTGTGAACTGCTATCGCAATCGCAATTCACTGTTTCGAACTGCTATCGCAATTAACATGTTCGAACTGCGATCGCAATTCGCAGTTGCAATTTGCGATTTTTCAATCACAGCGAAAAAATCACCAGTAGTGAAATATCGCTCATCACTTATGTATACAAATATATGTACATTTAAGTATAAATGAATGTATGTGTATGAACATGTAGATCAATGCGCGAGTTAATTTATTTACTCGTTAGGAATAAAATAAATATATAATTTTAAGTCAGCCAATGAGAATGGTTCTGACTGATCCTTTATTTGTATAATATTTCACCGCATACACATGTACTTCAATATTGAATATATTACACTTAAACTGAACAAGTGTTACAAGTGGTAACTTGTTACTCGGCAGTCGATAATGATAAAGTGACCCCAAGGCTATTGTTCCAGTTTCTTATATAGGCTATGCTTGTCGCTGCTCATACTATTGAGATGCTGGTTGTTTACTAGTAAATAACTATTTTGGTTCTTATTGTTTGTTGTACTGATAGCGCGCTTCTATTGTTCTACTTAATACTATGTTCGGACCGACATTGAAAACATTTTGAAAACACATTTGTATGTTGTGGAACGTAAGTCGTTCGGACCGGCAATTTGCGTTTTCGCTGAGTTTTCACTGACAACTATCAATACGGGGATTCTCTTACTCTTTCAAGATGACACAAAATGCAAAAATCCTATACCGAAATATGCAAGGCCAAGACTGCACCCATTGCGAATATGACGGCACGAAAATAAACATGGGGTTTGGTCTGACATATTTTACAGCCATTGCAAATAAATTTTTGCGTATTCTGCAATTGGTGCACCGTGCAAGGGTTTTGCAAGAACAAGAGAATCCCCTTAACAGTGAGCAGCTGTATTTGTATATGGAATGTAAACAAATATCAAGTGACAATTTAGGGCCGGCAAAATATGTCTTCCAAAAAAATCGATTAAACTAGAGCAGGCACCGATTATTATGAGTGGAATGTAAGTTTTCAAGCAGTTTTCAGCGAAAACTATGTTTTCGTTTGACAGATTTTACATGGACGAAAACACAAGTTTTCGTGTGAGAACCACTTTTTCCCACGAAAACATGTTTTCGCTGTCGGTCCTAACATAGCATAAGATAAAGTTGTTTTGATGATTTTCTTTAATGTTTACTGAAACATCGCGCACATGTAATACATTGATAAGTCATAAAATCATTATTTGAATTTTTGAATGCGCACATGCGTATACATACGTTTATATGAGCAGATAATAAGATTATGATATGAGTATGTGCAGAGACATAAGATTATTAAGATTGAAGATGTACATACATAGATATACATATGTATTTTGTTGTGATAAATTTAATTTCTATTAGTAAGAAATATAATACAAAAATATTTACGGTGTACTATATTATGTAAAAATCAAGTAAAATTATTAAATATGCAAGTCCAAATTGACTATAAATATTATTATGTATGCATTCATACAAAATTATACTCATATCATAATTATTTTTACATGTCAATATGGAATTGCTGAGGGTAAAACACAAAAGCACATAATACAAGCGATTACCTGGTTGAAAGCAAAAATTTAAGCTTGAAAATATCACAATGCTGTTGTTGGGAGTATCATAAGGAGCGTGCATACATATGTTCATTTCTCTTCATTTTCTCTGTTGAGTATGTGAAGAACTGTTAAAAATGTTAATATTTCACAGCGTGAATCCTTTGGTTGTGAGGTGAATTCCTTACTATAAATCTAACAAATGTTCGCTGTCGAACCTGCACCTTCTCTATGCTACTGTATGCGGCTGCGTATTACAGCTTTTTAGTAAGATGTCAGCGTGGTGTGTTATTATATAGTATAACTGTGTGTTTGTGAGTATTTTTATTTCTTGTGCTAAATAATAAATTCTATAAGAAGCCGAAAATTAATGCCGAAATGTGTCGTCAATATCGACGCAAAAAAAAATGAAAATAAAATTAAAATGTAAAAAAAAATCCAGGAAAAAGTTCAACAGAACGTAGTCGCGAATTTCGCGCACGTAAAAACAATTATCATTATTGAACAATCAAAAT
Source organism: Bactrocera zonata (assembly GCA_037783105.1). Taxonomy (NCBI): domain Eukaryota; kingdom Metazoa; phylum Arthropoda; class Insecta; order Diptera; family Tephritidae; genus Bactrocera; species Bactrocera zonata. Next base: position 27,210 of record JBAWJQ010004548.1, on the reverse strand, counting down.
AGATGTTCAAATATAAGTGTTAATGTGACAGATGTAATAAATGGTAAGTGTAAATATCTTTTAATCCTGCTTTAAGTATAAAATAATATTTCAATGTTTTTCAATCAATAAATTTGATTTTTATTTTATACTGAGCATGGATTTTATATATATAACCTCAATACACCACGTGTATAACCTTATTTATTTTTTTCTATTTTAAACCACTCTCAGCAACAAAATAGTGTCCCAACGGGATATAATTTAGTAAATAATGATTGTAAGTTCCAATAATTAATACTAACTTTCATCATTTAATTCTAAATAATTAAAAAAAAATTCAATTTTCATCGAGACCAACGGGTCTGGCCAGGCATATTTTGTTTTTAAATGTTATTTAAATATATTTAGAGTGTAGCAACTGACTTGCGTTTCCAGGTAGCTTCCTAGAACTTTATTGTCTACAAAATTCAGAAAAAAAATTCAGGGATATCGTATCGAAAAGACGAAAAAAGGATATTATAATATTACACCTTTGTCGAGACCAATGGTGCTTGTGGTGGTTTGTATGAAAATATATGAACTTTGGTATGTTTCTATCATTTCGCACGGTTGATTTATCTGTTTTCATGTTCGTTACATCTCCAAATTGGTTTGTTTGTTTATCTAGCACTCATATAAGCTTACTCACATGCATAAATAGGTTCATTAGGGTCTATAGCGAGCTCATTGCGCTCGATTTGTTCGTGCCAAAGAAGAGAAAAAGAGAGAAACAGTCAAAAGAAGAGTGTGTTTACAAACAAAACCAAGATTTTGTGTGTTTATTTTTGCTACAGTATTCTTCTTCTCTCTCTTTAATGAGTTCCTTTTCTGTATTCTTTTGTATTATACAAGACAGTTGATGACAGATAGTTGAACGCATAACATATTACTGTGAAAATACGCATATTTCGCGCCAATTCTCATCTTGTTTTTTATTATTCTGTTCGCTTTGGTTATAATAATGAGTGATGTAGTGGAATATGTGTATAATACACGATTACGTTCTAGAAACATCAATGCAGATTTTTATGATCGCTTAACATCAGCATTGGTAAATGACATTCAAATTGAAAATAATGATGTTGGGCGTGAAGAAGTGGATCCATTCGAAAGCGATGACGATGATAGAGATGACGATTATGTACCATTTGAAGATGCATCGGATATTGAAAATGAAATCGAAATCGAGCCGAGTGAAATATTAGATAGCGACGAAGAGGAAGTAATTGATGGTGTAGAAGAAGAAGAGCGTGAAACTCCAGGCGTTACTGAAACTTCTTACTACGGTAAAGATGGGACAGAATGGAAAAAAGAGCCTAATGAAGCAATTTGTGCTCGTGCACACAATATTATGCGCTTTAGGCCTGGACCGCAGCAACAAAATTCTGTTCCCATTGGGGTATTCAAACAGTTTTTTACTACCGATATTTCATTCATTATCATCAGTCAAACAAATCGTTATGGAAGAGACCAATTTGCAAAATGGAATGCAGAAAATCTAACCTTAAAACCTAAAGTTTGGGTGAATTTCACTAGCACCGAACTTGATGCATTTATTGTCATTCTTATTGCTTCTAGTGTAACGCATAATAATATGCAGTTTACACCACTTTTGTGGCAAACAGATGCTCTTCCCATCTTTCGAGCGGCGATGCCACTCAAACGATTCAAGTTATTGACGCGATATATCCGTTTCGATGATGGCCGTACACGTTCATTCCGACTACAATCTGATAAGGCTGCCGCAATTCGCGATATATGGAATTTTTTAAATGAAAACCTCGCCAGAAACTATGAGCCGCATGAAAATATAACGATTGATGAGCAATTGTTTCCGTATCGTGGCAAGACAAAGTTTACGCAATTCATACCATCAAAACCAGCCAAATACGGTGTGAAAATCTGGTGGGCATGTGACTCACAAGCAAAATACCCATTGCAAAGCATTTTGTACACGGGAAAAAAGGATGGCGGAGAGCGTGAAGTGAACCAAGGAGAAAATGTATTGCTCAAACTTGTGAAACGGTACGAAAACACCGGCAGAACAATAGTAGCTGACAACTTTTTCACAACTCTGACAGGAGCCAAACGATTGGACTTGCTTTCGTTGGTACTATTCGCGCCAATAAGAAGTCTTTACCCGAAGAATTAAAAAAAAATCCGTTTCGTCCGTTGCTTTCTACTCTTTTCGGGTTCCACGATAATCTCTTTCGATTTGTAGCTATGTTCCGAAAAAGAACAAGGCAGTCAATTTGATTTCAACCCTACACCACACAAAGGATTGCGAAGGTGAAGCCAAAAAACCGGAAGTTATTTTATTTTATAATTCAACAAAGGCCGGCGTTGACTGTATGGATCAGATGGTTACCCATTACACTACAAAACGAAACGATGGGCATTTGCCTTTTTTTGCAACTTGTTGGATGTGATGGGATTGGCTGCTTTCGTAGTTTGAAAAGAAATCGACCACCTAGAAAAAAGGATGCACGACGCACTTTTCTTTACAATTTATCGAGAACATTGGCAACGCCCAATATCGAAAATCGTATGAACAATCCCAATGTCATCAAACATCTATCTTGTCGTTTGGCTTTTGAATCCTTTTTCGGTCATTCGTTCAACATCCCATCACGATTAGTAGCTTCAACATCTAAAGATGCTGACACACTCAAAGGAAGGAGAGATTGCAGACTTTGTTTGCAAGAAAGCGATAAATTGCGTCATAAAACTCGGTTTTTCTGTTCTAAATGTTCAAATCCGGTTTGTCAACAGCATTCGAAAATTGCTTACACATATTTTTTTTTTGTATTCCTCAGGACTCATCATCATAAAAACCATTGAAATATGATTAATATGCTCCCAAATAAATCAAAAAATTAACGAAAAGGAATGCGTTGTATTTCATTTTAAAATCCGCATAAGAGTTTCATTTTTCTTTTCAGGTAGTTCAGAGTATGCCCAAACAAAATCGAGATGTACATATATGAGCGTAAATACAACACGTATTTCCATACAAATGTATGTAAACACATATAGCCTAGCCAAGCACCATTGGTCTCGACTAAGTGTATCAGACCGTTGGTCTCGACCAGGGTTATTAATAATTTAAATGAAAAAACTTAAAAATTTAATTTTAAAACATTTAATTTACAATTCATGATTTAAAATATTAAAAAAATTTAATTTAATTTAAACTTATATTTAATAATTCTTAAATTAACAAATTGATTTAATATTTAGATTTATAGGAAAAAAAACAATTTTAAGACGGATAAATATTTTTAAATTGTAAAATAAATTGTAAAAAAAATTCAAAATTAAAATGATATTAAAATAATGAAGATATTGTAGACAATCCAAATTTTAATATTGTTGTTAATTACGAAAGACCACGTACGAGGGCAGGCGGAGTAGCAATTTATCATAACGTAAATGATGGAGCCCGTGTTGTTACGCCACAACAGCTAGAATCATTGTCTGTTCAGCTTTCGAAAGTTGGAGAAATATGTGCCTGGGAAATCAGAAATGACTAAGGAGATTTAGTTCTGAATGTAGCAATTTACATCTCTCCTACCAAATCAATAAAATCAGTTATTGAATTTATACATGAAAATTTGATCAAATATACCCCAGAGGTATCGCGAGTTCTCAAAAAGAATTATGATAAAATTCCGATGATTTTATGTGGGAATTTTAACATAAATTTTGCATCAGACATAGCGCTTTCTTTGATTGAGTTTGTCGATACAACATTTAATTCAAATATGTGTAACAGTCGCACTCAATCAACTACGAGATCAAAAACGGTTCATGCAGTATTTCTAAAATATCTCAATCAAATTGAAACTAAAATATTTGTATCGTATTTTAGTTATCATGAGCCTCTTGTATCATTTGTGGAAACTGAAAATATGAAACTTGAGCAATAGATTATGCAACATATGTTAAATAAAATATAAAATATCTTTTAAAATTAATCAAAATACCTTAATTTTTAAACAATTAAACTTTGTAAATATCCTACCGTTGTTATATATATTTATCTCATTCTTTTGTCGATTTACTGAAGTTTCACGTCGTTCGTGTGTGAATCGCCCACACACATTTTTTTTTTTTAATTTGTGTGTTTGGATACACAAGTGTACGCCTAAATAGGACCTTTTTTCTTAGATATCTATATGCCAGTATATATATAATTACATATTATAGTATATACTGTTCATACATATATTTGGATGTACATATTGTATATGTAGCGTACCAAACTGTTTTTCGGTTTCCCGGAAATTAACCGTAAGTTGAAACGGGTTGGCAGCAACCATTCTCTTAAAATGTTAACCGACTTGAATACAGTTTTTATGGATATGAACAGTATCTGTTAACCAACATACATATATGAAAATATAATTCTTACATTAGAAGTGGAGTCGATACAACTCACTTTGAGCCGCTTCAAGGGGCTAAGGGCTGTTTCTGGGGGATATGCCGATGCCTTTGATCCGTTTCCTTTCCGTTTTTTTTTTTTTTGTTTTGGTTTTCAAACTGATTCTTGTTGTGTTGTTGCCGATGTTGGTTTCCTTTCCTCTCTTTTTTTATGTTATTTATTTATCATTTATGTTGGACTGAAAAACCATGTGTAAGCGCTTAATTCTATGTGCAAGCAATACATAAGCGTTGCCATATGTTTTTTATTTTTCAACACTCCTCCTCAACGCAAATGTTTTGCTTACTTTTATTCTAAGCCTAAACACTCTGTGAACTTCGTATGTTTTTCTTTACTTAAATTTTTTGTCAAAATATCAGCAACCATTTCATTAGTTGGAATATATCTGATTTCAATTTTGCCATCTTTTATTACATCCCTAATAAAGTGGTGCTTGATATCGATATGCTTACTTCTAGCATGAAACATTTGATTTTTAGACAAATGCTGCGCACTTAAGTTATCACCATAGACAATTGTTGGTTCTTGCTGCTCACACCCAATCTCGTTTAATAGATTACGTAGGAACAACGCTTCTTTAACTCCCTCCGCAAGAGCAACATATTCGGCCTCAGTGCTGCTCAAGGCCACAGTTTGTTGTTTTTTCGACTGCCATGTGATTGCACTGCCACTGAGAACGAACGCATATCCTGAAAAGGATTTTCGATCCATCATATCATTACCCCAATCTGCATCCACGAACCCTTGCACGGGTTTTCCACAAGCGCTATAACGTAACTTCAAATCAGCTGTGGATGCCAAATATCTTAAAATATGTTTTACACCAGCTACATGTTCCGTATGAGGGTCTGCATTGCGCTGCGCCAACTTACACACCGAATGCATTATATCTGGACGAGTACAAACAGACAAATACATTAATTCACCAATTAAAGACTGATATTCGCTGATTTCGACTCTTTTGCATGTGGTATTTTTACAACCTATTGTAAAGCCTGCATCCAATGGTGTTGCGGCTGTTCTACATTGTGTCATACTATGCCTCTGCAAAATATCTTTTATGTACTGAGATTGGCTAATATGTATCGCACCAAGTTCTCCATTACGTTCAACTTTAATGCCCAAAAAATACCGTAGCTGTCCTTTGTCAACGCAGTCAAAAATATTCGATATCTGAGCTTTAACTTTCTCTATCTCTTTTTTCGTTTTACATGCAGTAATCATATCATCGACGTATACAGCAATAAGAGAAATATTACCTTCTAGATTTCTCTTATACAAACATGGTTCATTTACGCATGGAACATAGCCAATCGATTTCAGCACATTGTCTAACTTTTCGTTCCACTCTTTGCCTGACTGCTTCAATCCGTAAATCGCTTTATTTAACCGTAATACTTTATTTGGGTGTCGCTCGTCGATGAACCCTTCCGGCTGTTTCATGTACACTATGTCGTGTAGATCGCTATTAAGGTAAGCAGTACACACATCCATTTGGTGCACATATAGTTTCCATTCAACTGCTAACGCTAAAACCATACGAATCGACGAGTAGCGAATTACAGGTGAAAATGTTTCTTTATAATTTACGCCTAATTGCTGATTACAACCTTTAGCAACTAATCTGCATTTAAACCGTTCTATAGCCCCATCAACTTGGCGTTTTACACTAAACACCCATCTACATCCGATCGCGTGTTGCCCTTCCGGCAAATTCTCAAGGCTCCAGGTTTTATTTTTAATTAAAGCTGCATGCTCTTCTCTGATTGCATTTTCCCACTCTTTAGCGTATCTACAATTTAATGCTTCTGCAACCGTTTGAGGAATGTCAATATTTGTTGAGCTTTCAATTACGTTTAATAAATGTCGAGCTTTCTTCGGCCTACCTCGCATACCAGTTCGTACAAACCTTGGTCTGCCACGACCGATACGCACCTGCTCCTCCTCCTCAAACTCGGCTTCATTACCAACATAATCATCGTCAGTATCATCGTCTTCACGATTACGTTTTTGATTGCTTACAACGTCTTCTTTAGCATCACGTTCATCTAATGACTGGTCAAATATGAAACTTTTTTGAGTATAGTTTACTAAATCTCTAACAGAATTCTCTTCGCCTTTAACTATCTCAGAAAACATAACATCTCGTGCCTCAATAACCCTTCGGCAATCCGGGTCGTAAAGTCGATATGCCTTTGAGGTAAGTGAGTAACCAACCATCTTAAGCTCTTTACCTTTTGCTTGTAATTTATTGCTCTGAGTTTTATCTAAACACACCGCTGTCGATCCGAATACGCGTAAGTGTTTAATCGACGGCTTACGGCCTGTCCACACTTCATAGGGAGTCATACCAGTTAATGCTTTTGTTGGCGATCTATTTCTTATATACACAGCTGTAGCAATCGCCTCTGCCCACAGCATTTCAGAAATATTCGCATATGCCATCATTGTTCTCGCCATCTCCACGATCGTTCTATTCATGCGCTCCGCTCCTCCGTTTTGTTGCGGGGAGTACGGAACAGTGAGTTGTCTCTTTATACCACACTCTTTAAACAAATTATCAAACCTCTTATTGACAAACTCAAGCCCGTTGTCACTTCTCATGCATTTAATTTTTCTTTCTGTCTGTCTTTCAACTAGGTTCTTAAATGTTACAAATTTATCGAAAGCTTCGTCTTTGCTTTTAATAAAGTATATAAATACACGGCGAGATTTATCATCAATAAAACTTATATAGTATTTCGCACCGCCTAGTGAAGTTGTTCTAAATGGACCACAAACGTCTGTGTGAATCACATCAAGTAAACCTTTTGCCCGCTCACTAACTTTCTGTGGGAACGGCTGTGTGTAGATTTTACACTTCATACATGTTGTGCAATTCATAAATTTTGGAAATCTAACATCTTCCAAACCATGAACGATTTTTTTGGAAGCAAGTTCTTGTAAACTTCCATAATTCAAGTGACCGTATCTTGCATGCCACTTCTCACAATTATCTCCATTTATATAAAAGCATTTATTGTTCGCTTTACTAGTAACAAATAAACCACCACTTTGTTTCGCTTTTAATATAATTCTTCCGATATTATCGCATACGATAGCATGTTCATGCGCAAACTTTACAACAAAACCTCGCTGTATGATTTTGCTAACTGATATAAAATTTCCACCTAGCTCAGGTACATATAAAGCATCGGTCAGTAATACATCACCTTCATTTGTCGTTAACAACACTTCGCCTATTCCTTCAGCATACATATAATTACTTCCAGCGAGTGTAACTCTCTCTTTGCGCTCCTGGAATTTCGTAAACATCTTACGATCGCTGCACATGTGCGCTGTAGCTCCACTGTCCACGCACCACTCAGAGGAATTGAAGAACGATATATTTGTTGCTGCTAACATGGTATATGATTTCTGTTCTCTATCACCGTGTTTCTTCTTTGCTTTGCACTTTGATGCAAAATGCCCTGGTCGCCCACATGCATAACATTTCAACTCTCTGTTGCCTTTGCTGTTGTTGTTGTTTCTGCTTGCATTCACCTGTGCATATACATGGATACCGCTTGGCTCGCCTGATTCGCCTCGCTTACGTTCACCTTCTTCTATGATTTTAGAGTTCACAAAACTGAATGATGGTAAATTGTCTCTAGTTTCCATAGCTACTACGAAATTATCAAAACTTTTAGGCAAATTTGACAATAACATAATTACCAACACCTCATCAGGTAATGCTATATCCATCTCAGCGAGCTTGTCTGCTACGTTGCTAAAATCATTCAGGTACTTCAAAATATCATCATTTTCCTCCATTTTCATGTTGATCAGCTTTCTATATAATGACACCTTACGTACGGGACCAGTAGCTTTGTACAAAGTCTCCAGTGCTTTCCATGCCTCCAACGACGATTTGCATTTCCTTATATGCATAAGCTGCGACGTCTTTACGCCAAGTGTAATGGTAGCTAGAGCCTTCTCGTCAAGCTCATCCCACTTATCTGCAACAGCTATATTTCGCACGAACTCTCCGCTGACGATTTTCCACAATTCCGTGTGTATAAGGATGCTCTTCATTTGGGTACACCAACTGTCGTAGTTATGGCCATCCAGCTTATCTATTTGCATCAGAGCCGCTGAACTCATTTTTACTTGATGTTGAATTTTGTCTTTACAAAATAAGTCTTTCACTTTCACTAACTATAGTTATATCGCAATTATATATGTCGTTTTAAATCAAATATTAGATTAGTTCCCCGATCTCTCATTTGTCTCTTAGCAATTCTTTAACTGCACGTGTCTTTGCGAATTCTTTTTGTCTAAAATCCACGTGGCTCTGGGCCCATAACCTATGTTGGACTGAAAAACCATGTGTAAGCGCTTAATTCTATGTGCAAGCAATACATAAGCGTTGCCATATGTTTTTTATTTTTCAACAATTTATTACTAAATTTTGATCTTTTTGTTTAAATTAATTTTTTGTTCTTTTCGCACCCGATTATTGTACGATCCTTAAACGCGCCCGTCTTGATATTTGTGCCACTTTTATTTTTCGCGCCTGGTTTTTGAGAGATTTTTTTTTATTTTCTTTCAACTTTTGGCCTTTGCCACACAACTTTAAGCTTTATAAAATTTTAATCACTTCATTTGTGGAATATTATGTACGTATATGGGTTTAGTTTTGTTGTTTTGATAATTGCACGTTAGGGTTTTTTTTATTTTTTTTCCAACAATATTGTATTTATATATGTTTCACATGCGATTTAGAAATTTTGTTGTATTAGCATAATTTTTTTTTGTTTGAGTTTGATATAACGGTACGGAACCGCTTCGTGTTTTCCGTTTTCAACTGTTGTTTTTTTCCAATAGTGCCGTTCTTTGCGGCTCGAAGGACCAATGTTTTAATCACTGCCCGCTTGACTTACCACTTTTGCCAAATTATGTGTATTTTAAAATAAAACCTCCGTTTCAATTTCGTAAATTTATTTACAATATTACTCCGCTTTATATTCAGCTTCACACTGTTATTTTACGATATAAAGTACCAAAGATACCAAATATTATAATTTAATATTAATAAACATTTCTCTTACTATTATTAACCGTGTATTATTTAATCTCATGTAACCGTCTTGAGTTTAATATTATTAAGTGGGCCACGAAAGGACAGTGTGAAAATTACCGGGTCATGGCGAAACTAAGTTTGGGAAGCACTGCTCTACATTATGAAATGCCAACTAAACAAATTTTGCAAATGAAGAATTAGACTAAGAAATTTCAGTTTTATTCAATAAAAGTTTAGAAATAATTAGGGCACGGAAGTGTATTGTTGTTTTAGTCACATTTCTCGCGCGAAATCTAAAAGCGCCTAAACAATAAAATATACACAAAATCAATAGAGTCGGGCGCGAACAAAAAATATCTGCAAAATATTAAAAAAAACCAAAATAGAAGGTGTACCTGGAAGCGGATATAATCCTTATACCATGTTCAGACCGAAAATTTAAAGGGATTAGGTTACATTTATAGCGGGATTCTGTAACCAGTCTCTAGTCTCTATTTGAGACATTTTGAGGTAAAGTCTCAATTTGTGAATGTTACTATTCACTAACCTGTCTCTAGCGTTAGTCTCAAAATGTTGACTCAAATTTGAGACCTGATAGTTAGCAGGTCACAAACTAAAAAGAACTCTTGCTGCCATTTTGAATATACTGAATAAAGATCATAATAGATATTAATCGATTTGTCATTTTTTTATATTTTGTAAGCAACTCAAACACGAAAAGGTTAAAAATAAATCAATTTTTCATAAGTTTCTTAAATGTTATGAAACAAAGTCAACACATATTTTTATTTTTATGTTTATTTATGGTTTTTGACTATGTTATAGAAAATTTAATACTTGTTATCGACATGTTTTCATTCAAGTGTAAAAAAATCTCTGAATAATGAAATGTAATAGATTTTGAGACTGTCACTTACAGAATAGCAAAATCGTTTCAAGTCTCAAAAGTTGTCTCTAACTTAAAATCTCAAATTTAGAGACTTGAGATTGTATCACGTTACAGAATCGCATGGTTAATTACATTCACTAATCAGCCCGTTCTCACTGCCGTTAGAAAGATCAAAAACAGCTGTTATTGTCATTCAAGTACTCACAGCGCTTAATATTTTTCAAAAGAAAAGATTGTCACATAGTATTTTGAAATAAAAACCGCATTTTTTTTTTTAATTTTCCATATAATAGAAATAATGGATGCATTTCTTCATTTGTTAAGTCGATTTTTAAGTGAAATTAGATTCATTGCTTTAAAAAAATTTTTTCGTTTACCTTTTTTTCCTTTTGTAGTGTCTAAATCAGCTGTGATAATGTAACACGTTTCCAATTTCAATGAAATGATTTGGAACTGTCATTTTTGTATGGCGAAATCTTGATAAATTTATAAGATTACTGGGATAAACCATTCAACAGCCGAAATCGTGTGATTAAGTGTCGGTCTGAACATGGTATTAGAGAGAAAAGAAGAGGAACAAAACACAGAAGGCATTACGGCAACATATGTACATACATACATACACCCTGCAAAACATAACATACAAAAGGAATACCTAGTGAGCGTATCAAGTCCTTCAATACAGGGGTGGGCATATTAGCCCTCAGTGTCATTTTGCACCGTTCGGGCACGCGAATTTTATATCAGGGTCGGGTCGAACGTTTTTAAGAAGTTAGTGCCGAATTAACCCTAAAGAATTAAACCAGGTGGTTTGGATATTAATATAATCATTGAAGTTACTATTGCAATGAATTATTGCTTACAAATTAATTATAAATAAGTATTTATTATACTTATTACATATGTTTTGCAAGAAAGTAAGTAGTAAAGCTTATACGTAAATACATCACTTACTTAAATGCTGCTAAGGTAATAACCTCATAACTTAATAGTTTATACAGATTCTCGGAAATATTGTTAACAAAGTGATTTTGTTTTGTATCATTTAAGTTGATTTTTGCAATAGCAAAGGAAATGGTATCATATTACCTATTTTACTATTTTACTATTCATATTTTACTGATTTCTGGTTGTTATATTTATGTATTTCATTAAGAAATTCGGCAAATTTATCAGTTTTACTGTTTGTTGTTGGCTTTATGTAACTACTCCCCTTTTTAGATTAGAATTCTCCTGAATCCTTTTATTTAATGTTATTTTATATATTTGTGTTTTTTGATAAGGACAGTAGCTACTAACAAAATTATAATTGTGCTTAATATGTAGCAAATATGTGATACATAAAATGTTTTCTATATTTGATTTATGTTCTTCTACAATTTCGTCAGAAATAATTTTTTTCGTGAAATTCTGACTGTCTTTATATTTTACGGTTACAATATTTTGCTTTATATCTTCAACAAAATTTGAAAAATAATAGTCATTAATTTTAATTGAACAATTATTAAACCTTATTATATAGTTTCCACTTATTAATGGTAGTTCTTGATTACATATAATGATAATTTTTAAAGTGTTTGCATTTTTAACAAGAATTGTTTTTATATTTAATTCTATTATTTCGAGTTCTTTATATTTTACAAGATTACAATTATTTTTTAAAATACAATGTTTGCTTATTTTCATTTGGTCTAATGATTTATTATCTTGAATATCAATGTTTTATTTTTGTAGGTTTTCTCTATTTTTGCATCTATTTCATTATTCTCTTTATTAGGTATTGCGAAAGTTTTTCTTATTTGTACATCTTCAAAATTTTTTGGTATTTTTATTCCAAATACTAGAAATGTATTATTAACAATTAAAAATATTCGGGTGTATTATCCCATATTTCGCGGATACAACATTTTCTTGTATACTAAATAATGTGTTACAATATAACTGCGCTTTATATTCCGCTTCACACTGTTATTTTACAATATATATCCGCCTTCAAAAAGCCGTATATAATGTGTTGCAATATAACTCTGCTTTATACTCAGCTTCACACTGCACAGTGGATCCGCTTGTATGGAACAGCGGCCAAAAATACTTTTCTTGACATAGCGGGTTGAAATTCTTTCTAAAAATAAAGATAAGAAATAATAAAAAAATTTGACAAATCAAACGACTATATCCAATAGCTCCCACAGGAATGATCGAAACAAACTTAATAATTTTTTTTTTTTTTAATAAAATTGAAATTATTTTGTTTTATCTACATTGCAGTTATATTTTTAGAAAAATGTTGTTTTACATATACATACATATCATCAAAAATCCAATATAAAAAAACAATAAAAGAAAAATTAAGGAAACAAAAATTATATAGAATCATCTAGTAATTCATAAACAGATTTCAACAAAGTCGACTTGTCTTTTTTTGGAAGTTGTCTCTGTCCTATTATAAAGGGATCTGAGCGCAACAATAGTGCATTAATGACATCTGTGTTTGTTAAAGTAAGTGACACTTTCCGACTGTGCTGAAGTCTACATTTTTTTATTTCCTTGTTATTGGACTCTGCAGCTTCCTCTGAAAGCTCTCCAATCGACACTAATGCATGCTCTATCACAGCAGAACCATGTATTAAAACCTTGTGAACGGTTGCTGGCAAATAGTACCCTGGATATGCAGTTATCAGATCTTTAGCTGTATCCAGCGCGTAGAGTTTAACTTTCTCCGCATTAATTTTATACCCCCATGCCATGGCTTGCAATAATGTTGCACACCTATGAATCAAACATTCATCAATTCCTGTGATTTCGGAACTCAAGGCTGCATTAGAAAATAATTTTCTTGCGATATTTCCATCGTTGGACGATCCTCTACCTCCATATCTAGGTTTGTCCACTATTATACCATTTTTTCGCGAAATTCCGTCTGAATTTTGTTTTTTCTCTCCAATACTTTACTTTTCTTCTCTGTCAGGCTTCTTGCCACATTTTGACCTCTAGTTTATATGAAACATGTAAAAAGTATTCAAAGAAGCGTATGTATGAATGCAGTGGAAATAAGCCAAATTCATAAAATGTTGTGCGAACTTCTTTACTCACATTTTTGAACATAGTTCATTTCTGTTGGCCGTGCTGAACATATGTAACACTTTGCAGCGGAAGATTCGCTGATCGCGTTGCCCACTTTTCCATCTACCATAGTAAGGTGCAACTATTTTTCTATTAGATGCGGTTAATTGTGTTGGCTTCAAAAGGCTAATTTTTTCCTTAAAATACTTCTCTTCTTTAATCGATAGTTCGGTTGTCTCTTTTTTGAATTGAAATCTGAGCGGTCTACAGTAACGAGTCGATGATGGTCGGGGGTTTTTCCAAATTATTTGATCATCTATTTGCGAAACTAGTTGGAGAGGTGCGTATGATGTTACAAATAAGTTTCTATCGTTCAAATCACTGAATGAAAACTTTTGCTTATACTCGCTATGCCCCGTACTTCCGTCAAAGTCCCATTTTCCAATTAAAATTAGATTGCTAACTGCATTCTCAGGAATAGTTTCAATTAAGTTGGTCTGAAGCTCTATTATACTAGATGCTGTACTGTTAAGTAAGCTCTGCAATTCGATTTCCGCATGAGATTCGTCTACAAAAATATTGTCTGGGTATCTACTTTTTTTTTGAATTTTGTATTTTTTGGTAGCTTGGAAACAAATCAAAGGAAATTTTGCTGTTCACAAAATTTCTTATCAGCAAATACTGGTGTTTCGACATGGAGGTCTCCATTAAGAGTGAAATAACTTCAATGGGATCTGCTGGCAGAATCTTTTGATTCTGATGTTCATTGCGTAGAGCAGAAACAGCAGACTCATCTATTTCACTCAGTTGAGCTATACGACGTCGCTTAGTTCTCGTTGAAGAGTCAGCAAAATCCAGTTGAGGACGGCCACGATGAGTACTTTCCTCCATCTGCTGCGATTTACACTGCGTGCGTTTTAACAAAATCGATTCCTCTTTATTCAGCCAACCAGATTGGTATTGAAGAACTGAAGATTTTTTGGGTTTATAATTCTTCCAAAAAGTTGAAATTGTTTTACAGATGTTCTCAACTTTTTTCGACAGATCGCTCAACTCTGTAATGTAGCCGTTGTTTTGAATATTCCCCTGCACAACTGAAATCAATTTCGTCAGTTTTTCTGCTTTGGTTCCGTGTTCTGTGCACCATATACTTATGGGAAGAACCTACATCAAAAATTATTCAAAGGAAACATAAACAAAATTTAGATATTTCTTTATTAACAGTTTTGCGAAAATATACACAGCTACAAAAGACGAAGACAGACCAACACAGCACAATAGACAAAAGGACAACTTAAACGGCCTTAGTATTTTTACGATTATACAGACATCTACACATTTCTGCAGATAAGTTTAACACATTCAAACCTTAAAAGTAAGACAAACACAATGACATACAAACCAATTTCTGGATTTTCTTGAAACACAACTAAAACTTCAACTAAACATAAAAAAAGTTCACAAAATACACAAAATATGTAGATACTATCGATAAAATTAGTTTTTCGTGAAATACTTTACAAGGATGTTCATTATTAACATCTCGATTTAAAGTTAATACCTTCAACTTCAAAATGCATTTTAAATAATCCAATTCCGAGCACCCTAGCAAACGTTTGATCTCTTTGAAGTTCGATTTTAATTTGACAAAATCACTCTGCGCGCAGCTGCGTTGCGAAAATGAACATGTGTTCACGCTTTCAATGCTGTTTTTAGAAAGTCCCGTTAGGTTTTCAGAAAAATGCGGTATAGTTTAAAGAAGATTGGACATTTAAGAGACAATTTGTTTAAATTTTGTTTCAATCATGTGAGGTTGGTTTTTTTGATTTTTGGCCTCTGACGGATCCACTGTGCACTGTTATTTTACACTATAGAGCTAGGTTTAGAACTTATGGACGCAGATATAAACTGGAGATCACTAGCCGTGCGTGGCGAAAGAGCGACGTGTATTCAACGATGAACGAGTCAGAACTGACTTGTGTATAGGCTGACCCTTTTTATGTTGAGTGGTGTGGTGTGTGGATCCTGGGCTCTCGCGTGGGTGGTATTGGTGTGGAGTGTAGTGATGTCGAGGAGAGTGTGGTGAGTTAGTGATGGGTGTAGGTGTGGTGTGGGGCAGGTGACTAAGGCTCATTTAGCCAGTGATTGTTGCGTCTCATGTGTCACAACATGGCACCACGACAGTGAACTGACAACGGCGTTGTGCATCCTACTACATGAACGCATGTACACAAGACAACACAGCTCTCCATTTTGCATGTACACAATTTCGTTGTGGCCGTACTAATACCTTGCACTTCAATGAAATTTTAATATTTTGTTCAAAGTGAAATTTTTTTTGCAAAAAATAAATAATTAGGTAAATTTATTTATTTTAAATTATCCATTGTGGGATGGCTAAATGAGTAGCGACGTCGCATCACATCTGCATCAATTTATCACACCGAATCGACTATTCACCTCATCACGCGAGAGAACACCACACATTAACACACATACACGCACATGTACCCAAACGCGATGACTTACTGCAATCTAATTAGAACAAAAGGAATAGAGAAAGCAGCTCGCGCACTTTTCGTTGATACGACGTCGATCACGCAGCATCGCTTTTCGCAGCATCCTCATTTAGCCTTCTTTTGGGAAGTATTAGCCTGTTTCTTCCTTCCTTTAGGCGACTTCGGAGACTTCGACGGACTCTCCTCTGCGACTTCGACAGCAGCGGTCTTCTTAGTTGTATTCTTTGAAGACATAGCGGTAAGTTAAATTTTTGGTGTTTAGCGGTATCGGAAATCCAATGTGCTAAAAAAATATTAAAATTTCAATATTATTTTCTAAAATTGTACTATCCAATTATTTATAAGAACCTTTTCTGCTGCAATTTGATTCCAAAAAAAATTACTTGCATGCAATCGCTTCATAAATTACGATTGCATACTTGCACTCATCTCTAATCAGTTAAACTAAACAGCTGATTGCTTGCCCGTCTTTTCACCATACTATTTGGTGAATACTTCTGTATCTGCCAGAATAGGTAACGTCGACATGTACATTAATCTCACCTTATCGGCCACTCACAATTATTGTCGTAAGGAAAAATGCACTAAATTTCGAAAATCTTTATAAACCTTTTATTTCCTTCAAATTCACTTAAGAGTATTATAAAATTTAGTATTATAAAATGAATTTCAAATTATTAAACACTAGGTTTCAGACCGTTAAATATATAGTATATATATATACACATTGAGGAAAGTTATTTACGAAAATTAATTTAATATTAACTTTATAAAAATATAGATGCGGGTAGCGAACGGAAACCGGGATGCTGCGAAAAGCGATGCTGCGTGATCGACGTCGTATCAACGAAAGGTGCGCGAGCTGCTTTCTCTATTCCTTTTGTTCTAATTAGATTGCAGTAAGTCATCGCGTTTGGGTACATGTGCGTGTATGTGTGTTAATGTGTGGTGTTCTCTCGCGTGATGAGGTGAATAGTCGATTCGGTGTGATAAATTGATGCAGATGTGATGCGACGTCGCTACTCATTTAGCCATCCCGGCCCCCCTAGGCGAGTATTTAGCCTAGAAGCCGCTGTAGCTGCTGTAGCGTTGCGACAACGCTGCTGAGACCTGTTGACCGGCGGGATTGCGGCTTAAGCTGATGGCGTCGTTTTGATGTTGCCCGGTTATGGCGCCAAGGACGGGTTCTGCTGCTGAGGGTCCGCGGCGGCGGTATGCCGTCATAGGAGTCCTTTGGGAACGCCTGACGTTACCACTGGTGCGAGGCGCCGGTGGGCGCCCGGAGTCGCGTCTGGTAGTGCGGTGCAGCATCGTATGATGAGCCCGCACACAGATTTGGCAACGATTAGGTGATGGGCACTCCTGAGTTGCGTGGGAAGTTGCCAGACAATTCAGGCAATACCCGTGCGCCTGTGCCACCTGCTGGCGTTGCATCGGCGGCATGCCTTTGAATATACCGCAGTGCGATAGCCGATGAGGGCGGCGGCATAATGGACAACGAATTAGTTGCAAATCCGCTGGTAATGCTGGCGTGCTTTGACGCGGAGCCGTTGTCGCGGTGGAGCCTGTTGTTGTTCGAGACGCTGCCGGTGCAGTGTTGGTCCGGGGTGCTGCTATTGGGGCAGCTTCAGCGCGAGGGGCGGAAATTGCCGAACGCATGGTTGGCGTTGACGATGATGCCATATCCACGTCCATATTACTCTGCGAGAGAAATTATGATAATAGAAATGTATTGTGAAATTTACAATAATATGGACTTTTGTGCCACGATATGTGGCATGAATAGGATGTCATTTTTTTTATCAGCCATTTATGTTATGTCTTTGTGTCATTAATGTTATTCGAGGTTTCGATTTGGTAAGCGGTTTATATGTTTTAACGATTTCTTGATTTATTATTGCGGTTTCGGTTTTACGTTTCTTTATCTTCGGCGGTTGGTAGAAAGCATAATTTTACGAGCGGTCTGGTTAGTGTTCCGGTTTGAGTGCGGAGATCAACTACTCGAACATGACCGTCGGAACCGTAATGAAGTTGTTTTATGCGGCCGAGTCGCCATTCCGTAGGAGGGAGACAATCGTCTTGTATAAGGACGCAGTCTCCAAGCTTTGGTGCCTTTTCTTGAGTTTTCCACCGGTATCTCTTGTGAAGGTCCTTTATGTAGTCTTCCTTCCATCGGCGGCTGAAATCATGATGGAGGATTTTAATTCGCTCCCATCTGTTCAATAAGGATAGCGACTCCACGCCTGGCTCAGGTATGGCCAGAATGGGTGCTCCTTTGAGAAAATGCCCTGGGGTTAAGGCTGTGAAGTCGGAGGGATCTTGCGAGAGTGGTGAGATAGGTCTAGAGTTTAGTACGGCTTCGATACGAAAGAGTAATGTAGTAAACTCCTCATAATTGAATTTATGGTTACCAGCCGCTTTCTTTAAATGGGACTTAAAGCTCTTTACTGCTGATTCCCAGAGTCCGCCCATGTGTGGAGAACATGGGGGTATGAATTGCCAATCGATCCCTTGGGGTGCATATTTTCTGACAATTTCGGGGGATACTTCTTTCATGAATTGTAAAAACTCCTTTTCCGTGGCTCTTTGAGCTCCGACAAAGGTTTTTCCATTGTCGCTCATAATTTTTAAAGGAAATCCGCGTCGTCCGACAAAGCGGGCAAATGCTGCAAGAAAAGCCGCAGTAGTCAGATCCGAACATAGCTCGAGGTGTACTGCCTTTGTTGTAAAACACACAAAGACAGCCACATACCCTTTTCTAAATGAGGAAGACCTTAGCATTGAGGCCTTTATCTGGAAAGGTCCAGCAAAATCAACCCCAGTGATGGTAAAGGGTAAAGCATAGTTGCAGCGTTCAGGTGGTAGGGCTGCCATGATCTGCGTACGCATCTTGTGCTTGTACATAGTACACTGTTTACACATGAAAATGGTTCTTTTAATTTGTGGCTTTAGTCGCGGTACATAGAACTCTTGCCGGACCATTTGTTGCATCAAGCGATGCTCACCATGCAGTGTAAGCTGGTGGAGATATATTAGAAATAAGTAGGTAAAACGGGATTTCTCTGGGATTATGATGGGATGTCGTTCATTGTAACTAAGGCTGGAGTTGGCTAGTCTTCCATTTGCCCGTAGTAATCCCTTAGCGTCCAGGAATGGGTTTAACACGAGAAGTGAGCTTCCCTTTTCGAGAGGTCGCTTTTCAAGCAACTTTGATTTCTCTTTGCTGAAATAGCGAGTTTGTGTATACAAGATTAGACTGACCTTGGCATGTTGCAAGTCGGAATATGTTAGTTGTATGTAAGGATCGTTTGATATCCTTTTCACCTTTTGTTTAAGTTTATGGATGAATTTGTGCATATAAGCGACTACCCTTAGTGCTCGAGGAAATGAGGAAAATCTTTGGAGAACATCATCCTCTTCTGGAGTGATGTGAAAATTTTCTATTTTCCGACTTTCCGGAGGTATGATATTCCGAGCAGGAGACTTTGGCCAGAATTCTTGTGATTCTGTTAGCCATGTGGGACCGTTCCACCAGAGCGTAGTGCTAGTGAGGTGAAGTGGTTTGCAACCTCTTGTCCCCAGATCCGCTGGGTTATCTGCACTTGCAACATGTTGCCATTTTGCTGAGCCAACTAAGTCTAAGATTTGTGATATGCGATTCGATACATATGTCTTCCAAGTATAGGGTGGTTTTTCCAACCATGCTAGAACTATTTCTGAGTCTGACCAGAGATACATTTTGTGATCGTTTAATTTTAGATGGGTTTGAACTATTGAAATTAATTTTGCTAACAGAAGAGCACCATTTAGTTCAAGCCGTGGCAGGCTTAGTGTCTTCAAAGGTGCAACTTTGGCTTTGGCTACCAAAAGATGTGAAGTTGTTTTGCTATCATACTGAGTGCGTATGAAGACTGTTGCACAATAAGCCTTTTCAGAGGCGTCACAGAAACCATGTAATTCTGCGTTAATGTTAGGGGTGAAATTTACCCATCGAGGGATTCGAATTTCTGATATAGTATGTAGGTTGTTAGCAAATTGAACCCATTTTGTCAAACGTAAAGGCTTTACCTGTTCATCCCATTCAGTGCCAACTTGCCACAATTCTTGAATGAGAATTTTAGCTTGAATCATTATTGGCGAAAGCCATCCTGCGGGGTCGAACAGTTTTGCCACCGAGGAAAGGATTTGTCGTTTTGTAATGGCGGACATTGCAGATATTGACTCAATTGTATATGAGAATTGATCTGTTATCGCATTCCATTGAATCCCTAGGGTTTTTGTTGTACTAGCTTTTTCGAATTTAAGGAAGTCAGTATCTAATAAGTCTTCCTTTCTTATATCTTTGATTATTTCGGGATGATTTGAGGTTATTTTCTTTAGGGGAAAACCTGCTGAATTTAGTGCTTTGATCACTTGAGATAATGATTCGCGCGCTATTGGTATACTGTGGCTACCTGATAAAATGTCATCCACATATGTTTGAGTTTGCAACACAGAAGTTGCTAAAGGTAAATTTGTTTCACAAGTTTTTGCAACTTCATGTAACGTCCTAATGGCTAAATAGGGTGCGCAGTTAATGCCAAAGGTAACTGTTTTAAGTTTGTAGTCGCTTATTGAACTATTAATTGAATTGCGGAAGACTATGCGTTGGAAATCCTGGTCTTCTTCATGCACCAGAATTTGCCTATACATTTTCTCAACATCCCCGTTAAAAACGTACTTAAACATGCGCCAATTTAGTATTAGCAACATGAGATCAGGTTGTAATGTTGGCCCTGTGTATAATACATCATTGAGTGATTTGCCTGAGCTCGTACACTTTGAGGCATTGAACACCACTCGTACTTTTGTTGTGATTTTTTCTGGTCTTATTACCCCATGATGTGGAAGGTAAAAAGATAAATATCTACCTTTGGATATCTTTTCATATAGTACGGTTTCTTCCATATGATTGAGGTCAAGATATTCCTCCATCACCTTATCATATGCTGATTTTAGCTCATTTTTCTTCGTCAGGCTTTTTTCCATGCTTAGGAATTGCTGGACTGCTGAGATTCTAGAGTGGCCTAGAACTATAGTTTCTGGAAAGGTGGATTTGAATGGCAGTCGCACAACATAACGACCATGTTCGTTTCTTGTTGTTGTGGACTGGTAATAGGCTTCGCATGCCTGGTCTTCTTCTGAAAGTTTGGTACTCTGTGGTACTTCTTCCACTTCCCAGAATTTTTTAAGTTCATTATTTAAGTATTCGTTTGTGATATCTTCCACTTGTGTTGTGAAAGAATTTATTTTCTCAGTGACTTGGCCACTTATAATCCACCCAAAGATTGTATTTTGGGCTAACAATTTATTGGAGATTTTCTCTATAACTTCAAGAATTATTTGAGGTATTAAGTCACTGCCTAATAATATGTCGATTTGTGATGGGGTATGACAGTTGGGATCTGCTAACTTGAGATGTGAGCATTTTTCCCAATGTATTTTATTTACTTCATAGCTTGGAAGCAAATTTGTGAGTTGCGGTAAAACGATGGCTTGTGCATCTATTCGTATATCCGCATTTGGAGAAACTATGGTGATTGGGCATATTTTATTAGAATTTTGAATAATTCTTCCGCCCATTCCCGAAATTTGAAAATTGAAATGTTTTATTGGCAATTTTAGCCGATTTTGAACCTTTGATGATATGAAGGATCTTTGAGAGCCTTGATTTATTAACGCTCTTAGTTTGAATAAATCACCTTTATGTTCAATGGTGATGACCGCAGTGGGTAAAAGAATTTTGCTTTCATTTTGTGAATGAAGCGCTTGAATTTTTGCTGCTTTAGAGCAACATGGTTGTCCTTCCCTTTTTTCGGGATTTGAGGTTTCGGGATTATTTGATGTAGTTGTGGCGACTAACCCCGTGGTTTTTTGAAATGGATTTTTCTTCACATTTTGAAAATTGGTAACATGAAGCAATGAGTGATGTCTTCGTTGACAGTATACACAATTGAATTTGCTTTCACAGTCTTTTGTCATATGAGAATTCGACAGACAGTTTATGCAAAGTTTGTGTTGACGGACCAGATTGTTTCTATCTGAAACGGATAATTTTTTGAATCTCTCGCAAGATCTTAATTTATGATCTCCTTTACAGAGTTCACACAATGATTGCCATTGGCTACTTTGATTTGACACGAATGTGTGACTTTTATTAACGTGTCTATTATATTGTATGTTATTACTGGCTTGGGGTTTGAACACGTTTTTACTTGAGTCATTTTGATGACTTTTTGGCTTTATAGTTTTTTTGTCTATTCGCTCAGCTATCTCGTATTGAGCAGTGAGGAATGTTTTCATCTGTTGCCAGGTGGGCATTATTTTTCTTTCCACTAGTGATTGTTCCCATCGTAGTAGAGCAGCATCAGGCAGTGTTTCTGCGCAAATGGTTACTATAATAGGGTCCCACGATTCTGTGGATACATTTTGTGTTTTTAACACTGATAGACAATTTGTCACTGTGGAGTGTAAGTTTTGAAATTCCTGGCTAGTTTCTTGTTGGATTTTTGGCAAATGCAATAAAGTTTTTATTGGGTTTTCTATCATAACCCTTTCATTTTCGTACCTTTCAACAAGTGCTTCCCAAGCCAGTTTAAAATTTTCGTCATTTAAAGCGAATTGCTTGACGATACTGCCTGCTTCCCCTTTTGTTTTATACCTGAGATGGTATAGCTTTTGTGCTTGTGAAAGTTTAGGATGGTTTATATAAACAGCAGTGAACATGTCCCGGAAGGACGGCCACTGGTCATAACATCCATTGAAAACTTCAGTATCACAAGCTGGTACCTTTTGGTACATGCCTTTATCTAGGTCTTCTTTTTGTGTTGTAACTACTCTGGGAGGGGGAGTAGTGGCTCTACTTGGCCTTACTAAACTTATTTGTTCAGTTATCATTCCCTTTGTCAACTCGTACTGATCACGGCAGTTATCACACTTGGCTGTCGCCGAAGCTTTTGTGTTTTCTGGGAGTTCTGCGTCGTCAGTATCTAGTACTGTATCGTACGCTGCCAGAAGGCGTGCCCATAGATTGTTAACACTTTCTAATTTTATATTTAAAACTTATTCCGTAATGTCAGTAATAGGGGAAGCTTGAAACCGGGTGCAATATCTTATAAAGCTATCTCTTTCAGTGATAAATTTCGATATTATACGATCTTTTGATCTCTTTTGCTTTGTACCGTGCTTAGAGCGTGTAGCTTCTGCAGGTGTGCTTTGTTTATCGTCGTCAGCCATTTTTGGAATGGTAAGAAACTGACCTGATTTAGATTCTTTTGAATCTGTGCTCATTTAGAATAAATAAGAATTTAGAATTAAAATTTGATGATATATTTCTGATAAATACCGAAAACCGAAAACTCTTTTAAGTAAATAAGAGTTGTTATTCCCGTAAATTTACTAAAATACGCGTTAATTGTTTTTGTTAACCGCACTATTGTATTTAAATTGTATTGAAATAGTTGCGATTTTATATTTATTTTTATATATTTTATATTACGGATTTATCCGTATGTCCTTGTATATAAGTACTCGTACAGACGGTATACGAGGTCAATAACCTTTGTACATATATGTGCCCGCTACGTGCGTATTGACGTGCATATGCTGTGCTAAATTTCAATAAATATTTAATCCCGCTTGTTTTTGTAATACAAAGAACAATGAGATATTGTTAAATAATATTTGCCTATACGGGCTTAGAGTACGTACTATATAAGTATGTACTAATATATTTGTCGTTAATAAGATTTTATTATTTATTAAATTTTTTTTTTTTGAAATTCCTCACCGCTTATTGTTTGTAATTAAGCTATTATCGCAGCTTCTAATAATTTAAGATTTGTTATAGTTTTTATGTTTCGGATATACCCCCTAAATCAGGGTATGTAGCGTATGCAAAATGAATACCGAATATATGTATACAGTACGTATATCATATAAGTATATACATATGTGCTTATATTTGCGCGATCAGAATTTAGCGCGAAAAGAAAATGAACAATGTGCAGGTCATTAACCTCTGCACTTGCGGATTAGCAGGTATATGCTTCAATATATGTATTAATATTACTTTGAATGTTTGTTCGTATTTGTTAGTAAGTACTAATTTATGTTTGTTGCATTTATGTATTTTAAGTATGCTTTGGGTAAGTGCATATGTAAATATGTATGTTTGTATTTATTCTCGCATTGGAAATTTTGCTTTTTATGCCTTTCGCTTACCTATTTTATGCAATCCTGCTTACTGTTTGAAGAAACAGAAGGGGTATTGCTGGGAAGATTTGCAAGTAAATAAAGGGTGATTTTTTAAGAGCTTGATAACTTTTTTAAAAAAAAAAACGCATAAAATTTGCAAAATCTCATCGGTTCTTTATTTGAAACGTTAGATTGGTTCATGACATTTACTTTTTGAAGATAATTTCATTTAAATGTTGACCGCGGCTGCGTCTTAGGTGGTCCATTCGGAAAGTCCAATTTTGGGCAACTTTTTCGAGCATTTCGGCCGGAATAGCCCGAATTTCTTCGGAAATGTTGTCTTCCAAAGCTGGAATAGTTGCTGGCTTATTTCTGTAGACTTTAGACTTGACGTAGCCCCACAAAAAATAGTCTAAAGGCGTTAAATCGCATGATCTTGGTGGCCAACTTACGGGTCCATTTCTTGAGATGAATTGTTGTCCGAAGTTTTCCCTCAAAATGGCCATAGAATCGCGAGCTGTGTGGCATGTAGCGCCATCTTGTTGAAACCACATGTCAACCAAGTTCAGTTCTTCCATTTTTGGCAACAAAAAGTTTGTTAGCATCGAACGATAGCGATCGCCATTCACCGTAACGTTGCGTCCAACAGCATCTTTGAAAAAATACGGTCCAATGATTCCACCAGCGTACAAACCACACCAAACAGTGCATTTTTCGGGATGCATGGGCAGTTCTTGAACGGCTTCTGGTTGCTCTTCACCCCAAATGCGGCAATTTTGCTTATTTACGTAGCCATTCAACCAGAAATGAGCCTCATCGCTCATCGGACACGGACGCGAAACACATTTCGAACCGAACACTGATTTTGGTAATAAAATTCAATGATTTGCAAGCGTTGCTCGTTAGTAAGTCTATTCATGATGAAATGTCAAAGCATACTGAGCATCTTTCTCTTTGACACCATGTCTGACATCCCACGTGATCTGTCAAATACTACTGCATGAAAATCCTAACCTCAAAAAAATCACCCGTTATTTGTCGTTAATAAGATTTTATTATTTATTATTATTATTTTTTTTTTTTTTTTTTTTTTAATTCCGCACCGCTTATTGTTTGTAATTAAGCTATTATCGCAGCTTCTAATAATGTAAGATTTGTTATAGTTTTTATGTTTCGGATATACCCCCTAAATCAGGGTATGTAGCGTATGCAAAATGAATACCGAATATATGTATACAGTACGTATATCATATAAGTAAATACATATGTGCTTATATTTGCGCGATCAGAACTTAGCGCGAAAAGAAAATGAACAATGTGCAGGTCATTAACCTCTGCACTTGCGGATTAGCAGGTATATGCTTCAATATATTAATGTTAATATATATTAATATTAATTTGTTTTTATGAGTTTGTAAGTACAGATTTATGTTTGTTGCATTTATGTATTTTAAGTATGCTTTGGGTAAGTGCATATGTAAATATGTATGTTTGTATTTATTCTCGCATTGGAAATTTTGCTTTTTATGCCTTTCGCTTACCTATTTTATGCAATCCTGCTTACTGTTTGAAGAAACAGAAGGGGTATTGCTGGGAAGATTTGCAAGTAAATACTTGAATATAATATCTTTGTTTTCTGTTGTAGTGGGTGTGTTTGTATACACAAGGGTAAGCTTAGAAGGCAGTAAATAATTTCCTTTGGTATTTATAAATATATATGGATGATATATTTTTTCAACTGTATTTTGTTTCCGTTTAGAAATTGATCAAACGGATTATATACATAGGTTTTATATTTGATAAAACCGTATGATATCATACATATTTACATATGGGCATAAAAAATGGAAGGGGGTTTTGGGGAGAATATAGTACATATATGTATGTATTTATATAATTATTATATTATCCGCTTTCGGTTTCCGCCCGTGTTTAGTGTTCTCCTATTTCCTCCTGTGTTTAATGTTCCTTTCCTAATTTCCTCCTTTGTTTAGTGTCCTCTTGTTTCCTCCTTTGTAGAGTATGTATGCATGTAGGTATGCGTTCGTTGTTATGTTGGGTTTTTTTTTTTTATATCGCGCCCGATTTATGTTATAATTTTTGCGATTTTTTTTTTTTGTTAGACCGCGCCCGATTTGTTTTATAATTTTTGCTATTTTTATTGTTAGACCGCGCCCGATTTATGTTTGACACTTTGTGTGTTATCTGTTATTATTATTAATAATAGTCACAGCACTGGAAAATTTTATATAAAATTTTGTAAATTTAGTAAATTATTATTATTTTCCTAAAATTTTGGTTTCTTTATTTTATTATTTATTTTTTTTTCAAAAACTTATTAATAATCTATTTTTATTATATTTGTTTTGTGGTGGCCTAGACGCAGCAATTAAAGTTTGTAAATTTTTATTTTTTGATTATATATGTATGTATATATACGTATTTTTATGCTTTTTGCACTGCACTTTTATTTATTTGTTTAATATTTTTATCTTTTTTATATATGTACATGTACTTTTTCTAGCGCAGTATATTATAAATACATGCATACATATGTGTACATGTATGTACTATATTTTCCTTTTTTTTTTCTTTCACTGCACTTGCTGCTATCCAAAACCGGTTTTTGTGTATGTTCTTTGTTGTTTGCTGTTTTATTTAGTTTTGTCACTTATTATAACCTTTTCGGTTTTTATTACCGCACTTTCTCACAGGTTAAAACTTTTATTAACTTTTTTTTTTTTGAAATCTTTTTTTGTTTATTGACTTTATTTAGCCACAGTGCCTTTCTTTATGGCTCGAAGGACCATGTACATTAATCTCACCTTATCGGCCACTCACAATTATTGTCGTAAGGAAAAATGCACTAAATTTCGAAAATCTTTATAAACCTTTTATTTCCTTCAAATTCACTTAAGAGTATTATAAAATTTAGTATTATAAAATGAATTTCAAATTATTAAACACTAGGTTTCAG